>OX421981.1:45223608-45651895 GCA_949128135.1 Parasteatoda lunata | reverse complement strand
ATATATATATATATATATATATATATATATATATATATATATATATATATATATATATATAAATATATATATATATATATATATATATATATATATATATATATATATATATAAATATATATATATATATATATATATATATATATATATATATTATATATATATATATATATATATATATATATATATATATATATATATATATATATATATATTATATATATATATATATATATACATATATATATATGAGCAATTCTACAAGTAAACGCCTATTAGGCGGCCAAAAAAAAAGAAAATTTTTTTTTTGGGGGGGGGCACACTATTTCTACATGCCGTTTCTTCTTTTTTACACCCTAAAAAGGCGAGAAAAAATCGTGAACATGAAATTTTTTCTTTGTGACATACTTTAAATGTGATATACTCTTTTATGACATACTCAGATAAATCTCATCTAAATTTGTATGAGCCATTTATTCAGATAAAACGATTTTTTCATAAATATAATATTATTATAATGTCTCTCTAAAATGTATTTATAGAGATTTCATACTATAAGATTATATTTTAGTATAAAAATTGGCGTTTATATGTAGAATTGCTCATATGAGCAATTCTACAAATAAACGCAAATTAGGCGGTTAAAAAAAATTTTTTTTTTTGGGTTGGGGGGGCACGCTATTTCTACATGAATTTATACTTTTTTACACCCAAAAAAAGCAACAAAAAATATTGAACACAAAATTTTTTCCCTGTGACATACTTTAAATGACAAAATACCAATTTTAAATTTTTCCCGATTTTTTTCAATTTACGAATTTTGATAATTTTTTTTTTTTTAATTCTTGTTTTTTAACACTAAAATATAATCTTATAGAATGAAATCTCTATAAATACATTTTAGAGAGACATTATAATAATATTATATTTATGTAAAATTCGTTTTATCTCAATAAATGGCTCAGATTTATCTGAGTATGTCACATTTAAAGTATGTCACAAAGAAAAAATTTCATGTTCACGATTTTTACTTGCCTTTTTAGGGTGTAAGAAAGAAGAAAATTCATGTAAAAATAGTGTGCCCCCCAAAAAAAATTTTTTTTACTCATAGCCGCCTAATTGGCGTTTATTTGTAGAATTGCTCATATATATGTATATATATATATATATATATATATATATATATATATATATATATATATATATATATATATAATATATATATATATATATATATATATATATATATATATATATATATATATAATATATATATATATATATATATATATATATATATATATATATATATATATATATATATATATTTATATATATGTTGGTGATTTGCTATTTCGCGTGAAAATGTGTCATAAAACAATTTACCCATACAATGCGTGCTCTTTAAAGTTCTCTTTTGTGTGTAATGCATAAAATATATTCCGGGTAATTCAAAGAATACATTTATTATAGTAATTCATTGTCGCCGTTTCAATGAAGCATTGATTCTGACTTCTAATTATGAAAGGAAAGCATTGAATCTAAAGGTTTTCTAATTATAGTTGCTGATTATACTGCTGGCTGCTGATATCTCATCACACTGACAAATGTCTCATTGAGTCTTTCGCTTTCCAGTTTAATTACAATTGCAATTATTTACCCTAACAAAACGTTGGTATGCTGATAATATCCAATTCAGCTAAAGATTGAACTGTTCAAGGTCATAAATTCATAAGAGATACATTTATCAAAGAGAATACAGGAAAATTAATTATAAAAATCAAACTGTAAATAGAGCTAGTTTAGTTGTCAGTTTCGGTTTATTTTATTAGATTTATGTTATTTGTAACTCAAGGATATTTAATTTTTTTTAGCAGGTAATCGAGATTTTAAAATTATTTTGCATAGCTTGTTTTTTAAAATTTAATTTCAGTTTTGTATTTCTGTTAAATGTGTGGTTATAAGAACTATAATTTTAAAATGCCGTCTAACTTTTACCAAACGAACGGAAAACTCACCTAATGAATGGTTTAAATATCGTATTTTTTGCTTTTATTTTCTAGATTAAATTTTTTTTACCTGAAATGTCATTCATTACATTACATTAATATGGTAATTTTACCATAATTAATTTTTCTCCGTAAAGTAAAATGTTTAGGAGTTAATATAATTCATTGCAGTAGGTATTCTAGAAACATCTTAAAAAAACTATTAAGCGATATATAAAAAAATTCATCATAAAATTATTTTAATGAATAACAAAATAGAGTAATTTAGTTTCGAAACCCAAGTAGAAAATCGCTTGTAAGAAAAATATATTGCTTAAGCTTTAGACATTTTCAATATAATTTCTGAAAAAAGATCGCGATATCTTCCACAACAATAGACATTTCCTATTTTTGATGAATGGGAACTAAAGCCAACTATTAGAATATGAGAAACAATTTAAACTATATTGCTAGCAGAAGTATTCTGGATGCATTTTAAAAACTATTAAGTTATATATAAAAAAATCAATATAAAATAACATATTAAAATCTTAAAAATAATTAAAAATAAAATGTAAATTGTAATTGTGTGTCCACAGAACAGTACTTCATCAGGGGACACACTGTCTGCAAACACACAGGAGCCTTTCTGTTGTTAGTGGCTGAAGCCAAAACTAACAGTGTCCCGAGGCCCCTAATGATAAAACAAGCAAAATTAAGAATAAAAATAATTACCAAATTAAAAATCACATTGCAAGAGAATCACATTTTACAGAAATAAAAATACATAACAATGAAACGCCGTAGCATCCTATAAATAATCAATGTAATAGTAAACAGTTACAGTTATTAAAATGAAAATCCTTAAATATTCCACATCAGAATCCAAAGAAAAAAGTGCTGACACCTAGATGTAAATAAACACACTAAATAGCAATATCATTCAAGTGCTGCCGTCTATAAAAAACCCTCAAAAATTTGAAAAAGAAATCCAAATTGTTCACCGCCTAGGCCTGCTTAGGCGGGCTTCAATATCGGCCAATTAATAACATTTGCTTAGAAAATCTTGAATCAGAACATTAAAATTATTGAAATTGAAAGGAAATTTATTTTTCTCCAAACTTTTTTTCAGATCCTCAATAGCTGTTAAAAAATCTGAACGGTTGTTGCAAATGAATTTAAATCTTAAAATTTGACCAAAAACAATATTTTTGAAAATTTTATAATAAAGGTTGGAATAAAAATGAGTAAGGCTAATAACATTAAAATTAAAATCTTTCCTTTTATCATAAACCCCTATGAAAATATTATTATTAGAAATTCTTAAATCGAGATCCAAAAAATAAGCATGAGAGTCATATGAGTTGGTTTTTATTAAATTCAATTCATCAGGATAAATGTTATTAATCAAATTAAAATCACAACAATCAAAAATGATTAAATCATCAATAAACCTAAAACCCTTCAAAGAATTATTCTGTAAAAATCTATGTTCATAAAAATGAAGAAAAATATTGGCAAATGCACTTGAATAACTATTACCCATAGCAATACCCTTAACTTGTCTATAAAAACTTATACCATTAAAAAGATAATTTTCAAAAATGTTGACATTGCATAAATTAATCCAATCATCCTTGTTAATACCCTCATTAATCAAATAATTATCAAAAATTTCAAGACAAATGTTTTTTAAATTATTGTGTGGAATACTAGTAAAAAGATTTTCGAAATCACAGGTAAGAATATTACTAACATAATTGTTATTTAAATAATTAATAACTTCTTGGTTGTTTTTAATAATAAAATGTCTATCCCTAGAAATGATTTTGTTTAAAATAATGTTTAAATATTTAAAAAAACGTTTACCAAAAACAGAATTATAACATCCTGTGCAACATGTAACAAATCTAAATTTAACAGGTGTTTTATGAAATTTAATGGTCGGGAATAGATATGGAAATTTTAAACTATTTGGTTTTAACCCAATTTTTTTATAAAAAGCCAAAATTCTATTGTCAATTTCTTTCTTAGGGTAGTTAATCCTAATGAAAGTATCATTGTTATCATATTCAATACCAATTAATTGTTTAAAAAACTTTTTGCAAATAAAGCCAAAATTATTTGAAGCTTTATCAACCACACATATAATAAAGTTCCTTCTCAAAACCTCAATAGATTTAACAATATTAGAGTTTAAATAGAAAACCTTGTAATTTGTGTTATTTTTCAAAAAATTCAATTTAAAAAAATACAAAACTTTAAACTTCCATTCAAAAAATCCTTCAATGGGCCAATTATATTTTCTAGAACACTTGGCAATAAAGGCGTCTAAATCATTACTAATTGATGAGATGATAAGTGGCAAATTATATTTTTTTCTAGGTCTAAACTTTGTTCCGAGACCCATTAGGAACCTCAATTGTTTATCAACAACAATGTCAAGGTTACCCGTAACAATGTGGTTATAATCTTTATCAACAAAATCCTTGTAATGTAAACTGTCACATAAGCAAATATCTTCAAGTTCCTTTAAATTTTGACAGAAAAAATTATAATTATAATTGCAAACAATATTTTTTAACGTCTTGCTATATTTAAAACAAATAGAAACCCTAATTTTGTCCTTAATAGGAAAAATGTCATCAAGACTATTAATAACCATTGGTAAAGAACCTTTTTCAAAGACCTTATCAAGAAAATTAACAATACAATATTCTTTATCACTAGTTAAAACATTTAAACTTTCAAAGTTGTTGATATGAAGTTTAAACTTAATAAGATCTAAAACAATAGATTTGAAATCAGAATTAGAAAATTTTACGAGTTTTAAATGTACTTTAGTCAACCATTTTAAAACAGAATTCTTAGTACTAAAGATGAAGCATTTTACTTTTTTTATGTTATTATCACTCATATCCAATAAACACAAATTTTTGAAAAAAACCAAATCAAATTTTTTATTATTATTAGATTTGTCCTTATGCTTACCCCTGCTCCCTCTTGAATGATTAGCAAAAACATTGTTAAAAATACCAAGTTTCTTGTAGATGCAAACAGAATTTATATCAAGGTTACCTTCCCCATTAAGTTTGCTATTAAGTCCATAAGGGTTTAAAGTTTTAAGTTTACAAATATAAATATTTTCATGATCCAATCTCACATTCAAATCTTCAATATGTTTAAGAATAAAAATGTTAATATTTTTAAAAGAATGTTTTTGAAAATGAACAATCTCGATATCAGAATGATCATGTTTTTGAAAGTTCTTTATGACAGATCGATGACTATTGATTCTTTTATTAAGTTCAGTGCCTGTCTGTCCGATGTATCTTAATGAGCAGGTCTTACATTCAATAAGATAAATAATATTTTTTTGTTTACAAAAAATCTAATTACTAAATTCAGAAATTTGATCTGAATGGGCGGCGGGGCAAGTAAGACAATTATTATTTTTACATTTTTTAAATTTTTTTAATTTTTCAATATGTTTATTAAAACAAAACAATTGATCAGGTAGCTTATTAACCACAGTAGACCCCTGAACAAGTCCAACTGCAGGACCCCTTTTTAACCCACGCGACGGGTCATATGGTATGAAATAATCAGTAATTCTGTTAACCATATTAATAAGAAATTGAAACCTGAAAAGAAAAATTAGTACATGACATGAAAAATAAACCATTAAGGGACCAGGGCCAGAAACTAAGCAAATGTTATTAATTGGCCGATATTGAAGCCCGCCTAAGCAGGCCTAGGCGGTGAACAATTTGGATTTCTTTTTCAAATTTTTGAGGGTTTTTTATAGACGGCAGCACTTGAATGATATTGCTATTTAGTGTGTTTATTTACATCTAGGTGTCAGCACTTTTTTCTTTGGATTCTGATGTGGAATATTTAAGGATTTTCATTTTAATAACTGTAACTGTTTACTATTACATTGATTATTTATAGGATGCTACGGCGTTTCATTGTTATGTATTTTTATTTCTGTAAAATGTGATTCTCTTGCAATGTGATTTTTAATTTGGTAATTATTTTTATTCTTAATTTTGCTTGTTTTATCATTAGGGGCCTCGGGACACTGTTAGTTTTGGCTTCAGCCACTAACAACAGAAAGGCTCCTGTGTGTTTGCAGACAGTGTGTCCCCTGATGATGTACTGTTCTGTGGACACACAATTACAATTTACATTTTATTTTTAATTATTTTTAAGATTTTAATATGTTATTTTATATTGGTTTAAAATACAAATTTGGTTTTTAGCTGCATTGTGCGCTGTACCAGTTTGAATTGGATTAATAATTGTTTTAGTTTTTTCATACCTTTAGTATTATAACTTTGTTTTTGGATTGTATTTAGTTATATATAAAAATTCATCTTACAAATTATTTTAATGAATAAGCAAAATAGAGTAATTTAGTTTCAAAACCCAAGTAGAAAATCGCTTGGAAGAAAAATATATAGCTTAAGCTTTGGACGTTTTCAATATAATTTCTGAAAAAAGACCGCGATATCTTCCACAACAATAGACATTTCCTATTTATGATTAATGTGAATTTAAGTCTAGTTGTAAAATATGATAAACAATTTAAACTATATTGCTTGCAGAAGCATCATAAAAAATATTAAGTGATATATAAAAGAATTCATCATAAAAAATATTTTAATGAATAAACAAATTAGAGTAATTTAGTTTCAAAACCCAAGTAGGAAAACGCGGAAAAGAAAAATTTATAGCTTAAGCTTTAGGCTTTCTCTTTATAAGCTCTGAAAAGACCGCGATATCTTCTACTACAATAGACATTTCCTATTTATGATTAATGTGAATTTAAGTCTATTTGTAAAATATGATAAACAATTTAAACTATATTGCTTGCAGAAGCATCATAAAAATATCAAGCGATATATAAAAAAATTGATCATAAAAATTATTTTAATGAATAAACAAAATAGAGTAATTTAGTTTCGAAACCCAAGTAGAAAAACGCGGGAAAGAAAAATTTATAGCTTAATCTTTAGACGTTTTCTTTGTAAGTGCTGAAGACCGCGATATTTTCCACAACAATAGATATTTCCTATTTTTGATTCACGTAAACTTGAGTCAATTTGTAGAATATGAGGAACAATTTAAACTATATTGCTTCCGGAAATGATCGAAATTTGCGGAGTAGCTACGAATAAGCCATTTTTTTTTATTTTATCATTTTCCATAAAGTCAATACTTTTTCCGTTAGAGCAAGCCTGTAAACAATTTTCATTTTCTTAGAAAAAATAGATGTAAATCAAGAGATTTAGAAGTTTTATTGTTCAATATAACGACAAGTCATTCTATTAAGGAAGTAAGACATAAAACAGTTTAACAAATAATAGTGAGTTTAAGATATTCTTTTATTTATGTAATGGTACACCATTTCCCAATCCCATTGCCAAATTGAATAAATAGTTCGCGTTGATGCTGGTTTGGCATTTACTAAATGAAAAGTTGATGTTCGTGGGGAAAATGTTAGACATTGCAGATGTTCAATATATGATCGACTCAAACATTTAACGTCTAGTTACAAAGAGAAAACAGACAAGAGAAAAAACTTGGTTGTTCTTTACTAAGTTTTTTCAGAGAAGTTAAAATAAATTTCTTTTTTCAATTTCTATTTGTGTGAAGTATTTAGACTTGAAACTTTAAAGCATCGTAAAACAAAAGGTTTATTCTCACAAATATTACCTTTAAATATATTTTCAAGCTATATAACTTAAGGTAATATGCGCATATAAAATATGTAATAGTGTAATACTTTAAAATATGTAATACTTTTTGCCTAATTAAAGAACTTCTCCTGCCATTTTTCTACAGTACTGTCTGTGAGATTTGATAATCTAGGCAAATGTCTTTCTTTCAAGATATTTAACAAACTTTAATTAATTTGATCAAGACTTTCTTATGTTAAGTTACTTATACAATCTCTAAAACTAAACTCAATGGTGCGACTGTTCATTGAGGGTCAAGGCCTACTAACATTTGGGCTTTGGGGTGCAAGACCAAATGTTCCGGTTGGGTTGTCAGCCCAAAGCGAAACCCCCGGTGTTTAGTTCCCAAACAAGCTTGGTACTCACTTTATCGACCCACTGAAGGGATGAAAGGCTGAGTCAACCATACCCAGCCCGAGGATCGAACCTAGAACCTGTGGCATGACCACGCGAAGTGCTACAACTCAGCCATTGGGTGTCTTATACAATTAGTGCAGTTATAAAAATTTATTATTATGCAACTTTGAGTTTTTGATAATTTTCTAAATGTGTCGTGTAAATACGTTCTATTTCATAAAACTTTTTTGTTTTCCTGACAATTTTTAAAAGACAATCCACAAAACTTATCCATTTATTATTATTTTTTTGTTCTCGAGACAATTCATAAATTTTATCTATTGAGATTACTCAATTACTTCTATAAGGAGATAATATTACGATATCTTCATACGTAAAGTGACTAAATCACACAGTCTTTAACTAGTGTAGTCTTGAAAATATGTCATAAAGGGAATTTGAATTTATGATAATTTTAGAAGTAGTGTTTATATTTTTATTTAAATAGCATATAATCTGTAACAATTTTACAATTCTGAATGTCTCTTAAACTTCTTGTTTAAAAAGTGAAAAAAAAGTACATATTTCTTAAAGTAACTTATCTTCACACAAAACAATGTTATACTTTAAGTCTGTAAAGTTTTGTAAGATTGGTAACATATTTAGCAATGTCCGCTTTTCACAAATCTGTTTATAACTGTGTTGTCTGTATTTTAAATAAATACCTACTGATCCTGGGTGTGTTCCCTCAACCATGTAACGTGGTAAGCCATACTGGTTGCCAGACTTAGGCCATACGGTTATTTAGGATTATTTCCAGGTACGTGTCCATGTCTGGAGGAAAAGTTGACTATGGCTATGAGTTTTGCAATTTCAAGTAGATGTAAACATTTAGAAATTTTTATTTATTTATGTAATGTTAAAATAAAGGTTTTTGCTGGGGTGGGCAAGAGAAGTATCAAAATATCCCCTCTCTGAAAATTGTTTTTTCTCTTTTCCATCGCAGTATAAATTGTAAAAAATTCCCGTTCTTTTTACAGACTTTCTCCGTATATTTAAAGGTTTGAAACTGTTTTGTTATCAATATGGTTTTTCAGCATAATCATAAACGGTTTAAAACCGTCATTTAAAATTTTAGTTTGTGTCAAACGGTTTTGCTTACCAAACGCTGTCTCTACCTTTTTGGAATCTTTTTACGTTTATTTTCTTTACTTGATCTTGTTTTTCAGCATTTATTTTATGTTTTTTAGCATCTTATAACTGAAATTGGGATTCAATTTTAGAGTCAAATTGATATTCTAATGGATTATTATATATATTTAGATATTGTTTGTTGAGTTAAGTTGACAGACATTTCTAAGCGTGAGGGTCGCTATATTTTTAAGTGTCTTTACACATAAATATTGCTCCAATAAATAAATATTATAAAATAAAAACATTTTAAGATTTTTCTTCATAGTGATACACGTGAGTTGCGGTAGCACAGGAAGCACACATAGTGCTCGCCGCCTAATGAGGTGACCCAGGTTCGAATCTTAGCGTCGACTGGTCGTAGGAATGTTTCGGCTCGACGAACCATCATCCCAACAAATTTGTTTTATAGAGTATTGTTGTTAAAATAACAGTACTTATCTGTTTAAAAGACAGGCATCTGTTTCCAAAATAAATGTATTTTTCTGTGAAATAAACGGTTTTATACTGGCACACCAGCTGACAGGTTTTTTTTCTGTAAATTTAACAGATTTTTTTTTCACAGTGTTCAATGCGCAATAAAAAAAAAGAAAAAAAAAACAGACCCCCCTGAATAATGTTTGATCTACTGATCGAATCTTCACATTTTAGGACTCAATCTTAAAGCTTAGAGGGGTGATCTCAAGCATCCTACCATTTTACTTAATTAGTGCAAACGATATTTTAAGTTACGAAATCAGATACAAGACCGTACTTTCTCTGAATAAGCATACCGTTTTTTCAACGGATTCGTATTTCTAACACCCAAAATATAGGGGGTTGCGCCAATCTGAGGAATATGGTCCTCATAGTTTGGTCAGGAGAGCGATCCAAAATTCGGACCTCTTAAAGGTAATTTTATTTTTTAAGTATTTCGTCGTATCTCAAGAACTTGTTGAGTGATTTGAAAATGCTTTGCACACAATTAGAAAATTCCTTTATTCAAAGATAATTCCATGCAAAAAATAAATGTTGGTAAATATTTATTTTTTTATTAAATAATAGCCGAAAAAATTTAAATTGTAAGTTATACAATTTTCTACATCACCTTAAAGAAAGTAATTTTGCATGGCAAAATACAAAATTAGAGAGAAATCGGTTGAATAGCTCCTAAGAAATGGAATTTAAAAAAATTTGATTTCTCAGGATCTATTTTACCGATTTTTCCCAAATTTTGCATTTTGCCTTATCAAATTACCAACTTTTAAATAATGTGGAAAATTGTATACCTTACAAAGCGAAAATTTTTCGACTAATATTAAATAAGACAATAAATATTTAATTTAATTTATTTTTTTGCTTAAAATGTTTTTTGGATAAACGAATTTTATAAAATTGCAAATACTCTACGCTTTTTGGGAAACTTTATTCTAGTGGCAGCTAAAATAATGTTTCAATGTGTTATTGTTTATTTTATAAATTTGTTTTAATTTATAAAATTTATTTTTCATTTAATTTTAAATTTATTTTTCACACTACTACTTGTAAATGTTTCGAACGTTTATATAAAAAAGTTATGTTCCAACGCTGTCGTGGTGAGGCTTTTAAAATGCTCGCAAAATTATCAAAAATTCTGTGAGCTTTAGTTTTTAATTTAAGACTAATCAATAAAATATTTTGTAAAACGCGTAGCAGTTGGCAGCCCTGCAATTGTGTGCAAAATTTTTTCAATTCGCTTAAAAAGTTCTCGAGATATGGCGAAATACACAAAAAGTAAAACTAGCATTAAGGGGTCCAAACTTTAGACCGTTCTTCTGCCCAAAGTAAGGGGACCATATTTCCCACATTGTGGCTATCCTCTATATTTTGCGAGTCAGAAATTCGATCCCGTTGTAAAAAAGATATGATTATTCAGAGAAAGTACGTTTTTGGTCTGATTTCGTAACTTAAAATATGGTCTGTACTTATTTATTAGAATTGCAGTTGTTCTGTATATAATAGAATTGTAAGCATATGACATGTTACATTAAATCATAATAAAAGAGTAAAAACAAGAAACATAGCGATTCCTAATCAGAATTGCAAGAGTCCTAACATGCTAATATTAAATCATAATGAAACAGTAAAAACAATAGAGATCTAACAGAAAATTGAAACATAGCGATTTCTAATCACATCAGTTACACGTATATAACACGTTAGTATTAAATCATAATGAAACAGTAAAAATAACTGAGATCTAACAGGAAGTTGAAACATAGCAATTCCTGATCAGAATCGCAAGTATATAACATGTTACTATTAAACCATAATGGAACAGTAAAAACAATAGAGATCTAACAGAAAGTTGAAACATAGCGATTCCTGATCAGAATCGCAAATATATATAACGTTACTATAGGATCATAATGAAACAGTAAAAACAATAGAGATCTAACACAAAGTTGAAACATAGCAATTCCTGATCAGAATCGCTAATATATATAACGTTACAATTGAATCATAATGAAACAGTAAAAACAATAGAGATCTAACACAAAGTTGAAACATAGCGATTCCTGATCAAAATCGCAAATATATATAACGTTACTATTGGATCATAATGAAACAGTGAAAACAATAGAGATCTAACACAAAATTGAAACATAGCGATTCCTAATCAGAATCGCAAGTATATAACATGCTACCATTAAATCATAAAGAAACACAAACAATAGCGCTCTAACAGATTGTTGAAGCATAACGATTCCTAATCAGAATTGCATGTTCTGCTCATGGGGTTAATTACCACAACTTATAGCCGGTTTCTTCTTAAATTACGTAAGAATCGGGCTATTACCCGTTTGATCTTTGGAAGACCTTATCTATTGAAGCGACTAAAATATATCGTTTTTGAGAGATCCGGAATACTCATGGGAAACATTTTTACAGAAAGCTGACATGTTTTGCTTCTTTTTTCCAACTTTTTTCACTTCTTCCACCCTATCCAGTACTCTAGCACATCTAGTTAGTAACGACTTTTCTTTACCTTTAGTAGTAGACCGTCACGATTTCCCAAGAGAGAGTAGAACGAAAAGAAAACGGTCCATTTTTCTGTTCTAAGCATAGAACTATTATTAAGTTCTTTTAAGAGTGAGAAACCAACTACTGAAGCTTTCTACTCAGTGGATGGGAATAATACTTGACGTCCAATTCTTAGATCTGTTGCGTGTAGTGACTCAAATAAAGAATGAGCTTACGTGTCTGCACAGTTTAAGTCAATATAGCTTGCTGGTTATTCTTTTCATTGGTGTATTTTTTGGCTATTCAAAATTTCTTTTTGTATTTTCAATCTCAAAAGTCGTGGAATGATTTACCTTACAGAGAATTTCATTGTTTCAATTTTTGTTGTACGCTTGAAATGGTATGAAATCTTGAAATGAAATTGTTTCTTTCTTTACTTAAGAATGTAACGTTTTGATTTCTTTTTATTTAGTACGATGTTTGATTTAGTGATAACTTCACAAATATTTTTTATTTTTGAAAATTACTCTTATGATTTCCACTGAAAAATTGAATTGAATTTTGCAATCTGAAAAAAAAACTAAAGCAATCTGTCTTAAGAATATATTAAAGCTAGAAAAACTGGTGAATATATTTGTATTCAGGACTGCTTGAATTGAATTCAGTGCAATACGACGTTATTTGCATGTTTATTCAAAATACACTTTCCAATTATTAATTATAATTATAATTTTTTAATTTGTCCTAACTACTTCATGCTTCACTGGCTTGCCTTCTGATGATATATAGAATGACCAGACAATATGATAGTTAATAATCATTTTTAATTTTACGGTTCAATTTTAGGTTCTCTATAATGTGGCAGCATTTATAATTTGAAGGTAAAATGGATTTTTTAAAATAATTTTTAAAACGTCCTTATTTTAAAACATCTTACATCGTTATTAAATTATACGAT
Organism: Parasteatoda lunata; assembly: GCA_949128135.1. Taxonomy (NCBI): domain Eukaryota; kingdom Metazoa; phylum Arthropoda; class Arachnida; order Araneae; family Theridiidae; genus Parasteatoda; species Parasteatoda lunata. Next base: position 45,638,696 of record OX421981.1, on the reverse strand, counting down.
ATTTAATGTAAATAAAGATAAATAAATAAATAAAATAACTGACATTCCTCTCTTATTTATGAAAGAGTTGAATTAAATAGAAAACACAGTTGCTTCAGTTTTTTTAACTTACATAGGGGAAAAAATAGGATAGAGTATGTATGAAGTAGCACATTGTGCAAAAAATAAATAAATAAATAAATAAATAAATAAAAATAAAAATAAACGGACTACCCTGGATAATTTTTGATCTTATGATAAAATCTTCACGTTCTTGGACTCAATTTTAATGGTTCCAGGGGGTGACCTCAAATCTACAGATTAATTATTGCAGACGATATTTTAGGTTAAATAACTGATATTCCTCTCTTATTTACGAAAGAGTTGAATTAAATAGAAAACGCAGTTGTTTTAGTTTTTTTTAACTTACATAGGAAAAAAATACATAGGATAGAGTATGTATAAAGTAATACATTGTGCAAAAAATAAATAAATAAATAAATAAAAATAAAAATAAACGGACTACCCTGGATAACTTTAGATCTAAAGATCAAATCTTCACGTTCTTGGACTCAATCTTAATGGTTCTCGAGGGTGACCTTAAATATACAGATTAATTATTGCAGACGATATTTTAGGTTACGAAATCAGACACAAAAACATATTTTCTCTGAATAAACATATTTTTTTTTGACGGATTTAGATTTTTGACCTAGATTTGGATTTTTGTCTGGGGTATCTGAGAAAAATGGTCAAAATAGTATGGTAAAGAGAGTGGTTCAAAGTTTAGACAATCTACGAATTTTGAACATACGAGTTTTTTAAATTTCTATTTCGCAGGAACTATTCGAACGATTTCGCTCAAATTTTGAATTTTGCCACGTAAACTTACATTCTTTAAAATGATGTAAAGATTGAACACCTTACAATTCAAATTTATTTCAAGCATTATTAAATAAAATAATAAAAATAATAAACATCTTCTAAAAGTCATTTTTGCATGACATTACCTGTTCAAAAGCGAATTTTATAACTGTGTGCAAATTGTTTTTTTAATCAACTTAAAGAAATTCTCGAGATATGAGGAAATATGCAAAAAGTAAAACTAACAATAAGGAAATAACATAAATGAAAAATTTACATTTTTTAAAGTATTTATACTTAGGGTGGCAGTACTTTAACCGTTATTTTATTTGGAATTTTTTTACATTTACTGTCAATGACCTACCGTAAACACGGCCGAGTTCAGCCTTTTCAATGGGTTGGAAACTGCTGATATGTATAATGGTCAATAGCTAATATAGGGTCTTCAAGACATCTGAGAACATTCAGGTGAACATTATAATATCATGTTAGCTTCTCCGAAGTTTTTTTCCTCCAATTATATTGAAATCAGATTGCTTTATAATAGAACGCAAAGTATAAAATTATACAATGAAATATTTACGAAACAATCCCCCTATTTTATAAAGTTATATGCATTAATATATTACTTTTACTTGTTTATATTCACAAATGATTTGTACACGCTTGATAAAACAGTACTTATTAGCTCACGGCCCCTTTCGAGTAGAAAGCTTTGAAATGTATTAATTTTCTATTAAATTACGTCATTATTATATTGTTTCTGCTTGTTTCTTAATGATTTTGGATCTTTTACTTGACATTTCATCAATAATGTGAAATTATACGCATCTATATCTCCTATTTCCCCAGAGAAGTAATTTGTTGTTTGGCTAATATTAAAATAAATGCTTCTCTTACACAAACATTGGGAATAACTCAAAATAAAGGAATGTAATAAGGAGCCAGTCATTAAAAAATGAGTTATAAACGCATATTATGCTCATTCCTGAAACATACGATTACAGTTTGAGGGGATGAAATTTAACTCCTTTTAAAACAGTTGTAAGTTTATGTTTCTATAAATTGTCAAGAAAAAATGCATCATTCCTCCTAAAAAATATGAGTACGAAATATATATACGAATATATTTGAGAGAAAATTGAAAAGAGGAAAATGTTTTATATGCAATATAGAACATTTTCTTATTCTTATAATTTATATGAAACATTCTTATGAGTAAAGAAGAAAGAAAAGGAATATTAAAGAATTCTAAATTGCTTTTGCAGAACAATTTTTTTAAAAAAAAAAGTTTCCATAATATTCCATAATAATGGTATATTATACCAGACAAATTTCTGTCTTATGAGAAGAATTCAAGTTTATGTACTAATGGCAGTAAAACAGCTTGAAACAAAAGTACTTTCTTTTTCAAAGAAAGTATTAAAAGATTTTGACTCTATTTATGGAGAGAAAATTTTAAAGAGAAAAATTTTCAGTATGCAATATAGTTTTTATGAGTAAAGAAAGAAAGAAAGAGAATATTAAAAAATTCTGAATCGATTTTACAGATTTTTTTTTTTTACAAAAAGTTTCAGTTATATTCCATAATATTGGTATATTGTATCAGAAAACTTTCGGTCTTACATATGTTATATATGCGTCAGATATATAATGTACAATATATATACTAATATTCAGAGCAGTACTAATGTTCAGAATTATGAAACACAATAAAATTTTAAGAATAGCCTGTTAGTAAAAAAGAAGTAGTTTATCTGTAAATATTCAAAAGAAATACATTCTGCCATTTTCTTAAACCTTAGAGCATGGAACAAATTTTAACTCATTTGAAAAGAATTTAAGTTTATGTACTATAATGGCAGTAAAACAGCTTGAAACAAAAATAGTTTTATGCCAAAGAAAGTATTAGATTCTGAATCTATTTAACAAAATAGTATAAGGAGAAAACATCTTTTATCTATGTATGCTAGCTATACATGATATAGATTAAACTTTATATGGCATAGATTATTATAACTAAGGCATATTATATTCCGATAAAAAAGATAATTATTGAAAAATAATAAAAGATAGTTATCCGAAGAAAAGATAATTATTGAAGATAATTAAAATTGTAATTAAATGACCGATTCGCTGATGAGCCACAGAAGAATTTTTGAGTAATAAATTAGTGAAAACGCTTAGTAATGCTTATGTTTCTCTAAATGTTTAATAGCAAAACATTTAGTTACTTCGTTCGAGACCAGTTCATAGAGAAAAGTTTGACTGATTTGGAAAACTGCAAGTTTGCGTTTTAAAAGAAGCAAAACAGATTGAACCAAAAAAAAGTCAAAGAAAATATTAAAGAATTCTCAATCAATTTTTCAGAAGAAAAAAGTTTTCACTATATAACTTTGGGATATTATATACCAGAAATTTTCGATTCATCTTACATTATGTATAAGTTATATACATAATAATAGATCATAATTAACTTTATCTAATGTATATTAATACAAATAATGATATTTTATACCGGAAACTATGATCGAATAATTCTTTAACTTGTCTTCTTAAAGATGAACATTAAAGTTCATAAAATGCTTCACGCGCAACTCATTTGTAAAAAAGCGAGTTTATTTTTCCTTAAATGCTCATAAACAAAGCATTCGGATACTTCTTTAGATTCTTGCATATGGTTTGACTCATTTAGGATGAATTCAAGTTAAAAAAAGTTAAATAGAGTTAAGCAAATTTTTTTTTACAAAGAAATATTAAAGGAGCTTGAATCCATTTTGTAGAGGAATATAAAAAATGAAGTTTTCTCTAGATAATATTTGTCAATTATATACAGGAAATTTTCTATTCAACGTATATTATATATATGTTAGATGTATGTGCAATATAAATTCATAATTAACTTTATCTAACGTATACTAATGTAACTAATGATATTTTATAACGGAAACTATCATAAAAATGAGTATATTTTTTCTCTAAATGTTCATAAACAAAACATTTGTCTACTTCAGAGGTTCTCAACCACTGTGCCGCGGCACTTTTGTGTACCGCAAAATTCTTAAAATGTGCCGCCAAATATTAGAAATGTTACAATAAAAATTATAATGCTTTTTTTTTATTACGAGTAAAGTTTAAATTAAAGAAAAGTGTGTGTATATATACTTTTTATAATTTTTCCACGCTTTAACCGCGTGAACATCTTAAAATGAGTTAAGTTAAGAAGGAAGAGTTTAAATTGTCTTTGACACACAATTTTAAAAAATTTTGAAATAAGTAGGAAATTTAATGGCTGTTAAAATTATTAATTAACAAATAAAAGCAAGCTAAATATAAACTTTCAAACAGAAATAAAAGCTAATCATTAAAGTAAGCTATGCAATTGATAGTTATATGAACAATTAACAAAGGATAACTAACAAAAAATAAGCTAACTAATAATTAGCAAAAATCTAGTTAATAAAAAATAACAATGTAAAAAAACAACAGTTAATAACTAAAGAAAACAAGCTAACAATTAATAGCTAGCAAAAAAAAATACTGTTACTAATTAATAAAAAATTAGTCGAAAGAAATAACTAATCCCTTAATAAACGTGCTTTTGTAGTACATATTATTTTATTTCGCATTCAAAATTATTATCATAAACACAGTGTATTAAAGGTAAGTAAACAACTTTTAAACTAATTTTTTTCATTGTGTGCCGTCAAATTTCGAAATCGTTAAAAATGTGCCGCCTCAAAAAAAAAGGTTGAGAATCACTGGTCTACTTCTTTAGATACTTGAAATATGTAGCAAAGTTTGACTGATTTGGTAAGAATGCATGTTAAAGAAAGTAAAATAGATTGATTTCATAAAATTTTTTTCTCAAAGAAAATATTAAAGGAATCTGAATCTATTTTACCGAAGAATATAAAGAGGAAAGTTTCCGGTATATAATATTGGTTTTCTGAAAGTAAGAAAAGAAAGTCAGAAAGATGTGTCTGAAAGAAAAATGCTTTGAGTAAGAAAGACTTCAATAGTATCGCAGCTTTACGAAAAAAAACCTAATCTAGACAAAGCAACAAAGGCTATCGAAAGTGTGGAAAAAATAGAAACACTTTAAGAGCATTTGAAATACTTTGAGAATCGATAGGACTTTATGTCTGGAAAAATATATTGTTATGTAGAGTTTATGGTTATTGTTTGACACATGGATTAGTTATGACACTAAGGAGTTGGATACGAAATATTATTTTGAGATATTCTTGTCATGAAGATGATGGAGATGTAAGAGTGATAAACATTTTAATGAACAATTATGATCCTAAGAGATATGATTGATGGAACTTAACAGAAATGTGAGGGATTATGAAAGAAAATATATACTTCCTTTTCACTGCAGACAATGGATACTCAAATATAACGAAATTTCTTCGTTTTTGACGAAATTATTTCTTGACGACTATAGTCGAAATGACTGTTGTCACTTTTTGGCGGAAACATATTTCGTCAAAATTAAAAAAAAAAATCGTCGTCATTTTAATTTTCCCGAAAAAAATCTCGTAGTATGTAACTTTCTAAATAATTACTTCATCATGGGCCCCATATATGTGGATCAACGTAAATCACCTAAATAACTCGAGAAGGACAGAAAGATTAATTAAACCCATGCCGGGCGAATGAATCGAACTTAGGATCATCATGGTACGAGGTCAATTCCTTGACTATCATATAACTGGTCAACATTTTTCTTTATTTTATTTTCAATGAGCTAGTCTTTATTCTAGTTTCGCCATTCTAGTTCACAAGACCACTACGATGAGGTTTCTAGTTGAGGAAACATTTCAGTCATACAGTTGAGAGTTCGTATTTTGTCTCTAAACCACGTGATTTTGTGACGAAATGATTCTCAAAATTAAAGATGTACAGATCAAGGATTGCTGATTCGTCAAAAATGAGAGTTTTAATTCTGAGTGTATTCACAATGTAAGAATTGCTAAATATTATAAAAAAGAAAATTCGGAACGAAGTTTTTATTTTTAAAACTAGGTATGTTCCTTTCAAATGCATATATAAAATAAAAACAGCAAAATAGTTTTTATTTTATTTCCAATGGCAAGGCAAAAGGTACAAATAGAAAGATGAAATAAATAACGAATGCAAATGTGCGTAGGATTACAAAGAAAGAAGACCGAAGTCATTGCCTTAAAAGTTCTCTTGCTTCCCAATATCTTGAGGACTCAGTGTGTCCATGAAGGGCCCCACATAGAAGCAGGTGGTCCCTGCCCGATTTCTCTCCAGAATTACAAAGTGGAGAAAAAGGCGTGGTAGAAAGACCTATGCGGTATAAGTGAGCAGAAAGACAATCGTGGCCTGTATATAAGCGGAAAGCCTCAACTGCATCACGTCTTGGTTTGTCGGGAATTAAAGAAGAGCTTACATTTCTCCAACTTTTAGAAGCTGTGCGAGTCTGAAGGTCTCGCAATGAGTTGGTTTTACATAAATTTTTAAGGAACAGTTTCATTTTCCAAAAGGATGTTATCGTAATTGGTTGTTGTAGCAGATTGGCACCTCTTTTGGCAAGTAAATCTGCCTGCTCATTGCCCCAAACACCACAATGGGCTGGCACCCACTGGAGGACTATTCGTTTCCCCCTCAAAAATAAAGATCTCAAGAGGTCTTGACATCGGGAAAACTCAGGTGTCAAGGGACGTTCATGTGAGCTAATTGATTGTATGGCCGCTTGTGAGTCCGAGAAAAGGACTGCATTTTCAAATTTGTGTTGGAGGGCCAGTAGCTGCTGTAAGGCCGTACTCAAGGCCACTACTTCTCCATCAAAGGCAAAATAATAGAAGTTTATAGAATGTATGGAATTTAAATTTTTTCCCCCTTGGTAGGTATTTAAAAATATTTTGTTTCATTTTCATAAAATTTTGATTATATATTTTTAACGTATTTCATTGCAATGTTAACCATTGCAATGTTAAATTTTGATTATATATTTTTAACGTATTTCATTGCAATGTTAACCAATTGATACACGAACGTAAACAAGTGCAAACCGGTTTCAGTTGTGTAAAAACAAAAAAGCTGTATAGTATCACCTGATAATTAAGATTTTACATAGAAACATAGTATCTTATAGTGCGTCTAATAATTTGGCCAGGGACTGCATATACATGTATATATGTATGCCAAAGGACAAAGGAAGTAACAGGGAAAATTGAATGCTCCAACATTTAAAAATAAAAACATAAAAAGGAAATTTAAAAAAAAAACACTATGTACAGTGAGCAAAAAAAATAAAGGACCATATTGAATAACTTCGTATTTAAAAAGTCGCATTTCTGAAATTCAGTTTCTCAGGGACTATTCGACATATTTTGCATTTTACCGTGGAAAATTACATTCTTTAAAATAATATACAAGATTGTTTAACTTACAATTCAAAATGCTTTCGACTAATATTAAATACAATAATAGAAAATAACTGATATTTACAAAAAGTTATTTAATCCTTAGATAAATAAAGCTTTTAATTCGTTTAAAAAGTTCTCTAGTAATAATACGCGAAAGATAAGATTAACATTAAGGGGTCTAAACTTTGGACTGCTCTCCTGACCAAACTATTAGGATCATATTTCCGAAATGGCGGTTACCCTCTATATTTTAGGAGTCAGAAATTCGAATCCATCAACAGCAATAAAATGGTATGTTTTTTTTGTTGAAAAAGTGCATTTTTGTGTCTGATTTGAAAACTTAAAATATCGTCTGCGCTGATTAATTAACATTTTTGAAGTCACCCTTCCAACCATTAAGATTGAATCCTAGAATGAGAAGATCCAATCATTATAATCAAAAGTTTTTTAGGATGGTCCATACCTTTTTTTTCTTCTTTTTGTTTGAGCACTGTACATGTTATCATAGTAATACCTTACATGCAGGGTTTCGCAAATTGTCTTTTTTTATGTCTGGTTAGCACTCATGTGACACTGAATATGTTATTTGAGATTTTGTTTGTCAATTATGAAGTTAAAGAGAAATTGAAAAATTAAAGTAATAACAGAAAAACTGCTCATTAAATATTTCAGAAACTTTTTCCTTAATGGTCATGAAATTCGATATTTTGAAAGTAATTTATAAAAACAATTAATTTGAAACTAAACATGATTTCTTTATTAACAAACGTGAATTAAGGAAAATGTGCTTTTTTATTATAATGTATTCTGGTTTCTACATTATCATGTTTTTGCATCCTCTTATAACACACTTCGTAAATTACTGATTTTTTTTCCGAAATTTTCATTATCCTTGCGCATAAATATTTAATGACCATGAAACAATCTTTAACAACAAAAAGAATTTCATTCAATTTTTTTAATTAAGAAATTTGATGATACAAAATTACTTTTATTTAAAAGTCAAGTATAAAGATTCAATCTCCTTTCAAATATATTTTAAGAAAGAAAAAATATTTATTTTTTAAATTAACTATTTTTCAAAGCTTTGAACTAACTTTTACATCAAAAAAGTATTTAAATTAGGATTTGAATATGAAATTTCAGTTTTCATGGAATAAAAATATTTAAATGAAAAATGTATGAAGTTCATATTCTCTATTTTCAGCAGAACTGAAGATTAGATAATATAAGGGCTTTAAAGTTGTTTTTATTCAAAATATTTTAGAACTCAGAGTATGTTAAAAAATTCCTTTTTAGTGTCTAAATTTTTGTTTGTAAAATTCTGAAAGAAAAAAAATTAGAGTATCATCAAATTAATGAACTACCTCGAAGCTTCAAGCCGAAGGTAATTTCAAAGAGAAAATATTAGGAACTCATTTAATTTAGAAAATGCTAACTTAAAAAAAAAATTGCTACAAAGGTAAATTTTATATTCCCTCAAAAAATATCCAATTAATAGGTAAAAAACATGTATGTGTTTTCGGTTTTCTATTTTATTTTTTTTTCCAATGAAACTATACTGCTTTAAGTAAATAATAACGAAAATATTTCTAAGTAATTTGTTAATAAAACACATCTTAAAACTGCGATAAAATTGAAAAAAAATTACGTTCTCTCCTACAAAAATAAAATTATACTTGTAAGCAATGAAACAAAAATAATCTTTGTATAATTAGTTTAATAAGTAACAGCTTGTAAAGTCTTTTAATTATTGTGAGTTAATTAATTTAACCAACACCGTTATATGTAATAAAATTTGATCATATGTTTATATTCTCAATAATAAATATAATATATGGATTATTTTCAAGAAAACCGTAATTTTAATGAGATCAAAAACATTTAAAGGGAATTGTTAAAAGAGGCAAAGTATTCTCCCTACAACCCGTTGGGAATCAGAAGGAATCGGGGTTGTTAAGGCTCTACAATTTCGAGACGAATGACAGGATTGAGTTAATGTGGTAAGCGTTACGCACAGGCCACCTTTAATTCTCAAGCAAGCTGGTACCAATCAATCTAAAGCTGGGTAGGCTTCAAAGTCACCATTGAGACTCGAACAACACTCCTTCGCCTTAACTACTCAGTGCCGTTTTTTCCAATGATTTATTGCGGCGCAAATTGAGCTGTAATTCGTAATATTTCAGTATTTTATAATTAGTTATAGAGTGAGAAAAATATATTATAGGTTATATACACTTACTTCTCTTCTTATAATAACATAAAAAATATAAATGATTGTTTATGTGATAATGATCTATATCATTTACGATTTATCATGCTTCTATAAACTTGCATTTTTCTCACAATTTCCTATATTTAGTTTAAGATTCAACATATGATCAGTATGCACTATTACCCTATAATTATAAAGTATGATAAAAAAGGCACTACAGTGATTAAAAATTAATATAAAAAAAATTGTTATTATAGCTTACAAGATACATTAAAAATTATCATTTAGAATAGCTTACGAGAAACATTAAAAATCCCCTTTAAGTATAACTTACAAGAGACATGTAAACAAACTTTGTAAGCAATGTTGTTAAAAGGAAAAAGGAATACATTCCATGTTTGTTGAGTATAAAATTGAATTGTAGAAATTTGTAAAATTCAGGGATGATTAGAAACAATTATGAAAAATATTATGAATTATGATTAGAAATATTATGAAAAGATCATTAGATTATAATTAGAAAATTAGAAAAAAATATTATGAACATTCGAAACACTAGGTCAAAAATATATGCTATTTAACATCATTTGAATGAGAAAAGAACTATAGTTAAGTTAAAATGTTTTTTTTTTTTTTAATTTTTATTTTTTATTGAAGATCAGCTGCTATTATTCGTATAATTTTATTCGTAACAGAACTTAAACACACGGAACGACTTTTTAACTTTCTTAGTAAAATGAGCGTTAAAAAGAAGTACAGGCCTTAATATTCATAGTAATAAAACATAAGTCATATAACTTAAAAAACATCACTAACTTGGTCAAGATATCTTACAAAATTAGGCTTAAAAATTTAATTTGGTTAAATTTGAATCAAAGTGTTCATAGTAGTTGAAATAAGATTTAAAAAGAAAAACGTTGATAACTTGGTTAAGATAACGCAAAAGTAAAGTTAAGAAAATAGACTAAGTTTGCGTAAAAAACTCGATACGAACTTCCATATAGTCAAAATTAGAGTAAAGAAAAAGCATCATATTTAGGTTAAAAATCACCTAACCACTTAAAGCCATAATAAAACGTTAGGTTCAAACATTAAAATGTCCGTCACTGTGTGGCATTATAATGTTATTTTCACGTAAATTTTACCTATCTCGGCATAGGTATGAATTTTACATGTTTGCTAATTTTTACCTAAGTTTTAACCTCGATGTAATATTATGTGAGGCACGCATAATTTAACCCATTTAATGATGTGCAAAAATTTAAGTCAACCAAATGGATAGGAAAAGGTACATCAGTGCAAAATGTCTTGCAAGTGAATATTTCTCAATATTGCTTAGCCATATCTCTCTCAAGTCATTCAAAATTGTGATGTCTCTTTAACCCCTGTGTATGAAGTTTAAATTGCAACTAGTTCAGGGCACGAGAGGCTGTTTGTTCTTAATTAGGTTTTATGAAAAAGAACCAGTTACTTCTGTGAAATGTAGGATAAGTATTTTGAAACTTACTACCAGTCTACCAGGATTACATCTATCTGTAATTGTTACTACGTTTATTATGTTTGCATTTACTTTTTATTAATTATTTATTACCAAAAATGTTTGGTCGATATAATAGTTTCAGCCTATTTGGTTAGACTTTCAATACGCATGAGGAATGGTTGTTTCCCAAGCCTTGAGCAGTTCAGTCCATGAATTGTTTCGAATTTTATATAATGAATCAAATCTGTATTTGTGGAACGATATTAAAATTTATGAACTCATGATTTCATATATATATATATATATATATATATATATATATATATATATATATATATATATATATATATATATATATATATATATATATATATATATATATATATATATATATATATATATATATATCATGTAAGTTAAGCGTTGTTTGTTAGTAGCAATTTTTTTAGCTACATTATGCAGTATTCTCAAAATCTTTAATATCTACTGTTAGAGATTATAATAAAATTGAAAAATTAGTTAAACAAAAGCAATATTTATTCAATTTCTCGAATCACTTAACATTTTGATCAAAATACCTAACAACTTTTAAAACATACAACAACTTGAACCAATTTTATCCATTTTTGATTCGATACACTGAAACGATGATTTGTAAAAAAGATTATTTGTAAAAAAGTTAAAATTTTTATATTTTTTCATTTAATTATAATTTGAACATGAATCTTTTAATTAATAATTTAATAGTTTGCTTTTAAATTCTTTTCTAATAACATTAAATAATTTATTCTTCCTGACACTTATTTTCTATAATGCAACAACAAAATATTTTTCAAACGGATTAACTAAAGTTAGTAACTTTACTATTCTATCTTTATTACACACTAAAATTAAATTTTCTGTGACAGTTATTAGTATAATTTTTTTGCTGTTTCTCACTTTATTAAATTATAAATAATGTAATTTATTTTTCGCGGTCTCGTTTATTTTTATAAGATAAGTTAGTTTATTAAATTAAATATTCCATGCACTTTCAGAACTCTTTAAAACTAAACAGTTTTCGGAATTGCATGGAAAAATTCGTTTTGTTATCTTTCCTATCACCCTAATCACTAATGTTAAATAAGTGCAAAAGTTATACAAGCCCTTTTAAAATTATAACACAAATCTAATTCATTTTCCTTAAAGCTGTTCACAATTATTATTTACCAATTAGTTGCAATGATAAAATATATAATTAATATTATATTTTATTTTTTGCACATTTTTTAAAGAAGACATGTTCCATAAAATTAGGAAAATTTAATGAATAGTGTGAAATAGTTTTTCAGCTAAAAAGTGTCAACATAAAAAAGCGAATGCTGCCAAAGGAGTTTGTCTATTTTAATTTTAGTGTATTTTCACTGTATTGTTTGTCTTTTTTAATTATTCCTTGTAGTTTTACTGTCTTGCAAAATTGTCGGTATATTTTAATTTTAGTTTTTTCATTGTTTTTTATTTATTTTACTTATTCCATGTATTTTTACTGCCGTGCAAAAGTTACATATTTTTACATTATTTTTATCTGTCCGCATTGTAACTGTCTTATTCATTTTTAATGTTTTGAATAAATGCTATCTATTTAAATATCTATGTTTTTCCACAATCTTTTGTGAGTTTGAACTTCCACAGTTTAACAAAAATGCTTGATTTTTACGCAAATGAAATTTATTGCAATGCCAGATGCATTTTCAACGTCCTTTTTGTCTGCTTGTATTTCAACTTTTCTTTTTATTGTAACTGATTTGACTTCCCTTTTCACTACCTGTGTATTTTGACTATGTAGTTATCTGTCTATATTAGAATTTATTTTTTAAAAATGCCTTGCTATTTAAAATCTTGAGCACATTTTTAAAAATAAAATACATTAAAAATAAGGCAGATAAAGACGAAACACCTTTTCTTTTTAATTAAAAAAATGCAGTCTTTTTTATTATAAGCTGTGAGTGTGTAATGTAAAGAAAAAAATCATAATGAAGTCTTACATATTTTATTTAATTAACTACTAAAGAAATATTAACAATTTACCATATCATGTAAATTTTACCATAATTGGTATCTATTTCTACTTAAGGATGGTATTACATTTTTAGTAAAAATATAGAACGGGATTGCTTGGTTGGCAGGGCGCTGGACTCCTGTTTGTGAGAACATGAGTTCTAATCCAGCAGGCTGAAGACTCCCCGTGTAGCAAATGGTGACTGGTGCTCGTTAAATATGTCGGGTAACAAATTCCTCCATGTTCCCATAACAAATCAATACCTCTGGGGATACTGAATTGGAGATTGATCGTTCTCTGGTTCAGGTCAAAATCACGATCTGTGAACGAATAAATGGATGTATGAATGGGTCCAACTTATAAACAGGTGTGACGTATGGCTGTGGCAGAAGCCAAATTCCTGGTCATAGATGGTGCCACGTAAAGAACAAGAACAATCGCACCTCCTCTGCCTTAATGGTCAACGACAGCAGCAACAGCAACAGTGAAAATATAAAACTATTTAATCAGTTTATGTAACCATTTTGCTTTCTCTTGCTCTTATGACTATTAGAAAAACTTTTAAATTTCACAAACATCAAACATGTTTCAAACATCAAACATCAAACAACAGGGACATCAAACATGTTTCAATGTTTTAAATTCTGTGTTCTTCAATAATTATTCGCCAGACTTTTAATAATTTTTTTGTGTTACTTTTACACTAATGTATACTTTTATGATTTCATTTTTAATTTAGATTTTAAAAATATACAATAGCTGTGGTGATTAACGCTGAACCTGCCATGCTACAAAACTTATATACACAAATTTTTTTTCTAAGACATGCATAAGTTTTGAAATAAATCAATTAACCCGAAATTCTTTTTGGGGGCCCATGGCACTAAAGATAAGCGAATAAATTTCATTTCTCTAAAGAAAAACTGAAATAGCAACGTGCTATTACATACTTTATTCAAAAATACAGTCTTTTACAGACGAAAAAAAAAAGCACCTTGAGGCATATGATTTAACTTCGAAGTTTTAAAAGAATGCATTTCTATTCTTTCAGTTCCTTTCTGTCCAATTTTTCGTGTGAATTCACAAAGAAAGGAGAAAATTTCATATTGAAGGGAGAAATTTTCCCTAGAATCTAGCATAAATTTTCTTCTAGAATGTCTTCTTGTACCTCGTTTAGTATTATGTTCAAAATCGCTCGATTTATCTTTGCTTTCCAGAAAACGAATTCTCATTTAGTGTCTCCATTACGGCAACAAATCTCATCAGATTTTAGAGTAAGATTAGAAAAGGAAATGGCAGGCTTCTTAGGTACAAGTCTCACTTAATTTATTATTTTTTTTCGTAAAAAAATGTTTTTAACTCAATTCAAAATGTACAGTTTAATTCCAGTACTTATTTCGTTTATTATTGAAAAATATTTTTATTACCTCCAAATATTATGATTAGTAGAAACACTTTCAAATTTCATCGGGAAATCAAACATGTTTTGATGTTTTAAGTTCAGTTTTCTTCGATAATGCATTGTAAGATTTTGATAAAGTTTTTTCATCTCAACTTAATTAACAATTCGTAACCATTAATGTACTACGTGCCGGATTTTTGATATAGATTTTAAACATACACAATAGCTGTGATAAATACGTAGTGTAATCACCACAGCTATTTTTCAGTTTCTTTCTGTTAAATTTCTTGTGTGAAAAGAGGAGAAAGCTTCCCATCAAAGGTATAATAATATTTTTTTATCTCTACTTTCTTCAATATGAAATTTTTGAAGAATATTTCTAATTAATTAACAATTCGTAACCATTAATGTATTACTTTCAAGACTTCATTTTTGATATAGATTTTAAAGATACACAATAGCTGTGATAAATACGTTGTGTAATCACCACAGCTATTTTTCAGTTTCTTTCTGTTAAATTTCTTGTGTGAAAAGAGGAGAAAATTTCCTATCAAAGGTATGATAATGTTTTTTCATCTCTACGTTCTTCAATTTGAAATTTTTGAAGAATATTTCTAATTAATTAACAATTCGTAACCATTAATGTATTACTTTCAAGACTTCATTTTTGATATAGATTTTAAAGATACACAATAGCTGTGATAAATACGTTGTGTAATCACCACAGCTATTTTTCAGTTTCTTTCTGTTAAATTTCTTGTGTGAAAAGAGGAGAAAATTTCCTATCAAAGGTATGATAATGTTTTTCATCTCTACTTTCTTCAATATGAAATTTTTGAAGAATATTTCTAATTAATTAACAATTCGTAACCATTAATGTGCTACTTTCAAGACTTCATTTTTGATATAGATTTTAAAGATACACAATAGCTGTGATAAATACGTTGTGTAATCACCACAGCTATTTTTCAGTTTCTTTCTGTTAAATTTCTTGTGTGAAAAGAGGAGAAAATTTCCTATCAAAGGTATGATAATGTTTTTTCATCTCGACGTTCTTCAATATGAAATTTTGAAAGAATATTTCTAATTAATTAACAATTCGTAACCATTAATGTGCTACTTTCAAGACTTCATTTTTGATATAGATTTTAAAGATACACAATAGCTGTGATAAATACGTTGTGTAATCACCACAGCTATTTTTCAGTTTCTTTCTGTTAAATTTCTTGTGTGAAAAGAGGAGAAAATTTCCTATCAAAGGTATGATAATGTTTTTTCATCTCGACGTTCTTCAATATGAAATTTTGAAAGAATATTTCTAATTAATTAACAATTCGTAACCATTAATGTACTACTTTCAAGACTTTATTTTTGATATAGATTTTAAAGATACACAATAGCTGTGATAAGTACGTTGTGTAATCACCACAGCTATTTTTCAGTTCCTTTCTATAAAATTTTTCGTGTAAATTCGCAAAGAAAGGGAACAAAATCTTATATCGAAGGATGAAAATTTCCTAAGAATCTAGCATAAATTTTCTTCTAAAATGTTTTCTTATACTTCGTTTAGTATTATGTTCAAATCACTCGATTTATCTTTGCTTTCTAGAAAACGAATTCTTATTTAGTGTCTCCATTACGGCAACAAATCTCATCAGATTTTAGAGTAAGATTAGAGAAAAAAAATTGCAGGTCTCTCAGGTACTAGTCTCATTTAATTTATTTTTTTCGCAAAAAAAAAAAAAAAAAATGTTTTAAACTCGATTCGAAATGTACAATTTAATTCCAGTACTTATTTGGAGTTTTATAGAAAACTATTTTCCGCTTTCTTTGAGCAAGATTTGTAAGACCCCTTTTCATTTCAACACAAACACATTTTTTCTGTAATTACTGGTATAATTTCTTTCTAAGGTTTGGTTGAAAAAAGAAATAGTTCATTAAAAATTTTCACAGTTAAGATGTGTCATCAATTCAGTTGTTTACCATTTAATACTTAATTTTCTTTTTTGGTGTTAATTAGAAGCTGGAAGAAAATAGATAAGAATACCAATTTATGTAGACTGAGTAAAAAATCCAGTTTTATTTGATGGTAACTGTATTTAATCTTGTTTATGAATTATGCAGCGTCATTTAACTATGCATAATTAAGTAACACAACATGTATTTTAATAATATAACTGCAAACAATTTTGTGCTAAAACTATATAATAATTAGACAAAATAAGAACATTCAGTAAACATGAATAATTAAGTTTTTTTTTTATTCACCATTTTTATATTTTTATAATAAATATTAGATTATATACCACACAACAGCCATATACAGTTGTAATAGCTTAAAATATTTCGGAGATTTTAATTATAAACAGAACGTACCATACATAACTCCATGAATAAAAATATTCATAAATTTATCATATTTTATTAACTAAAATGCAATATGAACTATTTTTTTAAATTTAGTCGGTAGTTTTAAATAATTATAGGTTATAACTTTTTAAAAAGGAACATAACTTAATGCATTCTAATTATGCATGAACAGCTGAATACAAAAGTTAAATTACAAATAAAAATTAACACAATTAACGAAACATAAATCACAATTTTTTTTTATAAACACTATTAATACAAATTCAAATGTTATTCTAAAAAGTTTGAAAAATCTAAAAATTATTTTTTTTGTCGTATGCCTGTTCTGGCAGAGGGGGTGCGATTGTTCTTGTTTTTCAGTGGCGCCATCTATGGCGAAGAATTCGACTTCTGCCAAACCATTCACACAACCACAAATTCGTTTAAAGGGCGGGTCACATTTACACTCATCCACACACACAAAGGAGAAAAGACATAAAACAGACAGAGAAAGAAATATCCAAGCCTTGCCCGGGATGCGAATCCAGAACCTTTCTGATGCAAGGACAGTTCCCTGCCTACAGGCCGGTCGGCCTCAAAATTATTACTTGCCTAAATGGAATGTTTGCTTACAAATTTCATTCCCAAATGAAACTCTTACATGTTCAAGCATCTTTTTTGAAAGTTTGAAACAAATTACTGTACAATGCGCAAGAAACGAAAAAAAAAAAAAAAAAAACACCCGGATAAACCTGGATATTTTTTTTATCTAACTATCGGATCTTCTTGTTCTGGGACTAAATCTTAATGGTTCAAATGAGTGAACTCAAAAATGCTAATTATTGCTAATTGAAATATTTTATTGTTAATTTCAATATTTTACAGAAACACTAAATTGTCTTATTTAGTGAGAATCAAAAATATCTAAGAAATTTCAAATGTAGGACATCTACGAAATTCAAACTTTGCAAAGGTGTTTATTTTAGCCTATTTAGAACTCATAGTTTGATAAAAACCTCTTTGATTATCTAAGTAAGGCTCGTTTTCAAAAAAAAAATTGCGCATTAAATTATTTCAATGTAGTACGGCCGGCGTGTATTTGGCACAAACACTTCCAAGTGTCATTGTAATAAATTACGCTGTAAAAAATGGATACTCGATTCTCGCGAAACTTTCTTTGTTTTTGACGAAACAATTTCCTGGTATAAGCTCGGGGCAAATATTTCAGCCAAGTAACGAAATAACTATCGTCATTTGTTCGAGGAAACGATTTTCTTCAAAATTATAGAAATATTTTGTCATTCTACTTTTTTTACTAAAAAAAAAAAGAAAAAAAAAAAGAATATACAGTGCCAATGTATCTAACTTTTTTAATAATGAATTGAGCACCACGTAAGCTTACTCACCACGTGGGATAACGTGGGCATCACATAGACGGCATGACACAACAAGGACAGATACATAAATTATACCCATGCTGGGAGAGGGATTCGAACTCCGAATGTTCCTGGTCAAAAGTCAACTTCTCGACTACCGTACAAACCGGTCAGCGTCAGTTTAGTTTCGATTGCATAGTATTTATTCGTCATTCTAGTTAACAATCTCCCACAATGCACTACGAAGAGGTTTCGAACTGAGGAAACATTTTCGTCATACACTTGAGAGTTCGTATTTAGTCACAAATCTCGTCATTTCGTGACGAAATTACTTATAAAATGAAAGAAATGCAGCTCAAGGATTGCGGAATCGTCATAAGTAAGAGTTTTATTTCTAAGAATGAAACTCTTCATTTAAAGGAAATAAAAAAATTAAAAAAATGTAGAAAAGTGTTTCAATTCTATCGTTTTTCTTCGGAAAATATACTAGCTGTGAATGTTTCCAATAAGGACAAGTATATAAAGAATAATTTTGTGTGAAATTTCTTTTGAGATAATATATATGTTATAAGTGTTAAAAAGTTTTGGAAATTACGAAAAATTAATATCTCATTATAAAAAAATAGTAGAGATGAAATGTATCTTTACTAGTTTCTTATTTGACGAAGTAGAAAGAGAGCTGGAACATAAAAGAAACATACATAACAGCACAAAAGAAATAAGGTATAACACACAAGAAAATGGGAATTTAAAGGTAAATATAAAAATATTCATCTTGAAAATTATTAAAATATTAAGGAATCTTCTTTCAATTATCTTTCTTTCAAGAATTAAATTTAATAAAGACACTTTCACTTGAAGAGTAAACATATCGCCTTTTAATTAAACTCCTTTTAAAATATTGAGCTGTTAAGTATACGAAAATTAGATAAATTACATTATACTACATTCTTTGAATAAACAGACAAATAAAGAGGATAACTGAGTATTCAAAGTACGGAAATCTAGCAGTAATAATAACAATAATAAAAAAGACATCACAAAAAGAATTAAAAAAAGACATTAAAAAAGTGACTTTTTAAATGCAGTGGAAATTTAATAATCAAACGCTGAAAATACTTGATTAGGCGTAACTAATGAAATAATTGAAGCACAAAAAGTATAAATTTTTTAATCCTTTTAAGACTATATTAACTTCGATACTTTTTTTTAGAAAGTACTTCCTTTAGTACCAAAAAAAAATTTTTTTTTGTTCTTTTTGATTGCTTTTCTAATTTATCTCGACATTTTCTTATTAACCCGATTAAGACCCCAAGAAATTTAATAAAACGATTATATTTAAGAAAAAGTATTCCATTATATGTTGTTCCCGTGTTATTTTTAGAATATAAAAAAAAAACTTGGTTGTTCTAAATAGAACAATTTCTTAAAAAGGAATATCGCGGGTAGGTTCAATAGAGGAGCATTTATTTTTTAGTATGTAATTAAGTTTCCATTTGAGTTCTTGAAAAAGTTTAGCAATCTGAAGCATGTAACTAAAGTGTGTCAATTAAATATATATATATATATATATATATATATATATATATATATATATATATATATATATATATATATATATACGAACGATCAAAGAGAGTGTAGTGTAACCTGACACCTGGCTTTAAACACGGGGAATTAAACACAAACTGCAGTTGTGATAGGCAAAGACTTTATTTATTAATATAGGAAATATAAAGGAATGACTATAATAATGAAAGGATATAATATATGACTTATAAAGGAAAATTAAAACGGAAATTGACCATTCTTCAAATAGTTGGGAAAAAAAAAGGAATTCAAGCTTATTCAAAGAGAACACGTTTTGGTTTGAACAGCTGCAAGATCTATCACTACCGTTAATTTTTTCCTCAGTTAGGTAGGAAACACATGGGTCTGCCGTTCAACACTGAATTTAAAATACTTTATAAAATCTGAAAAATATGGTCTCAATAGTTTGATCTGGAGAGCGGTTGAGAGTTTGAACCCCTTAAAGTTAATTTTGCTTTTAGCGTCCTTGTGCTTTCTTCATTATATCTCGCAAACTTTTCAATCGAATTGAATTTTTTTTTTTTACGCAATTGCAAAATTCATTTATTAAAATTAATTCCATGCAAAATTTTTTTATTAATAAGAACTTGTTAATTCATCGAATGATAGTCTAAAAACTTTGAATTGTAAAGTTTACAGGTTGTTACATTATTTTAAAGAATTTAGTTTTTTTCAGCGAAATACAAATTTTAACTAAATCGGTCGAATAGTTCCTGAGGAATCAAATTTTATAAAAGTTGCATATTGAGATATATTAATATCAAAGAACTTCCTTTGGCGTCCTTCTCATATAAATCAAAGGCACTCCAAGGTGCCCCAGACATATTCAGTGTAATACAAGCATTTAGTTTCTTCTAATTTATTTAAATAAACAGTTTTAAATTTAGTTTAAAACGTGTAAAACAGTACAGAAACTAAAGATATATAGTTTTTTTAAATAATAGCATTGTTTTTTTAATTAATAAACACAACACAGAATTGAATCTTCAAATCAAAACGCTCGTACTATTGCTTTATAGTGCATTGCTTGTTAATTTTCTCGAGAAATTTGATTCAATCAGTTATTTTTATGAAACCTAATCTCATTCTTGGCTTTCATTACTTTAATAAATAACTTACAAAAGTCTTTAAATCAAAAGACAAACATCTTTATTTTATAATCTCTTTACCTCTGAGAAAAATAAAGACTAATATATTTATATTTTCCCCAGAAACAAATTTTTAATACTCAGTGGGGAAAAGGTTGCAGTTATAAAAGCTTCCTGCTTCTTTTCTATCTTTCTGTTTGCTTTAAACTTCATTAAGGCTTTTCGAGGTCTTTGAAAGCAGTCAATTTTTGATTAATCCTTAGCCTTTTTTTTACTATTATGATTGACGATTAGAAACTCAAAATTTGGGAGTTTGCCCTTAAAAGCTTAAAGTTTTTTTGAGGTCTTTAAGAATGACATTTTCTTTATTATAAGTGAAGGAAAGTATATTATGTTTTTCTCGCACCTTCATCGGATTACTGTCTTCATCTATTTAAAATAATTACCAAACAAGTTTCTCTTATACCTAAGGAATCGTGATTATCTACTTGAATTATTTATTTTTAGGAGAAAAGCAATAGCCAGCAAACTTTAAAAAAGCTCTTTTCTTTAATTAAGGTTTTTGCAGTGTACGTGCACACGTGAAAAAACTATAAACGCAAATTGTGGTGCATTAAGAAAAAAAAGAGATAGATGCAAAGCATTTGAATCGATGTGCGCCTAGGTGGAAAAAACATTTGTGAGATTGCAAGAAAAGGTATTTTTATTACTACAATATGTTTCAAATAAAGTGTAATTAATATAATGATTAAATAAACTTCATTTTTTTCTCGACATTACAAAAAATTACTTTAAAATTGGACTTGGAAAAAAAAAAGACTTTATTACCCTAAAACAGGATGTGTGCTACTATGATGCTAGAATATTTTTATTCAAAAGAGCTAAAGCGAACGTATGACAAGTTTTGAAAATTCGTGCGTATAGCAAGAAATTTGAGATTTTTAGCACTTAGTTGAATTATAATACTTTAATTATAAATGCAAGATGAAAACGTCTCTTTATGTTCACTTTATGTTATTTAATAACAGTTGACTTGAAGAATTTCCACAAAATATGACATATTAGGAAAAAAAAAAAAAATCCAAAAAATGAAATCCGTCGAAAGATTTTACAAAAAAATCTCTGATGATATTATTAATTAATATTAACCAACGAATATTAATTAATTTTATTTATTAGTTAATTTATTAGTTAATTTTAACCAACTTTGCAGTCAAGTTTATTCAAAAACTATTTATATGTTTATTAGAATTTTTTCAATTATGACAGAGAAGAAAGCAAAAATCATTTTTGTCCCTCCAAAAAGCCCATTTTTATTGCCTTTTTACTGTTAATTTCAAAACTAAATGCCCTCATGTCCATAAATTATGGAAAAAAGAAGGTTAAAATACAAAAGAAACGTGACTTATTTATAAAGCCTGCTTATTAAACAGAAAATAAACAACAAAAAAGATAGCGTATGTACGATACCTTTCATAAAAGCTACAATTTTTGCTCAATGGAGCGATTCTTAAAATATCTAATTTATAAAAACTTAATATTACATAGCTGATATGATGGTTAATTTATTATATGCCCCCATGCGATAAAGTCTAGTCCATACAATGCCTAAACATGCTTAGTACCTAATTATCGAGCTAATTTTAGGGAAGTACTCCACTCAGCAAGCAAAGGTCTCCAAAATTCTGGTATACACGTAGGAGGTGGTTGACAAGCTAAAACTCGTCGGTCAAGAATGTCCCACATATCCTCTGTCAGATTCAAGCAAAGTGAGAATGCTGGACATTCCATACGGGTGGTATCCACAGATTGAAGGCATTTGTTTACGATGTTTGCTTGGCGAGGACAGGAGTTGTTTTCCATAAACTCTGCTCCCAAGGAATCTCTAAACAAAAGTACATGTTATTCTAGAATGATGTCCCGACAACTCTCCTAATATTCTAGAATGAAGTCTCAAAGAAATATCTTATTTAATGGTACAGTGTTTATCAATAGTGTGAAAATGCTGAACAAACCAACAATAAATAAAAATAAAATTTTCTTCTTCACCCTAAAACCAGTAGTATTACCGAAGAGGGTGAACCTCTGCTGTTGTTCAAGAACCTCTGCTGTTGTGCCCCTAATTGTTGTTTCTCTTTTATGCACACGAACCGCAGCTAAACTTGAGCGGCTGGTTTACATTATAGCTATGGAAGTATGTTATGGCTATGGAAGTTTCATGTGTAGTAGAAATGCAACTGGTATTTAGGAGGGATTTTACTTCAAGAAATAGTATGTGTGTATCCTAAACTAATTGTTCTTTCTTTAAATTGTATGGTAAAAGTAACTTTACTGACTCTTATGTGCATCTTATCTCAATGTTATTATAAATTTTAGTATTATTGACTAAAAAAAACGTTGGCAGCAACTTATCAATCAAGAAGTTAAAAATAACATTATTCGTGTTTCAGTATATCAGGTACAGTGAAATACCAAGAATCTAGAGTTTTAGTGGCGCTTCACAATACCACTTTGGTCTATTATGGGTGCCACCATATTTGATATTAAGATTTATTGAAATCGTTTATAGTTTATGTAACTCTAAGCTTATTTCACAATTAGTAACATTCCTTATATTTAAATAATTTTTTTTGCAATGAACGAAGCCATCATAAACTTCCTAATTATTTATACTTCCACAAGTTTAAAGTATTTTGATTAAACAAAATTCACGAAATATTTTCGTTCTGCCAAAATCGATTATTAAGTTTTTATAGTAATTTGAAATAAATATTTATTAACCTAAAGAGACTAATAATTTTATATGAAAGATCAAAATTATATATTTTTAAATGTGTTTATGCTTTTCATATGACATGAAAAACATTTTTAAAAGTAAAAATTAAATTAAATTAATGTTTTTAAAAGCAACTCCTTTCCAATGAAAAAATCTTAGGTTTTAGGGACTTTTCTCCAAAAATTCTTTAGCCCTTAGTTAGTATTTATACACCTTTGTTTATACCTCATCTATTCTTTTTCAATTTACATAAAAACTTTAAATAAATTCTAGAAAATAGGAAACTTTGCTTTAGGCAAATAAGAGAAGGTTTCTGATTCGTGTAGCGATTTAAAGAAGTTCATTGCCAACAAAGTTCGCCACTTACTGCAACAATGTTATATGATGAAGGTTGCATAAGTTTGTTTACAAACAACACTCATTCCTTATTCAAAAGCTAGAGTGAAAACCTTGCCCCGAGTGTTTTTCTTGCTTTTAAAAAGAAGATTGCATCCTGATATATAAGTTACAAAGATGAATGAAAAAGAAAATACCAATGTTTTTTTTTCTTTCTTTTTAATTCACACACTTATAATTTGATTGCATTTTCTTGCTCCTCAACTTGATTATATAAAGCTAAACAAAATTTATTTTGTGACAAAATGTTCAATTGACAATGAACTGAATCAAAAAAATTAAATAAAATTTTTCTTCTAAGTTGGAGAGAACTGGCCAAAACATAGTCCTCCATTTTTTTCTTTAATACTAAGTAATGAGATTAAAAATTAATGAAGTTTTTATTTGAATGACATTATATCTCTATTTTAAAAAATAAATATTATTCCATGGCAAAAAAAGTATATTTTGAAGGATAAAATAATTAGATTTTGGAAGTATGCTCTTACTTACATTGTAAAAATTTTGGTGTAATACGCTGATAATCATAAATTAACGAAAAATCACCATATGTAAAAAAGTTGCTCGTGGAATTTAATGACTCTGACATACATTATAGTACATATAAAAATGTACAAAATAACGTAAACAGTATTAGACAGACAATTATGGTGTCGCAGAAATAAGCATGTGTATGACATGAATAAATCAGATTTGTCTGCGTAGAATTGAAAAAGTATCTTCAATATGGAGTTTGATCACCTCTAGCAACACTACAACACATACAGCTGTGTGTGAATCTTCCAATTATGTGGTCTACCAGTTCTGTTCGAAGTGTGAGCCATTGTTCTTGCAGAGCAGTTTCAAGCGTGGCAAGGGAAAGAAGAGGAGGATTGAAAGCAGCTACACGTCTTCTAAAAGCATCCCAAACATGCTCTATAACACATCGGCTGATAAGTTTCTGGTCTGACATACAGATGGCGCCCTAAATGCAGAGTTAGTATTTTGTTTAACAAGCCCTAACCTTAAAAAAAAAAGGTGTCAAAATTTTATAACGATCTGTAGATTGATTTTAAAGTTACAGTGATTTTAATCTTTGGCCTCAAAATAGGCGTTTGTTTCGGCAATTACCTCCTCATCAGTGCTGAATCTCTTACCCGCGAGCATTTTGTTCAAGTCTGCAAACAAGTAGAAGTCACTAGGAGCCAAATCTGGTGAATAGGGGGTGTCTGACACAACGTCAAACAGCTCTCGGAATCATCAATTCGTTGTTGATTTTGGTCAACTGTTAGCACACGCGGCACCCACTTCGAAAACAGCTTTCTCATAAACAAATGTTCGTGCCTACACGCTCTTTTGATATATTTAGAGTATCAGCTATGTCATGCAACTTCACTTTGCGGTTTTCTATAACAATATTGTGGACTTTTATTATGTTTTCCGGTTTTACCAGATCTTTAGGGCGTCCAGAGCGTGGCGCATCTTCAACATTTGTGCGACCACGTTTAAAATCAGCAAACCAGTCAATAATGGTCGATTTTCCTGGTGAAGAATTTGGATAACACTTATCAAGACAAGCTTTAGTTTCTACCGTGTTTTTTCCCATTAAATAACAATATTTAATAAGAACACGAAATTCTTCTTTATCCATTCTTTCAATAATATGAATTGGTGTTCGATTAAAATCACTGTAACTTTAAAATCAATCTACAGATCATTATATAATTTTGACACCTTTTATTTGAAGGTTAGGACTTGCTAAATAAAATACTAATTCTGCATTTAGGGCGCCATCTGTATGTCAGACCGGAAACTTATTAGCAGATGTGTTAGAATTGAAGTTCGGTGATTAAGATGGCAACTTCATGCACTGAATTGTTTGCTGCTGAATATAATCCTCCAAGATGTTAGTCCTGAGCGGCGTTGTTGCGTTATTGTTCTGTAGCACGAAATCATCACCTATTTCACAAGCATAAGGACACACATAAACATCAAGACTATCATCTATATACGCGTGAATTTCCACGGTTTCAAGTGGAAAGACAAGCGGTCACCTAGGGAACAAACCACGTTCGTAAGGCCTTCAACGAACAGTAGACGTTGGCACCAATCTTACGTAGACACCTATCTTCCTATGGCTGTACCAAAAAAGTTCTTTGCGTCTTTAGCTGAATCTTCTGGATGGCTGATTTAGATGACTTATGGTTAGAAAGTCTATGAGCCACCAGACTCCCGTTTAGCTACCTAGCCACTTCCACCCGACATCGTCCTGCCTCTAGTCTTCCAACAGATCTCCACCGTAGTTTTTCAGACAAATGATGCCTGAAGATCATTGCTACAAATTGGCTTTCTTAACCTTTTCAGGTTGAGATTAAACATACAATTTTACGCAGTTACAATATTGTGGACTTTTATTATGTTTTCCGGTTTTACCAGATCTTTAGGGCGTCCAGAGCGTGGCGCATCTTCAACATTTGTGCGACCACGTTTAAAATCAGCAAACCAGTCAATAATGGTCGATTTTCCTGGTGAAGAATTCGGATAACACTTATCAAGACAAGCTTTAGTTTCTACCGTGTTTTTTCCCATTAAATAACAATATTTAATAAGAACACGAAATTCTTCTTTATCCAAGTTGCAGATGACGTAATTTCATTGCAGATCTACTAATTTAAATATTGCAGCTTTACTTAACAACTCTTATTAGTCAACATATTCAAATTCTATTGGGATTAGCTTATTTTCGGGAGAGTAATCGCTATTTTTGTATTTTTCCTTAATTCATGATAACCAGTGTATCTTCTCGAACTTGAAACTGAAAAATCTGAAGAATCGTGTTATGGAACTCTTTATTTTTCTTTAACAACAAATCAGACGTTCTCATTTTTACAACTTAAGTTTGAAATGCACAGTAAAGATGCATGGTATCATTTAAAAAGAGTGTTTTTTTTTTTTTAATAATGTGCACTGCGCAAAAAAAAATAAATAACGGACCACTCTTATTAACTTTTGATCTAGTGATCGGATATTATTTTCTAGGACACAATCTTAATAGTTTGAGGGGGGATCTCAAATATGCTAATCAATAAGTGCAGACGATATTTTAGTTTATGAAATCAGGCACAAAGTCCCCTTTCTCTGAATAAACATACTTCTTTTTCGATGGATTCGGAATGTTGGCCCCCAAATTATAGGGGGTAGCCACAATTTGGCAAACATGGTCCCAATAGTTTGGTCAGGAGAGGGGTACAAAGTATGAACCTCTTAATGTTAATATAATTGTTTGCAAATTTCGCTATATTTCGAAATTTTTTTACATCATTTTAAGAAATATAATTTGACATGGCAAAATGTACATTTTGAGCAAACTCGGTCGAATAAATCCTGAGAAATCAAATTTTAAATATCTGAATTTTAAACATCTTTTTTGAAATTCAATTTCTCAGGAATTATTCGATCAATTTGCACAAATTTTGTAATTTGCTATATAAAATTATTTTTTTAAAAATGATTGTAAAAATTGTTTACTAACAATTCAATTTCTTGATCATTATTAAATATAATAATAAAAGATAATATATATTTAATGAAGGTAATTTTTTGCATAAAATTATTTTTAGATAAATGAACTTTATAATTGCGTGCAAATTTTTTTATATTCCATTAAAAAGATCTTCGAGATATAACGAAACACGCAAAAAGTAAAATTAACATTAAGGGGTCCAAATTTTGGATCACTCTCCTGACTAAACTATTGGGATCATAATTTCCAGATTGTGGCTAGATTTCCAGATTGCGGATTTTAGGGGTTAGAAATCTGAATTCATCGAATTTGAAATCTGAATTCATCGTATGTTTATTCAGAGAAAATGCTTTTTTGTGTCTAATTTTGTAACTTAAAATATTGTCTACTCTTATTAATTTGAATATTTGAGGTCACATGCTTGAGAAATTAAGATTGAGTCCTAAAATGTGAAGATCTGATTATTAGATCAAAAGTTATTCAGGGTGGTTCATTTTTTTGTGCACTGTACGTTTATCTATCAAATTAATATTAACTATTTTATTTTCTGACATTGCCATATGCGAAATTTGATTAGTATGATATATTCTTTAATTTTTTTAAAATTGCATTGATTATATATTACTATTATGCAATGTTTTTTAACCTCATATTTATTTCTATTCTTTTGAAAGGGTGCTCTGAGTGTTTAAAGAAAATACTGAAACATATATTTTTCAACTAAAGCTTATGGTTGTCGGTATTAGAATTCAACAAAGTATAGAGCATACTGTAACACTCGTATTTTTCTTCAAAGTACATTTGAAACACGCGAATATTGTGATTCGGTATCAGTTACATCTACAGTATCTTTTGTAGTCATTTCATATGCAATGTATTTTTTAAAATTCACGTCAAATATATGAAAAATGTATGGAAATTTTTTTTTCATGCCAAATATATGAAAATGTTTTCTTCAATAAATAATATATCAATTGCTTATTTATGTGTGCATCATGATGTACTTTTCAAAAAGTTTCAAGAATAATTTCGACTAAAAATTCTATCACTACAAAACTTTTTTTTAATTATTATTTTTACACAAAGAATATGTTATTATTATTATTCACTAATGTAAAAAGTGATGTAAAAAGTGACTAAAATGTAAAAAGTGATGATTAAAATATATCAAATATATTAAAATTCGCAAATTTTTCTAGCTTTTTCTTTCAGTTTACTATTAAGAGTGAATGTTTTCGATTTAAATCTAATAGTTTGCAATGTAAGTCACGGTGGTAGTTGATTGAATAATGAAATAAATAAATATGAATTGAGTATCTACCACTTTTTATATTTTTAGTCGCATCTCTGATTAAGATTAAAATGATCAAAATCAATGAATAAATCTAAATTTTTGCAACTTTTTATGATTCCTAATCAGGTCTTAAAGTGAGAAAACTGCTGGAAAAACCATTTTGATTATAAATGGTGTTCGTAGGAGTGAAAAAACGCTCTTTCTATTATGAATTAAAAACTATTTATTACTATTTACTTTTTCCCGATCGAGATTCAGAGATGTGAACGTACTCCAATTAACGGATCAATATTTTTGGGTGGTAGTCCTTCAATGAATGATTCTTAGTTTAGTAAATTTGATTTATAGGGTTTTTATTCAACACTACTTCTAAATAATTCAAAGGTTTATGGGCTACGCCACTTTATTACAGTTAAGCTCTATTAAGCCTTTCAAAAAATTGGCAAAATTTTACCGAAAATCTGCAACTTTAAAATTTTAGTTCTTTACCGTTTTTTTATAATATTTTGTTGAATCTGGAGCAGTAGATATTTTTGCAACTGCGTCCTGACGATCATCGAAGACGTGTTTGGAGACGCACAGGGCAGAGAGGGGATCCTGCCTTCACTATTGCACGCCACACCGGCCCTCAACAAGGCATTATGGTCTGGGGTGCCATTTCCTTTAACAGTCGGACCCCTTTGGTCGTCATTAGATGTACACTTACTGCACAGCGGTACGTCGACGACATCCTAAGACCTGTTTTGCTACCGTTTCTTTTGCAGCGCCCTGGGATGGTTTTTCAGCAGGACCATGCCAGACCACATACGGCACGTATTGCTATAAACTGTCTGCAAGCTTGTCAAACTCTTCCTTGGCCTGCCAGATCACCAGATCTCTCTCCCATCGAGCATGTCTGGGATATGATCGGAAGGCGATTGCATCTGGCACGGAATGTTGATGACCTCGTTCGACAATTGAATCGAATTTGGCAGGAAATACCGCAAGATACCATCTGGGACCTTTATCGGTCTATGCCACGCCGTGTGGCAACTTGTATCCAGGCTAGAGGCGGGTCAACACCTTATTGAACTTGTTACTGTAACTCTGTAATAAATTATTCAATTGCTCTGAAATTTTAATCATTTACTATTCTGTACATTGTCTTCCTATCCACCAATTTTCGTTTTAATCGGACAATTCCATGCTGGTGCGTCGATTTATTTGTTATAGAGTGTATTTTACTTTCTACGAAAATAAGCTATTAAGAAATTTTTTTTAATCAGTTTTCGTTCTTTTTCGTCTTGCTGTATTTTAAATTTTAACGAAAATAATGAAAGCGTGATGTGAATGCGCTTGAGATTAGTATTGGCTTATTTAACTTTAGGTCTAAAACTTTTCAATTACTACTTTTAATTTTTATATGAAAGCTCGATTAGTTGTTTACTTGAAATATGTTCCTTCATACAAATTTTTATGTCATTCATCAGATATTCTTGACAGCTTTTGCAACGTAACTTTAAACGAGAAGCATGTTATAGTGAAACTTACTGTTAGCATTTTCAATCAAAATCTCCCACGGCTCATTTATGGTTGTTGACTAAATTGATTATATTTCTATTTTAATTTATAGCCACTTTCTTAAATCCATTTTTTCCCTTTTCTTGGAGACTAAAACCATAAAACTCACTTGACTTAGGGTCAGAAGAAAACTTGAATAAAGAACCCTTAAAAAATGGATTATTTTGATTTCACAGAAATGTTAATTTCGTTATTCTGTAATATGATTTACATATTTCATTTTATATTTTAAATATCCCTTAACAAGCTGAAAATATTATGTTTAATTTTTAAGCATTTTTATCATTGATCTAGTAAATGCGCTATTCTAGAAAACTCTTAATTTTTTTAAAGTAAATAATTGATTTAACTTTGTTTTATCTTAATAAAGATTACATAACGGGTAGTTAATATTACATAAGAGGAATCAAGCTAATTTTTGTTGTTCAAAAAAACAATTGTCTATGTATGAAATCAGTGTAATAGATTCTGAGTCATAAAGTTCAAAAAGCCCCATATTTTTAAACTTTTAATTCTCATGATACATAAGACTAAGTGCGTTCATATCTTGTATTTTTCATACAAAATTACGTTATTTAAAATTGTGCAAAAATGTGCAGAATTGAATATAATTAAAAATTCTTTCGACCCAAATTAAATAAATAATTAGGGAATAATTAAAACTAGTAAAAACTATTTTTACATGGATTTTTCATGTAAATTCAGTTTATAAGTGCGTGCAAAAAATGTTCGATTCAATTAAAAGATCCCAAGTCACGGCTGAATGCACAAAAGTGAAATTACTTTATAGAAACTCTTAACTGCTTGCTTGACAAAATAATCAGGATACCGGTTTAATAATCATGGGGATTTCTTATAGTCAAACATTCAAATTAAACAATTTACATTAGTCAAAAATTCAGAGAAAGTCTAATTCTGTAGCTTATTTAATAGTTAGCACGAATTATAATACAGTTATCATTATCATTGTATATTTGAGGTTGCCATTTTCAACTATTACACGGAAAAATAGAGTCTGGTAAAATTACCCTGCATGGTAATAACATTTCTGGTAAAACAATTTCAACATTCTGATTTGAAAAACTTAAATATATGGAATTTAAACAATTCATTTAGTAATTTTTTCGTTCATATTGCAGCGGTTTAACATAAGTTTTGGTTTTTAAATATATAATTATTTTTACCATACATTTAGTTAAAAATACAAAACTGAAAAGTAAACTTAATTGAAAAAATGGCTTTTATGCCACGATGGAAGGTATCATGAAAAATTACCTTATTTACCAAATTTTATCTCATATTATAAAATATAATTTATTGTTATTTTTAATAAAATCGTGACCAAAGCACTTCTGTAAAAATTATCAAGCGTTTTGGTGTTCTCATAGAGCAAGAATCAAGTCAAATTTTACCATATTTTGGTAGTTTTAACCATACTTATTTCTCTGCGTATGAACGGTACTTTGCGAAAATCCGATCAATAATATTTAGGGCGATATCTTTTTAATTTTTGCTCATTGTATATTTTGAACCGACGGAAAAAAAATTTGTTTTCTTGTGTTTGATAGTAATCAAGTATTCGAACTAAAATCGGAGTTGTCAGTTAGAGGATTTTCTAGTCTGGGAATTTCGCAGTAGTGGAGTTTATTTAGTTTATTTTTTTATTATTATTTTTTATATTTATTTTTTTTAAAAACAGTGTTTAAAGTTAGATTGACGATAGTTTTACTAAAGAGAGTAAAAAAAAAAAATCTTAGAACCAAGAAAGAGTGTTGAAATTCCTTCAAAGCGTATCAAGAATAAACAAATATTTTGCAAAAATAATCCATGAAGAAAATCAGAATAGATTCGAGAGTTCAATTCTCCAAACTTTTCAATTTAATCTTAAAATTTAGTTTAGGAATGTTTGTGTTTTTCACAAACAGTTTCAGTAGTCTCGCAATTTTTTTTTTTTTTTTTTTTTAAAGTTTTCCAGACTACTTCGTGACTCATTTAGTTCTGAATTTCGAAACAAGAAAAGTTGTTAAAGATTTTGAAGCGCATGGAGCCAAAACATCAAGCAAATTAAAGTATCTCAAATTGATTACTTGATACTATGAATCAGATTGAATGGAAATATAGATGAATTCAAAATATTAATAAGATTGCAGCAGATATGCAAGTTAATATAGTTTAAAATACTGATATCAGGGTACACAGTTTTCTGGATACGTTGTATGCGTTATAAAGTTTGCAGCATCAGCAGTTATGCCCGATATTATAGTTCAAGATACCGATGTCAATACACAATGTATAATGGATACGTTGAATGATTAAACTTGAACGGAAACATTGGTTCAATTTAACATCATATTAAGATTAACAGCTTGTAGCAGATATGCACTGCATTATATTTTAATATAACGATATCAGGGAACTATGCGTAATGGATATGTGGTATGATTTAACTCAATTGGAAACCATATTAAACTTGCAATAAATATGCACGATGATATCGTTTAAGGCACTGATATTAGGGTTCAAAGTTTAATCGAAATGTTGTTTGATTCTACTTGAATGGAAACATTGTTTTATTTAATACCTTATTAACGTTGAAGCTTGCAGAAGATATGCACGATATTATAGCTTAAGATAATGATATCATGGCACGTTCTAAGGTTTAATTTGACAAAAAATATGGTTCGATTGAGTATCTTATTAAACTTGCAACAAATATGCATGATGTTATCGTTTTAGGTACTGATATAATTAGGGTTCAATGTTTAATCGATATGTTGTATGATTCAACTCAATACTTTATTAAAGTTGCAGCAACTATGTACGATATTATAATTTAAAAATCTTATATTAGGGTTTAACATGATTCATTATTTGTGAGAGCATAACATTTTTTCAAATAAATAAGTAAAAACTGACAATTTCCATCTAGAATTGACGGAAAATAAATCTGCAAACATGAATACTTTTTTCGTGGTGCATACAAAACCTTGTTGATAAAAATTTGGTAACACAGAATTGAATAACTCAAAATTAAATTGAGTAACAGAAAACCAATATTGTACAAAAATTTTTAGAATCTTTTTCTGATAAGGAAAAAGGAGCATATATTTTATTCCATTGCAAATAAGCCGTTGAAAGGCTTATCTAAGCTAGAAAAGTACTTTGAGAATACAAAAATATGAATGAATAAAATATTTAAATGCATAGATTTTATGGAAAAGATACGACATGAAAAGGATTACCGAACAATGAGAAAGGATGTTTTGTAATAAAAAATCTTTCCTATAGTTGAAAGATTTTTTCTAATCTTTCATTTTAAAACACAAGCATGTCAGAAAGCAAATGTTATTGATTCGCGTATATAAAAATTGCATGAACCTATTGTTACCCAATTGCAAGTTAATGATAAAATCATCCTGATAAAAAGAGG
Organism: Parasteatoda lunata; assembly: GCA_949128135.1. NCBI lineage: Eukaryota > Metazoa > Arthropoda > Arachnida > Araneae > Theridiidae > Parasteatoda > Parasteatoda lunata. The sequence goes on along the minus strand of OX421981.1, from coordinate 45,604,956 downwards.
ACAACATTTGCGCTTAAAATAGAGGATAGCTTCTGCTATTACTTTTTCTATCGACTTTGGCAATAATGACACGTTTTGGGATTCAAATGTTTTCTTCTGCCTCTTTACAATTCTGTTCAGGTTCTAATCCCTGCGGCTAATATAAAATCTGCTCCCGGCTCACACCGATCTCAGTGCTGACGTAAAATATCCTTAGCAGTAAATGAATTATGAGTTAAAATTCTCTTGCCATTGGGCTACCATTGGGAGGTTTGCGTGTTTTTCCTCTCCATGTAACGCAAATGCTGGTTATTTTTACCCGAGAGTCCTTCACAAAGGCAAGTTTGTCCTAATGTTTGGTTCAAAAATTTTCTTATCTGCTGAATTGGGTACAAGGCTACGGAGTTGAACATTAATAAACGTAAACTCAGAATTGAGTAGGCAGTTCAAAGCCGGTTATAAAATAAAATAAAATAAAATAAAATAAAATAAAATAAAATAAAATAAAATAAAATAAAATAAAATAAAATAAAATAAAATAAAATAAAATAAAATAAAATAAAATAAAATAAAATAAAATAAAATAAAATTGCAAGCGATTGTGTATGCTGCGGTTTAAGGTGATGGTTTACATGAGGTTTAATTTTTGAAAATTGCTTAGAATTGGCTTTGATTTTTAAAGTATATGTATGTCTACGCAGGGTGTCCTTCATTGGCTGGACTTAATAAATATTTTTAAAGATCTTATTAAAAATTAAGTAGAAAGAAACAGTGGTTCAAATTTAGTATTTAAAAACGAGGATCGAAGTGTCCTGAATCTCTAACAAGGAAGATGAGATGAAAAACATCAAAACCATATTATTACGTGATGAAACTGAAAGGTTTCTCTAATAATCACCTTTCAACTACTCACTTCTTCCTTCGGCAATAAATCTGGTTTTGATATTTTCTAACCTATTTTCTTCAGAAAGGGCTAGTTAGAACTAGATTTTGTTTTTTATTTTCAATTATATATTAATTTGTGATCTCTAATGTGCATGCCTTTTTGCGTTTTTTTGCAAAGATTTAATATATATGTTACGTTTAAGGCTATTATTAATAACAACCGGCGATTATTAATACTAACAAGGTATTTTTAGTAAAATTATGCACACCGTAAGAAATTTTGGTGCATAAATACCCCCATTTGTGTAGAAGTAAATATGATGTAAAATAGTCACATGCTATTTTTAATTTTTTCGCTGTCATATTTTTATTTATTTATTCATATTTTATTAATTTAATTACTAGCAATACCTACTACCCTTATGCATCATATTATTTGTGCACATTAAAATAAATTTATGAATTCACTGCAAAAACATTTCCTTTAAAAAACAAACACATTTTTTTTGTAATATATTTGCACTAATTCTTTCAAGCAATGGTTATTTTGTCAATTTTAAATATCTTTTTGTCCGATAACAACAGTTCTATACTTAAAAATGTATTTAGTTTATCTCAACCCCAAAAATGGTGACAACTATAAACCAAATATTTTACAGTACACATTAATCACATTAATTGGTTTTTATTAATTATCGCCAAGATAGTTTTGCCGATGTGATTAATTAGGCATAATAATTTCTATATGTTTGTGATGTAACAAATTTGTCTTTATTGGATTACTTGAAATACAGATTTTTGCTTAGGTTTTAATAAAAATAAAATATTTGAATAAATTTAAATCCCAAAATTTTTCACTTTCTTAAAAAAAAAAATTTAGGATGATCATAATAATTTTTTTTAAAACGTACAAATTGCATATTTTTTGTAAGATTACAATAGTTAGCAGGCCTACTGAACTTTTTGGGCATGAGAGTCTAGTAATGGAATTTAAATTCAAAAGCCATGCAATGTATTAGTTGAATAATCAATAGCCTTCAGCATTAATCATCATGGTCTAATTGAAAGAAAAAACTTTAAAAATAAGATTTTTTAAAAATTTTCTAACTCAAATGCTCCTTCACTAATATCATTAAAACATTGTGCTAAAATATTTATGCAACCCATTTATCCCTTATCCCTTTTCATACATAGCTCTATATTGTATACTTAATAATGCAACACAAAAATTACAACTTTCTATTAAGATATTTTTATTCTATTAAAATTACATAAATTTTGAAGAAATCTGCATCATTAGGGGCATAAAAGACAACAATTATAGTAAAAATAAAATATTTGAAAAAATTAAAAGCCAAAAATTTCTCCCGCTCTAATAAAATTTTCCGTGATGATAATAATAATTTTTTTTTAAAAAATACACAAATTACATGTTTCTGTAAGATTAAATTAGTTTGAAAACTTAAATTGAATTTTTGGTGTTGTGAGAATCTAGTGATGAAATTTAAATAAATAAAAAAAAAACACGGAAGCATTATTGATTGAATAATCTATAGTCTTCAGCATTATTTATCATAGTCGAATTGGAAAAATAAAACTTTAAAAATAAGCTTTTTTTTTAAAAATTTTCCAACTCAAATGCTGTTTTACCTATTTCGTTAGAAAAGTTTCTATAGCAAAAATGGTCATAAAAGTTTAATAAAAAGTGTGTGTGCTAAAAAATTTATGCAAGTCATTTATCCTTTATGCTTTTTCATACATAACTTTATATTCCATGCTTAATATATCAATTCAAAAATTTTCAATTAAAGATATTTTATTCTATTAAAATTACATGAATTTTGAAGTAAGTTACATCAAAAAGTGTCAAAACGACAACAATTGCAGACAAAATGAAATATTTTATAAAATTAAAATCCATTTATTTTATATGATAACTACTGAAATAATTTCTTTAAAATGCACACAAATAACATATTTTTGTAAGATTAAAATAGTTTGTAAACTTAAACTGAACTTTTTGTGTTGTGAGAGTCTAGTGATGAAATTTAAATTCAAAAGACACGCAAGATGTATTGGTTGAATAATCCATAGCCTTCAGCATTATTCATCATGGTGGACAAGTATACCTTATATAGATTTTAGTTTTCTTCATTTTCAATTCTCTTCGAAACTTTCAGACCAACGACGTGTTATTGCTCTCCTCTCACAGAAAGCATCCATGATTAAGTTTGTGTGGATCAATTTTACGAATATTATACTGAAACTACTTTACGTGAAAAAATTACCTTCACAAAGAAAGTAAGTTTTAAAGAAATTTTCCTTCTTTAAATTTTCATGTTATAGGAAATGCTATCGTATTTTAAAAATAAAAATATTGTATTTTTTAAATTTCCTTCAACTATTCCATTTCTGCTTATTCAATTGCAAAAAACAATTGAATAAAAAACCTTTACTTGATGATCTTTTGAATGGAAAATTTTACAATTGTCAGATGTTTTCATCAATGAAAACATAGTAAAATGGTATAATAAGGAAAATATAAAAAGATGAAAGTGATTGTTCCTGACAACAATCTTAAATGATTTATAAATTGCATATTTCATGATAATCATAATTTTGATGAAACATTTTACTGTTTTCAGATATTTTCTTAAATATCCATTTTATTTTTGTTAACTCAGTTGCAAAACACAGTAAAATATAAAACCTTTATTTGATGATCTTTTGAATGAAATTTTTTCAATTGTCAGAGATTTTCATGTATGAGAACATAGTTGTATAGTTTAATAATGAAAATATAAAAAAGATAATACTGATTTAAAAATGTATATTTAATTATAAAATGGACAATTTTATTGAAACATTCTATGATTTTCAGATTTTTTCATAAATTAAAATTCATTTAAGTGGTTTAAAATGAAATTGTTTAAGGCAAGAATTTTAAGTAAATGATTAAACGTGGATTTGATAAAAATCATATTTTTAATAAAACACTTTAAATTTGTCAGCTATTTTCAAAATTTAAAATATAGGTAACTTGTTTATAAAAAAAAATTAAAGAGAAAAATCTAAACGAAAAGGTTGTTGTAGACAACAACATTAAATAAATAACAAAATGCAAATTATATAAAAATGATACTTTTTAAGAAACATTTTACAATTTATATTGCTTCAAAAATTAAAATATCGTTGACTAACTTACTAAAAGAATAAAAATAAAAATTCTAAAAACAAAAGCCTTTGTTCCAGACAGTTTTAAATAATTTATAAAACGCAAATTACATAAAATTAATGATTCTAATGGAAAATAATGTCAAATATTTTAATAAATTAAAAAATAGTTGACTGGTTTACCATTGAAAATATAAAGAGAAAAATGCAAAAATGGTTTTCTCCAGACAACAATTCCAAACAATTTATTACAAGCAATTGTCACACAAAATATGTACCCGTGTCTCATAATATATTGAATTCCTCTGTATTTACTCTAAGTTTCAAATCTGTTGAGACCATAATTTTAAATATTTCATTTCATATACATATTTTCGTTTTGAATGATGATAGTAGATTAGAAACATTTGTTGTGAATGCAAATAAATCATTTTGCTGAGCGTACTTTGAAATATTAAAGCGATACTCATTTATTTAATTTTTTTTTCTTAACTGTCGTAATAAAATGCATTCTACCTTACGTCGTAAGATTACCACAACACATATTCATACTTTCTCTCGTTGTAAATGACAGGCGATTTTTTATTCTTCAATATTAAAACTTTTATATTGTTTCATCATTCATACTTGTTTTTATATTTATAAAGTCTAAAGTATATTCTATTAATCTATGAATTTTTTTAGGAAATGGATAGAGTTGGAAATTGAAAAATATTGCAATTAATAATCTTCCGAGATATAACGCTTATGAATAATTGATATTACAAATAAAAATGCATAGGTTGTGGTTAGGGAATATATTTAAAATTAATGGCTATTTCAGACAAACATAACGGCTTTTGAGATACTAGGTGTTCTTTAATGACTGTTCTTAATCTATGAGTAAACAGAGTATTAAGAGTAACTATATTATATCAATGATGTAAATATTTAGATTTGGTTCTGAAATTTTATTAAAGAACATTATTCATTCCGCTATGTCACTCTGCGCTTGGGGAAATAAAATTCTGGTGAAATCCTTGTACTTTATGGTAATGGTATTTTTGTAAAAAACATAATTCTGTTAATATTCCTAAAATATACGTTATTTAAAACTTAAAATTATAATTTTTCCGTTCATATGTTAATGGTTACTAATAATGGTTATGGTAATGGTTTAATGGTATATGGTTACTGGAAATTCTTATTTTCAAAATTATAGCTCTTGCTGTATTTAGTAAAATGAAAAAAAAAAAAAAAAAAAAAAAAAAAAAAAAAAAAAAACAAGAAAACTGAAAAGTAAATTTAACCGAATAAATAGTTTTTTGTCATGTTCTAAAGCATCTTGATAAAATTATTAAATTTTGGCAAGTTTTCCAAATTTATCACACATTATAAAACCATATTTTATTGATAATTTTACCAAAATCATTACCAAAGCACGTCGTTAAATACCACCAAGCTTTTTAGTGTTTCCATAAAGTCAGAAACAAGGTAAATGTTTGCCATATTCTGGTAGTTTTTACCACACTTTTTCCTCAGTGTGGGTCAGAGAAGTCATAGAGGTTAAGGTTCCCCAATTTAGTGACCAATAGCATGTTAGTGGTAGTGTGATCAGCATTGCACCCTCTCAGCCTTTACTTCTCAGACAAGCAGGCACCCATCGATCTGATGCTAATTAGGCTTTAAACCAGCACTGGGGTTCGAACCCTAGTTATTCAAAATTACAGAACAGAGTCTTAACCACCGAGCCATTGCGGCTCTAAAGTGACAAATAGTAGAAAGTAGTATACTATTTACAAATAAATATTTCGCGGTATTTTCATATTATGGTTTTTTTTTTACATATACACCATTTTTTTGTAGCTGGACATTAATGAGTTAATTTATTTTCTCGATATCTGTAGTGATTGTTTAGTGTAAGTAAATGTTTTTTTCTGATTAAAATATTTATTTTCAACTTCAAACACACGTAGTTTTTAACGTAATTTTTACAAGAATTCTAAAAACTGCATATTAAGAACAGTATATGCAAACCACTCAGCAAAAAGGTTACTTTTTTGTTGGAATACATAGGGAGAATTAGGAAAACTTCTGAAACTATAGTAAATCTTTTTTAATATGAAGTCAAAGGAGGACATAACAATAATAAAAAATATGCATTGTTAAAGATTAATAGTTAGTCATTAAGTTCAACTTTTTTATATTAAAGTATAAACAAAAAATATGTATTACATAATGTTATGCTAAATTTTAATGATATATTTGATAACTTTTCTTTGTATGTATCATGCACTTCTCTTTTTATATGCTTTTGGTTTATTATATTACAAGATTTATTGTTGTTGCGATTTCTTTCTTTTTGATTAAAGTTAAAAAATTCTTTGGATATATACCATATTTTTATAACGAGAATTGTAAAGTTACCCATGGCACTCGAGAGGTGCCTCTTATTCCTCCCTGCCACCTATAAAACATATATCATTCCATGACTTAAAATTTTTACACCTTAATGTTCAATTATCCGTTGCTTTCGAGAGGTGCCACATACTCATCTCTGCTACCTATAAAATATCGATCATTCTATGGGTTAAAAGTTTTACATCTTAATGTTCAATAACTACTAATTTAATGAACTCCGTGTGTATTATATGGTAAGTTTTTAATTATTGAATGTCTCGTTTTCTATAATTTGCTTCATCCGTAATGTTAATCATTAGAGGAACTTGGAGCATAATTGGTTAATATAGGATTTTTAAAACAGGTTATTTTCAATGGATTTCCTATGATATCACTTATTTTCGAGGTACTAAAATCAATTAAACTGCAATTATTAAGTAAAAATAATTGCAAAGAAAACTAAGATTGACTTGCAACGAACCGAGAAGCATGACAGGTTTGACCAAAGGGAAGGCTTGACCGTGCTAACCTCTTTTATGCTGAATGTTCAATATAGATCGACTTAAATGTGGAATTCGTATGGAAAGTGAAAACTTATTGGTAAAGACATTAGGCCACATATTTACATTAAACCGAGGAATAGTATAGGAAGACTAATATAATAAGCATATAAATCGATTCAACAGGAGGTTGAATACAAGTTTAATAGGTTGATTAGGAGGTTTTTTTCTAATAATTGTATTTTAACTTCATTGGTTCCAATCCTGTCTTCTTGTTCATTACATTCGCTTCCTATACTGTAACTTACTGGAATCCCATAACGTTTTTTATTCTTTCCTAGTTGAAATATTAATTTCGACTTCTCTGTTTATACTTTTTGCGTTCATTTTAGATAAGGATTCTAAAAATATATATTAAAAGGGGGGATTTAATGGAACATTTAATCATATTTCGGCCAGTTATAAGTAGCATCATGGTATCTAGCAGTTAACATGTTGCTTCTATTTATTTGACATTTGAAAAGAAATTCAAAAGAAATAACCAAAGGCACCATTTTCATTTAGTAAACTACAAAAAACAAACTTTTCTTTTCAAAAAAAAAACTTTTTTTAGTTGCATGTTTTTCTTTCCTGTTCTATCAGTCATTGACATCTAGATAAAAGTTAAAATCATTAGGAACTACGTTAAATTATTGACTAAAAAACTCCTTTACTTATTTTTTTACTTTTATTTCCTATTTTAATATGTTTTATTTATATATTTATTTTAACAAAAATATTGTTAAGGAAGGTTTCACTAATTGTAGCAAATCAAAGATTTTGCAAGAGCCCCTGTCCAAAATGAAACCAAAAATAAGCACTTCATGCAATAATAATAATATGGTCAAAACTATCAGAATAAGATAAAAGTTATCGTGGTTTTATAGGAACCTAAAGTGCTGGGTAGTTTTTACGAAGAGCTGGTAATTTCTGATTTTTGGTAACTTTATCATGAACTTTATAGCAGGTCACATAAAAAACATTTATTTTGTTAAATTTCCGGTAAACCGCTACCATTTGATCGGAAAAATTATCCAATGAATGGCTTAAACACAATATATTTTGGTTTTATTAACCAGAATTATGTAAAAATAACAATGTCATTACCCTACAGTACGGTAATTTTACCAGAATTTTCTCCCAGGGAAAAAAATACATTTCCTCTCTCTCTTTCTTTATGATTTGGAAAAGTTCTTTCATGTAAAATTCAAAAAGTGGAGTTAAAAGCACCTTTTTTTGATTTGAAAGTGTCACGACAAATGGACAAATGTAATTAAAAATTTTAGAAAATACAATAAAACAAAATAAGAACATACAAAAATCAACTATGCGCAGTTCGAAGTAAGTGAATTCGGAATTATTTAATGGATTTACTTATTTTTTTCTCAAATGAATCATACAGTTATTCAACATTTTTGCTGTATTTAGATACTTTCATTTTGAATTTGATAAAACTGTTTTCATAAGATAAATAAAAAAAAATATTGCTTGCAAAATGCTACTAGAATCATATATTGAAATGTCTAGATATACAAAATTTAAACATTGAGAAATTGAATTGAGATTTTAGCGAAAGTTATAATCGACAGATAACGTTATTTAATAAACACTCATTAAGAACGTGAAGGTTAAATGAATACATTATACCTACTATTCTAATGCTTGACAAAACTTTGAAATGGTGCTCATGAAATCTACAGAAAATTCCAAGTATTAGACGAGAGTCTAACTCAATTTCAGAAACGTGATATGACATTCAAATAGTTTCTGTGAATAATCATGTTTCAGTAGCTATATATTGCTCGATTCCGGAACATCGCTATTATTCTTTCCTAATAACAAATGAAAATGGATAAATAAAACTTAAAAATGGTCTAAAAATGGTCATAACGGTTTATTCTTTAAATAAAAATAATCATCTCTGGCAAAATTCTTGGAAATATCATTAATAATGAATTGAATAATTCATTATAATAAAACGCAATCATAAAACAAATAATCGCAAAATAGTTTTTCGTAGCACCATGTTATAAAATAATTTTTTCAATTTCATGTAATGATAAAAGGAAATAAATACTTATATTCGATGTGATCAAAATTAAATCCAGTTTTGTGAGTCCATCAACATTAGCACAACAGTCCGGGGTGGGCCTTGACCTTCTCTTGAAAATTTATCTAAATAGTTCTGTTTGTTGCCAGGTTTTGCCGGTTGATTACTTTGATTGCTTTAAAATCCATGCTGATGGTGACCAGCCATCGAAGTTTTGGACTTCTTTCATCTCTGTTACCAATTGGTTTGTGTTTGAAAATTTTGTGCGCTTGGCTAGTTGTAGTACAGTGACTTATGCGCCCTGCAAATTGCATTCTGATTAATTTTATGAATTTTATTTCATTAAAGGCTCCTAAATCCGTGGTTGTTGTTTTTCTGTAGAAATCGCCTTTTTTTAAATCCACCAAAGATAGTTTGCATGATTTTTCTTTTACAGATCGCAATGATGGCATCTTCACTGTTTTTTTTTCTCGCCATATTTTGGATGCAGAGGTCAGGACAGGACGTATAATAGTTTTATAAAGTAGAAGGTATGTATCTCTTTTGATGTATGTTGAAAAAATAAAGGCCTTAAAGCCATTTAAATATCCGGATGTTGAAAGTATTTGTTTTTTAACTTATATTTCTATGTTGTTATCATAGTTAATTATTGAACCTTGGTAACTGAATTTGTAGGTATTAACTTCAAAGTATAGTTACTGTGTTTTACCTAGAGGCCATTTTATATTCTATGATTTCTTATATTTATAAAATTAGGTAACATTTTATTCATTCAAAATTACGATTTTATTCGTCTAAGCATTACAATTTGTAACAATAAGTTCCACGTAATTATAAAATGAAAAAAAAATTCTTTTAAATTCTATGTATTGATAGAAATCGGTAAACAATTTAATTTATCCTCAATTTATTTAACGGTGAACAATAATAACTCATTTTCTTCCAATGTTACTTTACAAATTGTAATTTAATGATTAAAATCATATTTATGCTTACAAACACTTTATATTTAATATAAACTAATATTTAAGGTAATAATAAAAATAAATCATAAATACTAAAAAATCATTAGTATTCATAACTAGGCGATTCCATCCCAATGTTAACTTCTTTTTTGGTATTTTGATTTTTTAAAATTTCTTGGTATTTAGAGTTTAGTATGAAAAATATATCAAACTACATATTTTATTGCTCAAGCATTCAAAACAGCCAAATACACAAAATCGAAAGCAGGGTTTAATAAAAATAAAATGTAAAAATTCAATTGTTTTTCCAAATGTTAGCCGGTCAGATGAAAAACAAAATCTGTTTTTTTTACTTAAATTGTGGTAGCAGTTAAATTTTTATAAAAATAATATTTCGGACTTCCTTTAAATAGAATACATTTATCCTTACAAAAACATGCATTATTTTATAGATGTAACGTATGCTTAGATATAAGGATATCTAAAAAAGAGGTAATTTCTGTTTGTCATTGCATTTTTTATCATAATTTTTGTCTAGAATTTCTTCATTAATTTCTTACATTCTAGGCTCACATAATAAATGTAGTCATACTTGATTTAATTTTTTACGTAATTTTAACAGATTAATGCCTTTTTTCTTTATGACGTCTGTTACGATGAATAGCCTTATTGGATAAAAAATATTTATTTAATGTTATCAGTAAGACACGAATTATGATCACATTTGAATTTTTTTTAACTCTTTTGCTCTTTTTGAGCCTTTTTTTTACAGTTTTTACGTAATTTTAATATATTAATGTTTTTTTTTCTTCATCTGTTACGATTAATCACCTTACTGGGAATTATTTCTTTAATGTTATCAATAAGACCCGAATTATGATAACATTTGTATTTTTTGAACTCTTTTGCCCTTTTAGGCTTTTTTGTTAGATTTTTTTTAATGTAATTTTAAGAAAATAATGCTCTCTATCTTTATAACTCTTAGTCTGTTGAGATGAAATGACCTTACTAAAATTTTTTTATATTTTGTTATCTGTGAGATCCGGATTATGATGACACTTGCACTCTTTGTATGTTTTTTTATGCGTTTTTTGAGATTATTTACGTCATTTCTTGATTTATTTTCGTTTTAAGACAGTTTATTTCAATTTTTGTGTTTTTTTTAAATTTTTCGCGTTTTTTTTTAATTTTGGGAGGGTTTTTTATAATGTTGTTTTTTTTAAAACCTTTTAGGGTATTTTAGTAAAGTTTTATTAGTTGCTAGTTGATTTCTTATCACTTACATACATTTAACTGATATTCCATCATTTTCCCTTTTTTTTCTTGCTTAACATTGACGATAAAGAAAACCATTTTACAATTTGTCAGTTAATTGACTAATCTTTTATGGCCAATTGGTACAGAACACAATTTTATACTTCGATTTATTTGAAACTTTATTGAATTTCATCAAACTTCACTGAAAGTCACATCTCAACTTCTTTTGGTATACAAATTTTAATATACATATTTTAATACAATATGCTATTTGAAGGTTTGGCGAACAATAATGTTTCAAGTTAAACTACTGTTTAAACCAGGGAATTATTTTTATTTTAACACTAGAAAGTTGGATGGGGCCCTTTTGGCGTTTCTTGGTTTTTGTTGCTCTGTAATTCAAAATATAACTTACTGAAAGTATTAAACTTTTCATAATTTATAAGAAAGTATTAGACTTTTTTCATAATTTTAACCAAATTAAGTACTCATTTAATCATTTGTGTGTTAGCCTTATAGAAACTATTCCAGATGAATGTATTATAGAAACTATTCCTTATAGAATACTTCCAATGTTATACCTAGAATGTCGGAAAGAGCCAGAGTGACCATCATGACCTTTCGTTGGTACCTTATAACCCTAGATAGGTTTGGGTATGATTACCCGTTGGTAAATTTGAGGTACTTTAGTTTCCTTAAGAAAAGGACAATAACAATTGAATATTTCTATATTAATTATTTAAAGAAAAACTCAATTACATAATAAGCTAATGTATAAGCATAATTTTAAAGTTAATATTCTGTTTAAACAAATATTTCTTTCAACTAAAACTATTAAAATATCTTTGAATTTTGAAGATGGAGTGTCTAATATATTTTCTCGATTTAATTATGATTATATTTTAAGATTTTGGATGTCAAATTGATTTACACACAAACAATCTGTGAAGGACCCCACTGGTCTTTTCAGACTATCAAGGTATACAGCTATGTTCCGTCTTTCTAGTGTTAAGTATATTTTTGTGTTTTTAAGCTCATTTTTTACTATAAAGAGGAATTTTTTGTTCATCAAAATTCAGGAAAAAAAACAGTTTTCAACAAAATTTAAGAAAAAAAAACATGTTTACATTACTTTTTCTACAGATGTTCAGCCTTTCAGCCTTTCCCTTCAGTGGGTCGATAAATGAGTACCAAGCATGCTTGGGAACTAAACACTGGGGGTTTCGCGTTCGTCTGACCACCTAATCGGAGCATCTGCTTCTGCACCCCAGATCCCAAGGTCAAGAAAACTGAGATGGGTAAGATAGGCCTTGGCCCTCTATGGGCTGTCACGCCACTGAGTTTAGTTTTAGTTTCTACAGATGTTAATCATAAAAATGGATGCGTTTGAGTTTACAACAAAATATACCAAAAAAGCATTTTAAGAAAAGTAGAAAAATCATTTGAGAGGGTAGATATGATAAAATGATTTGGTCGTTGCAATTAAATTTCTCATATGGAATTTTAGAGAGGTTGGCATATATATTTTAAGTTTAGAAAGATTTTTGAGTCTTAACATTTCATTAACACTAGAACGACCAAACATGTCAAAGTGACAATCTTATGGGCATAAATTTCTACTGAAATTCTCTGAGAACATTCTCTAACTTTAAATCTAATAGGCTCCTAAAATTTATAATTCTAGAAGTTCTGACATGACAACATTAGAACAACATCAGGGAAGGAGCCCAAAGTCTAACCCGTCAATAAAATCAGAATATTTGTTTCGAATAGATTTTAAGAATAGAAATAAGTTATGTGAAAACAGACATTTTTTTTTTCTTTTTCAAAGTAATTTTAAAGTCTTAAGGGGGTTCAGATCATAAAAATGTTAAAAATAGAATTTGTTCTTATAATTTTAAAGAAAAGCTCTAGTATTTTTTTAAAAGAAATAAAATTTCGTTTGTATCTGAACTCGAACCCGAGATAATTCATTAATTTTCTTTTAAAATAGTGAAATATTATATTTTTATCTGAATTAAACGCAAAATAAGACTAAGTCTCAAAAATTATATTAATTCTCTTTCCGTTTGCACTTACATCAAAACACGAGGAAATTCTTATTTTTATTAAATGTGTTCATTCGCTTCAAAAATGGGGAAAAATTATATTTTTTTTATTTGAATTAGAATGCGAAATAAGACTTTAATTTTAAAAAAATGCTTCAATTCCCTTTAAAAAGGAGATAATTTGAGATTGTATTTGCATTTAACCACAAGATAATTTTTATTTTTTAAAAAAATGTATTATTTCTTTTTAAAAATGGAGGAAACTTATATTTTTACCTGAATTCAAACGCCAAATAAGACTTCAAAAAATGTATTGATCAAGTTTCAAGGAATGTATTGATTCTCGTTCCATTTGCATTTGCATTAGATTACGAGATAATACTTGGTTTTTAAAAAATGCTCATTGTCTTTAAAAATGGGAAAAAATATCCACTTATATTTGGGAGTATTTACATTTGTATTGAGAGAGAGAGAGACCATAAGATAATACTTAGTTTAAAAAATATATTAATTCTCTTTAAAATTTAATAAAAATTATATTTTTGTTTAAATGAGAACGCGAAATAAGATTTTAGTTTCAAAAAATGCAATAATTCTCTCTAAAATGGGAAAAACGGGAAAATAACTAAATTAGATAGGACTTAGTTTTAAGTAGTTAAGTTGCTTAGTCGTTGAGAGAGATTAATATTTTCTGCTAATGAACTTTGAACTTAATAGATTTTGAAGATTTCAATGCTTTATTTTCCATGATTTATCTTCACATTCCCATAACTTTAAAACAATATGTCTCAAAAAGATATCATGATAGATTTTAGATAGTTTGCTTTTATTTGACTTCAGGAAATTGAGATTTTTTCCCCAATTCGTTCTGTAAATTTTTAAATATTAATGCAAAGAAAAATAATTTGCAAATTCCTTAACGTAATTTTAAAGTTAGAAATTTTCAATGATATCTTGAATTCTGTTCAACTTATTTACCAGAAATTTTTCAAGAATGTTTTTTACATATTTATGAATGAACTAGACTACCCGCTAATTTATAAAACTATTATTTGAAATAACACGTTTCATCTTATATTCAGATGTTCCATTTACTTGAAATTCTGCTCTAATGATCTCTACATATATGTCTACGAGATAGTCTACACACTAATTAATTATAGGTACAATATTATTAATATTTGTATTAATATGTATTAATATTTTATATAACATGTGATATCTTCAATTCTGTTTGTCCTATTTACTTGAAATTTTGCGCAGATGAACATTATGACACACTATGAACATTAGACTATTCATTATATACACATACTATAAAAAATTAATACGCATAAAATGTCCAAGCATGAATCAAATATGAATGAAGCAAATGGTGCATCTGAATTTTATAGCTGACAACTTCGTTATGACTTTACCACACATGAAACGTAGCAGATTGTCAAAACATTTTCGTCGCTTATAGTTGTTAATAACCACGATAAATTCAGATTTGGGGCAAAAATATAATTGTAGTTGTATTTTTTTTTTTTTTTTTTACTTTTTTGTTTCATATTTCAATGAATCATAGAATAGAATTTTGCTATTTTCATTAAATTCATTAAATAATTAATTACCATATAAAATAATACTATCGTAAAAAAGTTTTAATATATTGTTAATCTTTCATAATATATGTCTACAATGTTTATAACCATCATTGAGCAGCCGACCCAATTTTGGGTATACGACTCCTTTTGTTCAACTCCGTAACCTTGTAATTTTGAACCCAATCCAAAAGACAAGGGAACTTCCGGATCAAGTATTGAGAGAAACTTTGCCAACTTGGAGGACTTTTTGATGGAACTAACCAACATTTACGCTACATGAAGAGGAAAAGCACGAAAACCTCCCATAGATAGACCGATGGCTAGGGGACTTTAACCCATGACCCATCTACAACTAAGGATATTTTACATCAGCTCTGTGGTTGGTGCGAGCCTGGGGCGAAATTCCTATCTCTGGGATTCGAACCCGGTTCACCTTATTGGAAGGCGAATGCTATATCTCCTTAGTTCACTGTCTATAATGTGTTAAAAATAAGTTTTAAGTAGTTTCGTTATGAAATTTCACGTGTGGGACATTGCTCGATTTACCCTAGTGTTCCACACGGTTTGCTCTCATGGCAATTTTTTTTCTCAAAAAAAGGACATTTTCCATATTTTATTGGTTTATAACATTGCAAAGACTACTTCAAAGTTTTTACCTAAGTTTGCATTTCATGAAAATAAGTACAATAAATAAATTATTTTCCCTGTCAAATAGCTGTATTTTATCTATTCATATCAAATAATACATCCATTCCTCAGCTGTTATAAGTAATCTATTTGCGAACGTTAAATTAAAGATTTTTAGTTTAGAAATTTGAAAATTTTGCACACTTCATAAAAATTACTTAATTTTTTATATTTATTTTTTAAGGATTGAATCTAATTCAAAACACATTTCACAATGTAAAAAAAAACAACAACATTAAGTGTACCGCACGTGACGGTGAAATGACTCATGAGATTGTTAATTTTATAAAGAATTTTGATACATTATGAATTCAATGATTTCAATGTATAATTATCATGTTTTAGCGCAAAATATATCGGCAAAACAAAACATTAATTTTGTTTAACTAAATCTATTTTTTTATTTTATTTTGAAACCGGCGTTTAACAGCTGATCCGACTCTGAGTTTACGAAAAGTTTGTTCGACTCCATAGTTTTGTAACTTTTAACCCAACCAAGACAAGGGAACTCCTGGATTAAGTATTGGGTTTTTTGATGAAATTAACCCGTAGTTGCTTTACATGAAAAGAAAACCACGATAATCTCTCACGGTTAATCGGCAAGAGGATTCTAAAACATGACCCACTTACAGGAAAGGATATTTTACATCAGCATTATAGGCGGTACGAGCCGGGAACAGAATTTGTATCAACCAGCCACCTGGTTCACCTGATAGAAATGCGAACCATCTATCCTCTGAGCCACCGCGATTTTAAACTCAATATATCACAATATGCCCTTCGAAGATATTCAAGTAGCTTAAAAGGACACTATAAATATATTAATTAAAGTCTTAATTAAAATATCAGAGACCTCCTTTGTTGAAAGGTCTTGCAGTTCCATCAAATGAACTGTAGCGTCAAGGTAGCGGTTTTGAGTTCCGTCGTTACCCATGATGCATCCGAATACCCTTCTTCCCTTTCGTTACCTGCGTTATATAGTCTTCAAATAGACAAGGGTATATAAGCTGCATCTGTAATTAACGCACAAACCTTAATATGTATATGGGTGATTCTCACGAAATATGACAATTCACTGTCCCTTGCTCCAAGATCTAATAGAACTTTTTCTTTAAAAAATTAAGAAATTGCATTGATATTAGCATTTTAAAATGACTTTGCACTAGCATTGACTGTTTTGTATAGTTAAAAAATTTAATTGAACTTCAAAATGTCATTTTCCTGGCATGTCCCAAACAATGTTTCCAATAATAACTAGCTTCAAAACTTCCCATAAATTTTTCAATATCCCTTTTTTTAAAAATCTCAACCGGTGTAAGCATTTCTAGTATATACGCAGAGGGTATTATTTACAAAAACTTCGTTTAAAATAATTTTTTCTGTCAATAATTTGTTTGTTCCAAGAAAATCTGTCATTTTCCTGACTACTTTTATTTAGTGGTTTATAACCAAAATAGATAGAGCCAGCAATCAATATCTTTTGTTAATAGATTGATTAGATACCCTCCTATATGAACATGTCTTGTTGCACGAATAAAGAACCAATTTTCTGGTTCAAAATCTATTTAAAAAATTTTTTCAACATGAGAAGGTTTTTGTGTTGTCATTTTCCTGGCTTCTTGAAATCATTAATAACATAAACTACATAGATTTATCTGAGTTATTTGAAGAAATCCTGTTGTTTTCTGCAGAATGTAAGCGTTTTAGGCCAAAATATTAAATTAAAGTAAAGTTATATGCTATAAAATAGCGAATTTGTCAGGCTGTCATTTTCCTGACTTATGAATGCCAGGACAGATGTTACAAATTTTTTTTTTTAACTGCTAATACTGTAAGAAGGAAAAGCAAATATTAATCTAATACCAAGTTTATGTATGATTGTAATATGGTTGGATGTAATCAAAGTTATTTATTTATTTAATGATTGATTATTATACACAATTTTATTCTGTACGTATCAGCAACAAAAAAAATTTTGATTCTTTCTACAGTGGATAAAAAGAATTAATTTAAGCAATTTATGGTCCTTCTAGCATAAAGACTTAAGTTGAGTTATTACTATTCACTTAAAATGACTGTGTTTCAAACTTCTACGCTAATATGTCATTTTCCTGGCATTCAAGGTGAATTTCTATTTTTTTTTTTCTTGAGTAAATGTCAATAAACTACACTGCTGTCTGTAAGATATTAATAAATGTAACTAAAGAAGTATACAAAAAAAATTTAGATTATTTTGAAGACTTTAAATTTGAAGAAAATTTTTGGTCCGAATTGTCATGTCTAAAAAGAATCACCCATATGCAACACCAAATAATAGATTTATCTAAAAAAAAAAACGTATATATTATAGCACACTTCATATTTCACTTAACAATCAATAAAAAACCTTAAGAAGTTTTCAATAAAAACTAATTCTCATTCTTTATTCCTTGAAAAAAATCTCTGTTGTAAATAGGACTTAATAACTTCGTTAACATTATAAATGCATTTTAAAAATTCCTTATGCATTGAAGTTAATATTTATTTTTCCATATTTCTTATATTATATAACTCAGAGAATCATCTTGTTTTTTGTTTCTTTTATGTCAACACGAAGTAAAAACCAATGAAAGCTCATAAACGTATGAATCGATTACATGTCGCAACAGAAGCCTATTTTCTGTAGGAGGAACAATAGAGGAAAAGTAACTATCTTGTCATCGTATTATTGGAAATCATCTCCAAAACTTGGCATTCCAAAGATATAAGTGAAGCGTAATATGAGGCAATATTCAATGCTGATATTACAAGTAATGTGGCACAGAAGAATTACCTTTATTTTTCATGCAGAATGAAACAGAAACAGTCAACGTGCCAGGAATTTCTTTATACTCAAAGCATGTGTATTATGCTGTTTATGCTTTTATGTACCGTGCGCAGAAAAGAAAAAAAATGAACCACCCTGAATAACTTTGGATCTAATGAACGGATTTGTACGTTCTGGGACTCAATCTTAATGGCTTAAGAGGGTATCCTAATTAGTAAGTGGCATCCTAATTAGTAAGTGGCGTTAGGATGTCCTTAAGGATATCCTTAAGTTAGGATATCCTTAAATATCCTAATTAGTAAGTGGCAGTCGATAATTATGTTACAAAATCAGACACAAAAACATACTTCCTCTGTATAAACATACCTTTTTTGCTAGATTCGAATTTCTAACCCCCAAAACATAGGGGGTAGCCGCAATTTGGGAAATATGGTCCCAATAGTTTGCTCAGGAGAGCGCTCCAAATTTTGAACCTATTAATGCTAATTTACTTTTTGCGCATTTCTCTATATCTCAAGAACTTTTTAACCGAATTAAAAAACTTGTGTAAAAGGAAGTTGGGGTTATAATATAAATAATAGAATGAAATAGTAAAAGAACCTAAAAGTTTTGAAAATGAAAAGCAAGTATTTATATTAAAAGAGAGATTGTTTGTTAGGACTTTTTCATGTGCAAAATATGTTTATATTTTAGTTTTAGTGAACAGTAGAAATAGCAAAGTTTAAATAAATTTGAACATATTTAGAACTAACTGCTGTTAAATATAATGATTCACTGTTTCTAAAAAAATATTTTATATTCAAAAAATGTGTCTCATGTTATTTGAGTTAATGTATAAGTTAGAGAATAAAATTTTAAATTTATATGGGAATAACTAATATTAACTGCTGATACATACAAGAAAGTAAAAATAGCTGTTCATGGAAAATTTTCTGATCTCCAAAACATGTGTGTTAAACAGTTTTAGCTTAACTGTACAAATAAAATGATACAATAATAAATGAATATGGTATATAATAAAATAAACTGCAAAAAATCTTAAGAAGATTTTTTTTATTATGTTTAAAGTGGAAACACTTGATGATATAGGAGTAGTTTTTTACATTAAAAATTGTGTAGTGTACTTGCACAGATTGAATTTCAAAAGATAAAAATCAATCGGAGCATTAAATTATATGTCCAACAAGTAAGATGTATAAAGAATTATAAAAAAATAAATAAATAATATAATCTGCTGATTGTGACATAAGAGTCGAAGTTTGTGAATACCTTTTATAAAAAATAAAGTGCAAAACTTTAACGTGACAGGAATTTATTTAGATTTAAATATGAGTATTGTGTAGTTTGAATTAAAAAAGCAAAATAACAGGATAATACGTATAACAAATTTTAAAAATTTTGAATTAAAGAACTAAAGAGTGTCCAATTTATATAATCATACCTTGATTATGTGCCATAGCCAAATATATATGTTAAGAAAGTCTGTATTTATTAAAAAGTCAAATATCAGGATAATATGTATAACAAATTTGAAAAAATTTGAACTAAAGTGTGTCCTATTTAAATAATGCTACCTTGATTTTGTGCCATAACCAAATATATATGTTAAGAAAGTCTGTATTTATTAAAAAGCCAATTAACAGGATAATATGTATAACAAATTTGAAAAAAATTGAACTAAAGTGTGTCCTATTTAAATAATGCTACCTTGATTTTGTGCCATAACCAAATATATATGTTAAGAAAGTCTGTATTTATTAAAAAGCCAAATAACAGGATAATATGTATAAAAAATTTGAACTAAAGTGTGTCCTATTTAAATAATGCTACCTTGATTTTGTGCCATAACCAAATATATATGTTAAGAAAGTCTGTATTTATTAAAAAGCCAAATAACAGGATAATATGTATAAAAAATTTGAACTAAAGTGTGTCCTATTTAAATAATGCTACCTTGATTTTGTGCCATAATCAAATATATATGTTAAGAAAGTCTGTATCTAAGTACATATTTATAAAGAGTCACTCACTTCCTGCTCCACTTGGACAGGAAAAAAATATCGAATAAGAAAAAAGAAGAATCAAAAGTGTCCCGTCGAAATAAAATCACTTCTGATTATAGTCACATTATCTGTAATATATTCATATGACTTGTATGTCATATAAATATATGACATATGTGATGTTACATACTATTTACCAATCCAAAGATGACAATATCACTAATACAATGCCAAGTTTCAATTATGGCAGTCTTCAATTCTACCACTGACTGAAATTGCTTCTCTTTCCTGTATATAGCCTTACTGAGGAATACGCAACTGGTAATAAAACCAAAATATATGGTATTCAAATCATTCATTGGGTAATTTTACCGGTTCATGGCAACGGTTAGCCGTAAATTCATATTTTTTTTAAATTAATGGTTTTAACTAATACCACACACTTAGTAAAAATACAAAACTGAAAATTAAATTTAACCGAATAAATCGTTTTTACACCACGCTTTAAGGTATCATGATAAAATTACCAAAGTTTAAGACATTGTAAAACAATAATTTATTGATAATTTCACCAAAATTAATAACAATGCGCTTCGGTAAAAATTACCTTGCTTTTTGGTGTTTCCGTAGAGTCAGAAACACGATAAATTGTACCATATTCTGGTAGTTTTAACTATACTTTTTTCTCAGTGTAGCTTGCCAAATAAAATAGCAGATAAATTGCAAATGAAAAACTGCTATCTATCCTTTTTGGAATATGCATTTAAGTTTTATTTAATATTCATTAATAAAAATAAAAATATTTGTAGTTGAATGATAATTACTTTTAAATTTTCATACGAGAGCTTCCTTTATTTATAATTCTTTTTCATCCAAGAAAATTATTCTTCAAATTTTTTTAAGTTAGTATTCAGATATTTCTTCTTTGGCACCGCAATTCTCTTGTTCAATTAACAGAAAAGCGTGTGATTTAATTCAATAACTTTGATATTACTGATTGTAAAAAATGAAAGACTCGTGTTATGTAATTGTCAAAGACACTACTTCAAAGACTGTATCTTATGAATAATTCATGTTAAGGCCCGTGTTTGTATACGTAATTTAAACATATTTATAGAAGGATAAAATTTTGTTTTTCTTTTCCAAATCTTGTTTTAAAATTTCATTGCATAAAAGGACGTATTTTTGAATTTATACAACGTGAAAAAATTATTGAAAATAATTGATAGTTATTTAATGAACTCTCTTAATTTATCTAATACTTAATTTATCTTAATAGATCTACTCAAAACTTATAGTTCACTCTAATATTTATTGACACCGAGTAATATTCATCAAAACATCAAGTGATTTTTTCAACTAATTTTTAATACATCATGTCCTTTAAACAAATTTAATACAAAGGCGTAACGAAACATTTACTAACTTGATGAATAATTTCATGAGTTTCAAAAAATTTAACCACAGTAATAAACGTCAACATATTTCAAGTACTCATAAATATTCGACCATTATCAAGTATTGTCAGATGTGAATGAGGAAAAGAAAAAAATAGTTTAAACCAACCAAAAGATAAAATAAAGGTAAAAAGCAAAGCAAGAAAAATCATGAATGGCTGCACATAGTTGAAATCTTGAGCATCAATTCAATCGACTAGGACGAAAATATCACCGACCTCCTGTGACAGCAGCTCATTTTGATGCCCTGAAATCTTGTTCCATTCCCATGAATGCTGATTCCCTATTAACGACATGCATTCCTCACCATCTCTCCATTGCGCGTGGAAATATATTTTGCGTTGATTTGTCTCTCTCGGTCACAGCAGCTTTCCAATTTTTTTTTATTATCTTTATTTATTTCCTGCTTTATTCTCGGCTACCACGAATTTTCTAGTTTTGTTTTCAACTCCGATTTTTCTTTGGTAATTAGGTCTTATGTTTGTTTTCCTCATTCTGAAAAGTCTTAAAAATGGGAGCCTGTTTTTGATCTCTTGAAACATGTCGACTTTTAATACCATCTTAAAAAATTTTTGAAGCTAATGAAGTCATTAATCAAATATTTATTTCCACTTAAGTTTCTTCGGATTGTTTATTTAATCTAATAATTTGAAATGTTTGCTTTTAAATTTGATATTAATATAGTATGGACTATTATTGATTCTTGTTTTTAAATGATTTCATCTAGGCATGCAATTAAAAATTATAATTGACAAGAACATTTTTAAAAAGCTCATTTGCCCTGATGACTTTTAATATAATTTAATTTAAGACTATTTCTTATATATTTTTTATGCTTCAGTATTTTTTAACAAATTTATTAAAATATGAATTCTGTTTGTTAATATTATTTAAAAATTGATTGGCTATTTTCCACAAAATAGCTTTTTTATGCTGTTTCTATACATTTTTATATAATTGTTTTTATATAATAGAAAATATACAGTTTTACCATAACACTCTGTTATATAACTTATAAGTTTAATAAGTGACCTTTGTAACTCAATGTACAGTAAATTGTAATAACAGTACAACATAATTTTAATTAAAATGGTTATTTATTTAATAGAGAGCTCTTAGAGTTTTAAGCTACAAAAATAATAAATTAATATAGAAATGAATCAGTTTTCAATTATTTTGGAATCATTTGGATGTGGAAAGTAAACATATTTATCAAAACTTAAAAACGAAAGATTGATATAAATTAGATAGTAATGAATCAATTTTCAATCTGTTTAAAACTGCAAAAGATGCAGACATAACAGATGAGGATTAACATATTTATCAAAACATAGAATTAATAAATTGACATAAAATAGACAGTAAAGAATAAGTTTTCAACCGGTTTAAACAACAGATGATGCAGTACATATATTTGACAAAACATAGAAACGATTTCATTTTTTCATAGTTGGCCAGACAGTCCAAAGTGTGCCAATGTCTTCCTTCGAAGATTTCTCCATAGGCTTGATGACGTCAGGCTTGATGGACGTGAGAACTTATCGTGGGGTTAATGTGGATTCAGATCACTACTTGATTATTACTAAAGTCAGATCAAGATTTTTAAACTCAAAAAAGTTCAAGGGAGAGACGTTGAGAGAATAGACTGTAATAAACTTTAAAAAATGATAGAAACGGTTAATTAATATAAAATGGACAGTAATGAATCAGTTTAAAACTTCAGATGATGCGGAAGGTAAACAAAACATATTTATCAAAACATGGTAACAAATAAATTAGCATAAAATATACAATAATGAATCAGTTCAAAATTTTGGAAGATGACGGAAGTAAACCTATTTATCAAAACATAGAAACGATGAATTAACATAAAATAGGCAGTAATGAATCAAGTTTCAATCAAATTAAAACTGCAGAAGATGCCGAAAGTAAACATAAATCTAAACATAACATCTAAACATAGAAACAATAAATTAACATAATATTGGCAAAAATGAACCAGTTTAAAACTTTAGAAGATCTGAAAAATATACTTTCAAAACATAAAAAGATAAATTAACATAAAATAACTGAAAATTAAATAGTTTTTAATTACTATAAAGCTTCAGAAAGTGTGGAAAATAAACGTATTTATCAAAACACTTCTAAATTAAAAATTATTGGAATTTCAATAGAGGACTAAAAAAAGAAATACTATTCAAATTACACAAATTGTTATTTATAAAAGATTGCTTCTGTGCTATTGAAATCAGGCAATTATTTGCAACTGCTTGCTTGTTTTATGATTAGCCGAGCCATTGGGTTTAATTGAAATTCTCCAAGTAATATTCATTGACCCCTTGTGGCTACGCCAACCTCTTTTCTCCGGCGCCAAGAAGTATGCAGAGAATTTTAGTCTTATTGAAAGGCAAGGATCCAATTTACTAAGACTAAGACCATGGCCTTTGCATAGTCAGATCTTTTAAGTGGTAGAGAGGGGGGTGGATGCTAATGAGACGAACACCGTCATCGGCAACTGTTGCTAGAACTTGATGGATTTACTGAACAGTTTTCGGTAAAGTTTTGTTAGTGGTAGTTATTGAACTTAAAAAGAAATCTTTTAAGAAGCGTATGGTGATTTAGAATTAATTTTATGTTTTTTTTTCTGTTGATTTTGTGATTATATTGCGTATCATTTAAAAATGGAAAGGATTAAATTGATTTGAAAGCATTTAATTAGAAACAGTTTCAAAATTGAAGAATTGTATTGTTTTAGGTGATTATAGGCATTGGAAATGGATAATGAATCAATATTTATTTAAAAATATCAATGTTTTTTAAAATACGATAGTTTTAAAATGTAACTTTCTTTGCTTATTATAAGAATTGGAAGTTTGTCGCAACCTGTATTTCTATGATGATTCAATTGTATTACTAAAATCCTCAAAATTGTTGAAATGCTACGATTTACTCAAAATGATATTTTTTTGAAGAGGGGTTTAATTTCTTACTCGACGGCCTTGGTACTTCTCTAAAGTTTAAAAAAAAAGATAAAATATTTCATGGAATGGATCATCGCAATAGATTATTTTTAAGAGTATCCCTATATTAGAAGATGGACGATTTTAATGTTTACAAACTAATGGTCAAGTGTATATATATATATATATATATATATATATATATATATATATCTGTGAGTGTGTGTGTGTGTGCTGGAGAGAGATTATCTGGCATTGAAATTCTTATAAAGTCTATAAAATGTCCAAATTAGCTGTTTAAAGTTTGTTAGGGACTACAAGTAACGTTTGCGGTAAGAGATCGTTATCGAAGTATAAAAATGAGTGAAACAATAAACAACGAAACATGAACAGAATAGTTTAAAAATGTACGATATTCTGTACCAAAACTCTGTTCACTGTTAGAAAGCTTTTCCTAATGGCGAACTTTAATGTTCTTTTTAAACAAATTGATGGGTTGATGTTGCTCAACCAAGATTTTTCTGGCAGAGAAATGCAAAAACTGCTTTTTTCATTAATTTTGATAAAGCATAACCCTTAAAACTAACAATGCCCCGTGAAAACGAGTGCATGCTCTTAACTAGGCAACCGGTATACTAATAATTAAAGAGAACAAAACTTTGGGATTTTGTATTCTTTGGATAAACCACACCAAACATACAAAAATTTAATTTTTAACCCAGTTATGCTCGTTTGACGAGTATATGTGCAGATCTCTAAAACCTTTAACTTTTGATAATTAAAAAAATAATAATAAATAATAGGCACACTATTTTTACACCTCCAGAACTGTTTGAAAATGTATAAAATATCAGAAAATAATCGTGAACATCGAAAATTTTGATGCCTTTATTATGTCAAATTCAATGAATTAATCCTGAGGTTACTAACTTTCGATAATAAAAAAAATTATAAAAAATAATAGGCAAACTATTTTTACACCTCCAGAATTGTTTGAAAATGTATAAAATATCCGAAAATAATCGTGAACATCGAAAATTTTGATGCCTTTATTATGTCAAATTCAATTAATTAATCCTGAAGTTACTAACTTTCGATAAAAAAAAAATAATAAAAAATAATAAGCAAACTATTTTTACACCTCCAGAATTGTTTGAAAATGTATAAAATATCAGAAAATAATCGTGAACATCGAAAATTTTGATGCCCTTATTATGTTAAGTTCAATTAATTAATCTTGAGGTTACTAACTTTTGATAATAAAAATAGTAATAAAAAAAAATAATAAAAATAATAGGCACACTATTTTTACACCTCCAGAATAGTTTGAAAATGTATAAAACATCGGAAAATAATCGTGAACATCGAAAATTTTGATGCCCTTATTATGTTAAGTTCAATTAATTAATCATGAGGTTACGGTTTGACAGGGTTACGGTCTGGACAACCTAGATAATAGATAGAATTCGATTAATGATTCCTGAGATTCGCCCATATATGTCCGAAAAATCTTTATTGCGGTGCGTGCAACGTGTATACTCGTTTTGTAAAATATAAAATACAATAGACTATAAAAAAAACTAGAAATTTCAATACAATGCAATAAGAATATTATTTGATGATAGTTTTTTTTTCTATGTCGCCTACAGAACTGTTAAGTATATATATAGTGGGGTGGAGAGGGCTCACGTACAAGAAAACAATTTTATACGCAAGCCGTGACTTGGACAGTGAGCGTTAATTTGCGTAATTCAATTAGAAAGACTAACAACTAGAAAGACTAATACTGGCTCGTTGCTCTACAACAGAGAGTCCTAGACATTCTTAAATTTAAGAATCCGAGGCATTCGACCCAAAAACTTTCTCTTCCTCGCTTTAGAGGTATCCAAAGCAGGGATGAAAGCAAGACGGAAAATAAAACAAAACTGGTAGAAAACAATTTAATTTTTAGATGATGTGTGAGAAGAGGATGGTCTGATGGTCTATCTCTGAGGATGATCTGAAGAGAGCATACATACGTCACATTTCGTTTTACAAGGAGGACACATTCACACACTATCTATTCATTCGCAATTTTGCGGAAATCGCAATTTTGACCTGAGGCAAAGCACGACCAATCTCTGATCCAGTACTCCTAGCGGTATTTATTCGTATAGGAACTTAGAGGACTTTGTGACCCCAAGAGAGTTAGCGTGCACCAGTTATTATTTTGTTTACTGGGAGACTTCCGCTGGCAGTGATTGAACATGGCCCCAACGTCCTACCGGCCAGCTTATCCCGACCCCCCAGTGTAATTAATAAACAAAATACCTTTCAGAATGCAAGAGAGAAATTTGAGGGAGCTAAATTTTTATTTTCATAATAAATTATGAAGCGCATGTGTTTAATTTTTTCACTGTATTATATTCAATTTTTTAATTTATTTGTTTGCACATTTCTTAAGATAAACTTTCAATTAAGTCAAATTTTCAATTTCTTTTTTATTTTTGTAAAACACTAAAGATAAACAAAATATATATTATAAATATTTTGCAGTCTATTCGATATTTTTTATCTCGAAGAAACTTTTCTTACTATAAATTTGCATAATCTCAAACTCAGTTTTCTTTAAGATTTCTAAGGGAAAAATAATAATTTCTATTATCAACAGCAAAAGTTCCATTATTCACCAGTGAAGAACCTCTTTTTAGATAAAGCAGTTTTTAAAAAGTAAAATTACAGTAAGAAGTATTAAGATTTTTAGAAATTTAAATCACGATTTAATTTTCAATTACTGACTTAACAATGAGAGTTTAATACAAATATTTAAGCTTTTTTTTCTATAAAAGCTTTACCAAAAAGTATTTCTATATTTTTAATATGTTTCGCTCAAAAGTTTTTTAAACATCGAAATACGTGCCGCAGAATTTTTATCTTCTTTAAAGTTTTCGAAGCTTTTTCAGTAAAATTATTTTGCAGTAAATTGTATTTCCCTAATTTATCATAGCCATTGCACAATTTTTAATCTTTAGTAAAATGTTTTGAAAAAAAAATTGTGTGATATTCTTTAATTTGTTTTTTTTTTTTCTTGTGAAAGCTGCATTTGAGCTACCGTCAACTAGGCCTACTTTGAACTATTTTTTCTTGCTTTCTCCAACATATTCTATAATAAAATCATGGTCTTTAATGTCCAAATTGAGTTTCAATTTATTAAACGCCTCTATCTCAGATAACAATATAAATTT
The DNA here is from genome assembly GCA_949128135.1 of Parasteatoda lunata. Taxonomy (NCBI): domain Eukaryota; kingdom Metazoa; phylum Arthropoda; class Arachnida; order Araneae; family Theridiidae; genus Parasteatoda; species Parasteatoda lunata. The sequence continues at coordinate 45,576,954 of OX421981.1, read as the reverse complement.
TTTTTTAATCTTTAAGAATGTCTTATGTCATGTTTTGTTAATTCATTACAAAAATTAGCAATTTATGTTAGATCAAAGCAACCTCGTAAGGACCAAAACAGACCCGTTTGACAGCAACTGATGATCTGTAAGTCTTCTTCATTGATGATGCAAATGCAACATTTGTGCTTGTACACACTGAAATACCACAATTTAGACAGTAGGGAAAGTTAAGGTATTTATAAACTGGTCTTTACACCACGCTCCCCAACTCCCTAGCTCTGAAACAGCTGGGCAGATATATTAGATTGCGAACCTGTATGACACTGTTAAATAAAGTTCAGTCCAATCACTCAAACCATTTTATAACACGGATAATCAAATCCCTGACCTAGCCGTGGTAGTTGAAAATTAAATAAACGACAACGACTGGCCGGCTGGTAAACTTTTTAAGTACCTATCTAGAAAAAATATTAAGGATTAGTTTGTCAAAAAATGTTCGCTTATCATTATATTGTCTCGAGCTCTTCAGCCAGCCCCTTATAAGAAGCTGTTCTATCAGTCTCTAATAGGAAGCTGCCCTATCAATGTAAGATGACATTTCCTTGTCGTGGGCTTCTGTACAATTCTGAATCCTTATCATGTGTTCTATTTCTCGTATAGGTTAGTACATGAAGCTCAGAAACATCCAAAAAATTTAAAAATTATTGATCAAATGACAATTTATTAACTTAATAGATCGCTTGTGGTTTAATAAATAATGCTTGGAATTTTTATGGACTTTAAAGCAATCTGAAATTGTGGAAAAGTAGCTCGTTATTGATAGGAATCTTTTATGAATAACTTAGCTTTTACCTTATTTTCTATCTACAGTGCTTAAAAAAAGTTAACACCCTGTATTTCGTTTGTTCGGATTTTCATGCAAAAGGTCTTTTTCTTAATGATTTGAGAGGCTGTTTTAAAATTTTGTAAATTAATTTATGCGAATGATTTAAGCTGCGAAATAAAGCACAAAAAAACTTTCTCCAACTAAGCATTCTTTCTTTTCGACGGATTCAGATTTCTAACCTTTAAAATGTGGGAGGTATTCGCAATCTGGATAATATGGTGATATTATTGCAGGCCGGAGAGTATGCGAAAGTTTGGATCACTTAATGTTAGTTTCAGGTTTGGCGTATTTCGCTATGTCTTGAGAATTTTTCATATGAATAGAAAAGTTTCAAAAAATAATTAAAAAACTTGTTTATTCAAAAATAATTTCATGTAAAAAATAACTTTTAATAATCACAAATTACTTTTTCTTATATTTTTTATAAAAGTAAAAAGAAACTGAATTTTAACACATAAAAATTTTTACATTATTTTAAAGTCGTATAGTTTTAATTGACAAAATAAAATTTTTGAATGAAATCATTTAATAGTTAACTGTTTATACTCCCATGTGAACATTACGTCAATATGAGAAAATAGCTATCGTCTCTTCTTAATGGAAAGAAAATTTTTTAAAAGGAAAGAAATATTTCGTGCTTCTATTTTCTCCAGAAAAAAAATCAGTGGATCAAAAGTGATTTTTTTCACAGGTAGAACAGATTGATCAGAGAAATAAATTACACCCGTGCCCAAATTGGAATTTGAATCCGGGATCTTCCTGGTAATTTTTGAACGAAATTGGCTGAAGAATAAAGAGTTTTGAAAAGTCGAGTATTTAAAATTTTGATTCCTTTTATTTAATCAGATAAAGTACATTTTTGTTTTTGGTTTCTTAGCTTAAGATATTGTAGTACCATCCTAGTACCATGAAAATCCGATTTTTATATCCGAATTTTTATCAGGTGTTTACTTTCTTATTTTATGCACTGTCGATTACTCCTATTTTCCTAATAGTTTTCATTACTCTTTTTTTATCCCAATAAATAGTTATCGTGTAAACATGTAATTCACACAGTTTTTGTATTTTTCTACGTAAAATAATTACCAGGATTAAGCTAAGATTTAGATATTCATTCAAATTAAGAGAACCCAATTAATTCAATTTCACACTATCTGCATCTGCAAAAAGAATTAGTAAATATTTTCTGTGAATTAATACTTTAGCTATTAAAATAATATTTAATTATAAAAGAACGTGCTATAAATAGCAATAAAAAATAACTGTATATGCAAAAAAGAAAATATTCATACCTTGAAACATAAATTCTTGATAGTAAAGTGAATAATTTCTATTCATTGATTATGAAAGAATTTTCTTTCTGAGTTTTTAAATTATTAATTTATTTATCAATATCCTTTTTAATTAAGATTCTAATAATAGAAGCAATTTAGCTTCCAAGTGTATCATAATTACGTAGTTATTTTATTAATTGGTGATATTACATTTTTTTTTCATTATTAACGTTCCTTTTTTAATTCTAAAGAAACTTATACATTTAAATTTTCTTGATTTTATGCATGAATAATGAAAGAAAAGCGTATTTCAATATAAATCATTAATTAGCATCTTTTCAATAAATTATTTTCTATGCTGATTAATGAAGCGTAAGCTATAAAAGTGCTTTAATATTATATGCTTTAGGAGAGGTATACTTATTGCTCTAGAAAAATAACTTGAAACATAAAAAATAAGTGTGCTTAAGAAATTCAATTAATTAAAATCATTTTTAAAGTAATTGATAAAGTATATATCATGCATTAAGGGAAATAAGTTCCAAATGAAAGTAATTTTTTAGTGTTTGTATTTGAAAGTTAAAGTCTTGACGATAGAAAAAAAAAAAAAAAAAAATTAACGTGCTTAACGGTTTTTTTTTTCGTTTAAAAAACCTTATTTTCCGGTAAAAACACACAAGGCTTAAACTACAGAGTGAATAAAACATGAATTTGTGAATTTGAGCTTTGATAATATCACGCAAGATATTTTTATACACTGTTAAAAAATTTTTTGGTAATAATGGCTCAATAAAATTTTGGTTGTTATTTAACCATATTCTACCAAAACAGTCATATGAGAATAGAAAAAAAGATGGCATTTATTGTCCTTATAGGAATTACATACATTTGCAGGCTTGTGTGCTCAATTTAGGCTTATAAACCTTTTACAACTAGAAGGTCAGATAGCACAATACAGAGAAAGACAGCACTAAGATACATCCAGGGTAACAGCAGGATTCTAACCTGCTACCTCCACGCTTTGGGCCAGGGAGGCCCCAAGATGGCCTTTAAACAGTTAGCAGTGATAAAAATGGTTTGACTGTTTCCACCTAATATACATCAATTAAGCTCACAGCTAATGATAATGGAGCACACCTTTCTCGAAAGCTGGAAGCTGAGCCATATGATATGGATTCCGAATTTATATTTTTATTTTCTATCATCCCATGCCTAATAATTTAATAGTTATAAGTGCTTGGTAAAAACCTTATGAATACATTATTTATTTTTGCAGCTGGTTAGTTGGGAGGGCTAATCTGTAAGTCTCATGACCGACTGTTCGGAGGTTCGAACCCCAGCATTATCAAAACAGTATTTCTTCCATTCCTTGAACACATGAAAAGTCTCTTGTATCTTGCAATTCTCAACTGGTAACCCTGAACTGTTAGAATACGAAACTCTAAATCATGGATAGATGGCACTAGCACAGAGCTGCTTAGCACAAAAAATGTGATATTTCCGAAATTTTACGAAAGATGGCAAAAATATATAAACTAATTAAACCACATTCAATGGTTCACAAGGCGAAACCCAGCACAATCACAACTTAAATCAAATCTCTATTACTTATCAAAAAGCCTAATATAACATAACATCTATGTCAATTAAAATTTTATTTCTATGGTTATGAAACCATGCTAGTTGTAAGTGGCTACAAAACCATGTAGTTTGGTATTCGCAGTTTTGCCCATAAATGTTTTTAGCAGTTTAAGAGCTGTAATCGTGAAGCAATGTTTCTAACCTTTAACTTAACCGTTGATTATACGGGCTGAATATTACTGTAAATTTAGAATAAGAATTCTAACATTTTTAAAATTACTGTGAACGCGAAATTAGTTGCTGTTGAATTTTCGCCACGGCGAAGTCACATCACAAATTTCAGAGAATATTGCTGGAACTATGTTTGAAATAACAAATCTCTTGTTTTGACTGAATCATGGATTGTGACATCTTGTGACATTGTGACATTTAATAAGAATGTTTCAACGATAAAAACTTACAAGCCTAAAATATAGCAGGGATAATATATGAAGCCGTTGAATTATCGCATCAAAAAAATCGTGCACTATATCCTGCGAAACAAAATATTTCGCTATTTAACAAGAAGGTTTCAAAGACGAAAACCTACAAAATTCAAAATATAGCAAAAATAAAATATGAAGTTGTCGTATCATTATCGTTATCAACAAAATTATGCAAGACATCTCGAAACAAAATATTGCAAATATGAGTACGGGTGTTTTTGAAATTTAAGGTTAAAAAAGTTCAAAATATGATAGGAAGTCTGAAGTCACCAAACTCTGGTCTGGACAAAATTACGTTAGGTGACATTTCTCGGAACAAAATCTGGTGTTTTTTGAATTTTTGCTCAGGCAAAATCTCTGAAGGCTCAAATTAAGGCAGAAACAAACTCTAATTTGGCAGAATTTTTGCCTCGGTGAAATCAGGCAGGATTTTACGTAAAAAATATTGCAGGGACGAAATCAGGCGTTCATAAATTCATAAGAGAACAAAGCACAAGTCCAAAAGATCACTGAAGCAAAATCTGCAGTTGTTGAAATATTTTATCCCCAAATTATCGTATAGAAATTTTCTGTGGGACAAAGTACCGTGGGGTCGAGATTTGATTTGATGTAGATTTTTGTTTTTATCGCAGGAAATAAAAAATCCCGTGAGACTGAAATATTGTATACATGTATTGAATATATGTATTGAATATTGAATATACGTATTGAATATTGAATATATGTATTGAATATTGAATATATGTATTGAAGACAATACTATATAATTTTATGACTATATTTTATTTTCACTTGAGATTATACCCAACTGGAATGATTAGTATAATTGTAACAAATTGATTTTAATAACTCCTTTGATAGTTCTGATTTTTATTTTATTTTATAACCGTTGTTGATTAGTCAACCCAATCTTTGGGTTTACGACTGCAAATGTTCAACTCCGTAGTCTTGTAAATTTGAACCCAATCCAGAAGACAAGGGAACTCCTTTTTTAAATATTGGGAGAAATTTGTCTTCGTGGTGAACGTTTTTAATGGAAATAACCACATTCACGTTACATGCTAAGGAAAACCACAAAAACCTCCCAAGGTTAATCTGACGGCAAGGGGACTCTAACCCATGAACAGTCAACCACGGAGGATATTTTACGGAATTCGTATCTACCAGCTATCGCTGGGATTCGAACCCGATTCACCTCATTAGAAGGCGGACGCTCTATCGCCTGAGTCATCATGGCTGTGATAGTTCTGATTACTAAGAATTTTAACTAATTGGCATAACAAGTTTAAAAGACTAGTTATTTTTCTGAAATTGCTTATTTTATTGAATTTAATGGCACCAAAGCCGGTTGCGTTTATACTGCACTAAAAACTAACGCTATGAACTACAATGGAATTGTAAAAATGAAGAAAAAAAATGTATTTTTCGAATGTTTATTTTTTTAGCTTGTTTCACTCGATAAATTTAAATTTTAAATTTTTTTTCCGATGTTTAATCCAAGATAAAGTTGATTTTTTAATCTTAATAAGTTTTTTAAAGTTACATTTATTTTATTTGGAAAAGATGAAGTAATCCAAATATATGCTTTGCGTATATTTAGGAAAAAATTAGTATATGGCTATTTATATAGGTATTTTATCAGAGTAATGAAGTTTCTTTCATACTTCTTCATATTTTTTCTTTCATTTTTAGAGAAATTAGGTTTATCAATAAGAGTTTTTTTTTACATGTATTGCATTGCATTGCATTGCATTGCATTGCATTGCATTGCATTGCATTGCATTGCATTGCATTGCATTGCATTGCATTGCATTGCATTGTATTGTATTGTATTGTATTGTATTGTATTGTATTGTATTGTATTGTATTGTATTGTATTGTATTGTATTGTATTGTATTGTATTGTATTGTATTACATTACATTATATTATATTATATTATTATATTTGTATCAGTCTTTATTATCTATCACTAAAAGACCGTGAAATGTTAAAAATTTTCATAGAAAGTAAATAAGTTGATGATATAAAAGCAAATTGTCCTTGTTTTTCATTATTCTCCCATTAATGTTTTTTTAATTTGACACTGTTTTATTATTTTTCTCCTTCTTTTTTTTCAAATTTCAAGAATTAGAATTTTGAATAAAACAAAGCATTTTTGTTGTAATATTTGCATGTTAACATTTTAGTAAAGTAAAAATTAATGTGTAATCTTTTTTTTAAAGCTTTTAAGTTCGAAGAACATTGAAATTTATTTTAACATTATAAAGAGACGATGAAATGTTTCAAAATTTTATTAAGCAAGTTTAAGAAATGTTGAATTGTCACTCATTAAAAAAAATTTCTCTTTGTTTTTATGTTAATGAATTTTGCATCTGAATATTTTCTTTTTTCTTTACTTTTAAATTTTGAATATTTGGATTTTGGAACGAAACAAAACGCAAATGCTGAATTATTTACATTCATTTTCATGCAAGTGTTTTAATGAAATGAAGTGGACTTTTTAACGTACTCATTTATATTTTTTGAACAAAAAGATTAAAATATTGAACTTAATTTAAAATTTTTTTCTTCTGAAAACCTAATCATTGTTTCCCCAAAACTTTCATTTTATTTACCTAATCTTACATTTTCAAATATAAATTGTGCCTGAATATGTGCCTTTCTGAAAATAATGCATTTGGGATATTTTCTTATACAAACATAAAATAAATATAAAGTATACAATAATTAGAGTTTAAATAAGAAATAGAAATTAAATGTAAAATAAGAAAGATTATAAAATAGAGTAAAATAATCACAGACGTTCCATCAAATGCGAATTAATAGATTTACTTAGAAATAAAAAATGATATCTAATTCATAAACTTATAAAATGAAGGAATTATTTATTTAACAAATTATTCGAGTTATGTGTAAAAATATTTGGTTAAGCCTTTTCAGATTTATATGTATTGAGGAGGAAGAAAAAGAAGTGAAAATGACTTTAGAATTTATAAATATTCTCAATTCATATTTGATATTTTAGTTAAATGTTTTAATAAGATTTCAGTGCTTATTATTTTAAATAACGTTTTCAGATTGTTTGAAGAAGTATGCATTTAAACCTTTACTTTCTGAATTAAAATCTTATGAATTGTTTTTGTTAAAATGATCTTATGAAACTAATTTATAAAAATTTGATTGCTTTTCTTTTCAAAATACTCATTTAACAATTATAATTTATTGATAAACTATAGGTTTTAAGTTAAGTTTTTATAAGATTCATCGAATGATTAAGATATATATTTTGAAGTTTACCAGCAAGTTTGGTCTGGAATTTTAAATTTGTAAAATGAGAACAGCTGTGCGTAATGGGTTAATGCACCTCGATATTTAACCCTATTCACTTGATTATTATTCACTTGAGTTTCTTCTTACAGTTTAAAAAAGAACGCAATCACTGAGAGTTTACAAGACGAAACCTACTGTTTGTATATTTACTACACAACACTTAATTAAATAAAGTGGTTATTAAACATTAAAGTGGAAAAATTGTAATATTTCAAGTGGTTGATAATTCATGACTGTGGAGTAGAGCCTTCGATTGCAAAAATTGTAACATTCTAAGTGGTAGATAATTTATGGCTCTGGAGCAGAGCCTTCGAATGCAAAATTTGTAATATTCCAAAAGGTAGATAATTTATGTGTCCGGATCAGAGCCTTCGAGTCCAAAAATTGTAATATTCCAAGTGGTAGATAATTTATGTCTCCCGAGCAGAGCCTTTGAGTTCAAAAATTGTAACATTCCAAGTGGTAGATAATTTATGGCTCCGGAACCGCTCCTTGAGTACAAAGGGTAATTTAAAAAAAAATTGTGTATAGAACTTGGTAAGCATGTTGTTATTTACTCAATTGCTCCCGAAATGCAAAATCATTTGGTTACTTAATTGATTTTTTTATCAATACATTTTATACACAATGTTCTGTAGAGTCTGTCTTTAGTATATATTTATCAAAAATGAAAACAAAAAGATATACATATTGGGGGTCGAAATATCATACATAAGAAAAAAACCGAAACGCTTAAGAAATCTTACAAATCATAGTACAGGAGAGTAAATGTAATAAACAGGACATGTTTTATTGCCGAATAAACAGAGAGGAGTTGAAAAACCTCTGAGTTTTAATCACTAATTTAACTTGCCCTGTAATTTATTACATCCGTCATTCAGATTGTCAGATTTCTTCAATGTTTTGTTAACTAAATAGATTAAATAACAATTTACGACTCCCCATGTGCATAGTTTTTTTCTTCATATTTTATAAGGATTCTCAAAACTCATAGTAAGAACGGCATTCACGAAACTTACGAAACCCCCTCTATATTGTGGGTAGCGAGAGCTGTCGGATTTTCAGCTTTAGAAATGACGGGAGGGAAATTATCGTATTATATATTATCGTATTATATATTATTGTATCAGACGTGGTTAATAAACAATAAGCTCAAATAAGACTTTTAAAAATACCAACCATTAAAAACTTTTAGGTATTATAGCCATGTATAAGCCATGTTAATTGTATTTTACAGTTTTGATTGAATGCTTGAGCATTTAGTAATGTTGCACGATATTGTACTTGAGATTTAATAGTTATAAAAAGGTCTTTTTTTTAATGTTTGAAAGAAAAGCTTAAATTTAGAATTTTTACACTTCTCTAATTTTAGATAGCATTTCTAGATAAACTAATGAAGTCACATTTAACGGTTAATTTAGCAAAATGCAACTCAACAGCAGCATAATTCTAATCACCTTGCAGTAAGCCTAGCATAACCTAACTTTAATAATCAGTTAAATTCAATTTTTACAGTTTTGAAACCATGTTAGTTTTAAATGGTTGCCAGACCTCATAGTTTTGTATTCACGGTTTCTTAACGACACCCACTGTAAACGGTGTCAAACCCTTGAAGGAAAAGAAATATTCCTAACCATACACTTTACGGTTACTTGGATGGACAGACTGCTGTCGGTTAATTTATTGTAATTTTAGAATGAAAATTGTGTAACAGTGTTGAGTAATCATAACCTAATGCTTCCAAAATTCCGATCCAATACTTCATCACGTTTAATCAGTTAAATTTAATAATAATGTTTTTAAAGTGAATTTAAAGACTGTAATTCTTTTATTATTAAGTTGAAAAAATACACTTCTAATAAACGGGTATTTCACGAAAGTTTATAACAATTACAAAATAATTCTTCACAAAATAATTCTTCGCAAAATCTTGACTCCATTAATTTGGAGCACAAAGTTTATAAATTTAAGACGAAATCATTTTTTTTTCTACGTATTCAAAGAAGAGCAGAATATATTCTGATAAAACTTTCTTTTTATAAAAGAGAATTGAAAATACCGCAAGAATATTTTTTTAAGAAAAATGAATCGCATAAATTTTTTTTGTAGATTTGGTTCATTCGTTTATACAATGTTCATAGTTGAAGAAATCAACATTTGTATAACAAACCATCTACCCGAATTATTTTCTTTTCTTTCTAAAAATATTTCTGAATACTAGGCAATAGGCTTAACATTATGCGAGACATTAAAATTTAAAATCTTACTTCGCTTTTAGCTCTTCTTTCAGTAAAAATTGAAAACTGTAGAAAGATATAACTAGCTAAAAAAGTGAGATATGAAGAGTTTTTATCCTTTTTCTTTGACGCATAAAACTTTTTGAAGGTTGTTATATATTTTTAGAGTGTAACACATGGAGCAAAAGTTTTTGATTTCTAGAGATTAAAAAACGATTTTCAGTCTTTTAATATGTTATAATATTTAACCCTGAATATTTCAAAAATTCGAAAAAAAATTTATTGCATTTTTCGAATCTTTGTACCCTTCCTAATGTTTGTCTAAAACGATTTCTATGTACCTAACTTCGTTTGGAAGTTATACCGGAAAATAGAGAGTCGTCGATAAGCAGGTAGAAAGGCCCGTTCGGCCGGATTAGGAGGGGCGACATTCTTTTCTTGTCTCATCCATTCTATTGACTGTATATAGAAATTTATTGTTGGCATTTCATTTATCGACCATTATATATATGAAATTAAACGTTTTCCCCTAACATAAGTCAAAACTTTAAACGCGTTTTTCTAAAAACGTTGTTTTTTTGACCTGACCTAACGTTTTTCTCATGATCTATACAACGAAATAAGCTGTTCTTTATTTTGAATTACGTAAAAATATATTCTTTAAAAAGTAGCATAGGATTTTTTTTGATATTTTTATATTTCGATTTTATATTAGTATTTTAATGAATATTTTTTTAATGAATATTTTTTTAATGAAAAACTTAACTTTTTTTTAAAGTTGCCGCCATTTTGGTAATTTTGCAAATATCAAAAAACCGCTATGTTACTTTTTAGATAATGTCTTTATGTTTCAGAAAATCTAAACAAAATCGTTTTCCTATGTTTCAGGACTTCTAAATCCCTGAGGCCAGTGAGGTGCTACTTTTTGATGACCAGTCACAAACGGAGCTGCCACCAACTTATTTTTTATTATTTTGTAAAAGAAAATTTTTTAAAATAGACTTAAATTGTAGCTAAATAACATAAAAAAACAAGGATTCTCTGCATTGTCTCTATTACTTAAAATAAATTCAAGAAAAACGTTAATATTTTACCATCTCAGGGTGGGGTCCCCCCTTAATTTCAAAAGAATCGGAAATTACTTGACATATTTAATGAATGAATTTCCAATGCGTATTAAAACATCAAAACCACACTTTCAAATAAACATGGAATTTTTAATGCTACTAACATAACTAAATTTTTCAAGGGGCTTACTTTGAACGCTTTGTGGCTTACTTACAACGCCGTAGAACTGTCAAAAGATTTTCTGCTGATAGCCGTCACTCCCCTTTTTATTCTTCTGTTTTGGCACAAAAGCATATTAAGAGCAGTTTTTATGGAACACCATCTATACTAGTTTTATAAGTGTATATATAAATACATTTTTGCTCTATTATATGGGCTAAGCTTATAATTTTAGAAAATTTCCACAAAAATTAAACATTTTAGATTAAAATTTCTTAAGCAGTTAACATATTTGAAAGTTAAAAATGTAACTTTTTATTTAAAAGTAAGTACTTATTTATTTGAAAGCTTGGTTTCGGTGTTTTAATACGCATTGGAAATTAATATACCAGGTAATCTTCTATTCCTTTAAATTTAAAAGACTAAGAATAAATTTTTAAACTCTAGAAAGCAAAACCTTTTGCTCCATGTGTTACACTCTAAGAATAAATAACAATCTTCAAAAAGTTTTATACTTTAAAGAAGAGTAAAAATTATTCATTTCACACTTTTTTAGCTAGTTAAATTTTCCCACAGTTCTCAATTTTTACTCTAGAAGAGCTAGAAGCAAAGTAGGATTTTACATTTTAAAGTCTCGCATAATGTTAAGCCGATTGCCTAGTATTTCTCGTATTCAGAAATATTTTTAGAAGGAAAATAAAATGATTCGCGTTGGTGGTTTGTTATACAAAGGTTGATTTCTTCAACTATGAACATTCTATAAACGAAAAACCTAAATCTACCAAAATGTTTGATAAGATTCATTTTTCTGAAAAAAGAAACTTTTGCAATATTTTCTATAGAAATAGAAAGTTTTATCAGAATATATTCTGCTTTTATTTGAGTACTTAAAAACGGAAAAAAAAATATCTCATTTTAATTCGTAAAATTATGAAGTTGTGCTCCAAATTAAAGAAGGCAAGATTTTAACAGGAATTATTTTTAAATTTATATAATGGAAAAATCTTTTTAGATTAAATTTTCTAAAACAGTTAACATAATTGAAAGCTAAAAATGTCACTTTTTACTTAAAAGTTAATATTTAATGGGTGAAATATTAAAAAAAACCGTTTTAAATTTTATGTCTTAAATTATATAAAAAACAACAACAACCAAACGAAAATTCTAAACGCGTTCAGCCCCTATAAACGTCAATTTCTGTAGTGACTTAAAATGTAAATTTGAAAACCAATAATAGACAAATTTATTCTTATCATTTTCCAAAGATTAAAAGCTCTCTGTAGAAATTCCGAATTAAAGTACGGTAAACAGTATCGGCCCCTGTAAAATCTATTTTTATTGGATCGTGTTTTGCTATAAAAAAATTGATATTCCGTTAGAGTGATTGAATCTCTGAATCACTCTAACTAAATAAATAATACTGCATAAGTTGCAATACAATATTTTAATGATAAAAGCAGATTTTACGTATGATGCGCCCAAAGTACTATTGTACTAAATACGGTATATATACCGTATTTTGAATACGGTATATATAATGCGTAAAATACGGTATAAAATATATGACATGTATATATGTATGTAATATGTATATATGTACGGTGTAAAATACGATATATAGGGGAGAGTCGGGTAGCCCCGCCCACTTAAGGAGTAATGCTTATATTTCTGTATAATATTGAGCAATAATCAATATTTTTGTATGTTTCTATTGTTTTATCATCTAATTAAATAATGCAAAAAGAATAAACCAAAAAAAAAAATAGTTTAACTTAAAAAAATAGAAATTTAAAAAATTTGACTACTGTATTCAACATATTTTCATAACTATTGTTTACCATGTTACCAGCTGCATAAATACTTGAAACTTTGAAAATAATCTTTTTTTAATATAACAATTAATGTCCGATGGCCCATTGACTTGAAAAAACATTCTATACATATGAAATTGACAGTGGGCGGGGGTACCTGACACTCCCCTATACAGTATTTTGATCCGGAACTCTTTACAGGCACCATCATATAATTATGATGTTTTTGTATATACGTTTAATTTATTCATCCGTAGTGGTCGTAAAAATCGTTCATAATTAATTTTATAAATCCAAGAAGAAAATAGAAAAGTACAATTTTTAGTATCCTTTCAAATATAAAAATAAAATCCTCCAGAAAATTCAGAAGATGCGGTCGTGGTATCAAATTTTCTTATGTAATTTTGAGACCGATTTTGATGACTCTCAAATACTTTTTTCTCATTAAAACATTGACAACTTGATAAAGCACACCACGTGATAGGAAATATTGCTGAGACGACGAGTTACGGGAAGGATAAAAGTAATTTCCGTAAAGGAAACAGCTTCTGCTGTAAACGGCGACGTCTTAATAGCTAAAGAGTAATCTTCCGAAATGGATCCAGGAATTATACATCCCTTGAAAACCTCATTTTCTCATTCTAGGTGAATGTTTTGTTTCTCTAGAAACATATCTTTTATGAAAATGTTTCCTCTTAATGTTTCCGCGTCAACTAAAAGTTTATCATACCGTCTCTGTATTCTCAGATGAATTCTAGAAAGCATTTTGCTCTTTTCACCATTGGGAGTTTAGCTACATGAGATAGTTAAGAAGGCACGTATATTAGGAAGATGTACTGCGAATACAAAATACTCCAGTTAAAAGACATATCATTAAATCTTCATGCATTTCAAAGTAAAGCGAATTTAAGAAAATCACTTATGAGGTAGTGAATTATGAATATTTTTGTCCAAAGAAATTCTCGAATGTTCAGAATTGAAAAAGAAATGTTTATCTAGTACTAAAGTTTGTTTATTTTAAAAGATAATGTAAACTGATCCAAAAATTCTTTAAATGAGTAATTTTTAAGCCATTTATAGGATTATTCTCTAATTCTACATTGATATTAAAGTACAAATGATTATGATCATTTCCCATTCAGTTGTTAAAAATATAAGATAATTAAGAAAAGCACGTATATCATGCAAACATGACAGAATATTCCTATCGTAGGAGACATCAATCACACCTTTTAAAATAAAGAAAATATAAAAAAATCTGCTATGGTTGTGTGAATTATGATTATTTTCGTCAAATAAAATTATTGGAAATTAATATACGAGCATTAGAAATGATTTTTTATTGAAAATTAGTATACAGACAGGCTCACAGTAAAAAATTTCGGATCAAATTACTGTAAAATCCATTTTTACCGGAACATGCTACGGAACAAAAAATTGATATATCATAATTTTTTTTAGTAATAATTACCGTAAAATCACTGAATCACTCTAATTATATAAATATTACTGTAAAAAATAGGGTATGATATTTTACGATAAAAATGGATCTTACGGATGATGCACCAAATTGCCGATACTTAATATTGTAATTTGATCCAGAATTTTTTATAGTGTATATTATGATCCACGACTTCTGAAATTTTTATGTCAGTAATTTTTAAACGATTTTTATAATTACCTTTTTAATTATATATTGATATTAAATTGTTCGGAGAATATACAGTAATCCAGTCAAGGGATGTATCATGAAATCTTCATGTTTTTCAAAATAAAGCGATTTAAAATCCCTTTTAAGGCTGTTAATAACGTATATTTTTGTCAAATGAAATTCTAGGATGTTGGGAATTCATATACAAGCAGGTATATTATAAAAGTGTTTAATCAAGCATTGGGACAATCTAACCTTCGTAGAGGGCATTTTGATGGAACTAATCCGCATTTGCGTTACACGGAGGGGAAAACTACGAAAATCTCCCACGGCTAGCTTGATTATAAAACGAATCGAATGACCTGTCTTTACTGGGGATATATTTTACATCCACACTGGTGTCCGCGTGAGCTAGGTACGGAATTCATATCTACCAAATATCGCTGGGATTCGAACCCGGGATACCTCATTGGGAGGCGAGTGTTTTATCCCAAGACTCGCCAAAATCATATTAACTACGTAGTTGAATTTTTAGTGTATCGTAAATTTGCTACAAGTATATTTAAAAAAGAATTACACACCACCTCGTATGAACTTATCTAGTTTAAGAATAAAAACATCAACTGTGACTTCACTAAAAGAAAATGTCATATCATATGATAAAGGAAGTATGCAAAACATCTTTTTATCCCGTTTTATAATGGCATTCTTATCTTCTCTAAAATGAGTTTTCAGGAACTGTGAACTACTTTTCAAAGTTGTCAGTGACTCCACGAACTTTGTTTTGAAAAAGCATTAGATTGAACATCTAAAGAAAGCTAACTTTTTTATTAATTTCTCCAACAGGTATTGAAAATCATATTAAATACATAGTTACATTTTTAATGTATCATAAATTCACTAAAATGATATTTAAAAAAAAATGTAAGCGCCATCTCTCAGAAACTTTTCTAGTTTGAGAAAAATCTTCAAATGTGTCTCACTGTTGATTAAAAGAAAACCTATGCATGATATCTTTTTTCGTATTTTATAATGGCCTTTTAATCTTCTCTAAAATGAATCTCTAATTATGTGGTAAAGGAAGTATGCAAGAAATTTTTTTTTCTATGTTATAATGGCATTTTTATCTCCTCTAAAATGAATCTCTAATTATAAGGTAAAGGAAGTATGCAAGAAATCTTTTTTTTTCTATATTATAATGGCATTTTAATCTTCTCTAAAATGAATCTCTAATTATAAGGTAAAGGAAGTATGCACGATACCTTTTTATCCTATTTTATAATGGTATTTTTATCTTCTCTAAAAATGTGCTATTTAGATCAGTAAATTACATTTTAAAAATGTAACACATTTACGAACTTTACTTTGAAAAAGAATTAGATCTAATATCTAACGTTATATGTTATTAACATAACATTTTTATTAATTTCCCTTACAGGTATTGAAAATCATATTAAATACATTGTTACATTTTTAATGTATCATAAATTCACTAAAATGATATATAAAAAAAGTGTAAACGCCATCTATCAGAAACTTTTCTAATTTGAGAAAAATCTTCAAATGTGTTTCACTGTTGATTAAAAGAAAACCACATATTAAATGGCAAAGGAAGTATGCAAGATATCTTTTTTTTTCGTATTTTATAATGACTTTTTAATCTTCTCTAAAATGAATCTCTAATTATATGGTAAAGGAAGTATGCAAGAAATATTTTTTTCCCATTTTATAAGGGCACTTTTTATCTTCTCTAAAATGAATCTCCAATTATATGGTAAAGGAAGTATGCAAGATATCTTTTTATCCTATTTTTTAATGGTATTTTTATTTTCTCTAAAATGTGTTATTTTGATCAGTAATTTAAATTTTAAAGTTTTTTAATGACTCTACGAGCTTTACTTTGAAAAAGAATTAGATCTATTATCTAACGTTGCATGTTATTAACATAATTTCTTTTATTAATTTCACTAACAAGAACGGAAAATCATTATAAATTTTTAATGAATCATAAATTTGCTTCAATGATTTCTTTTTTTTGAAAATGTGTAAGCCATCTCGCATAAATTTATCTGGTTTAAAAATAAAAACGTTATCAGCGACTCGCTTTTATTTAAAAGAAAATCACATATAAAAGAAAATCACATATGGTAAAGGAAGTATGCAAGATATCTTTTTATCCTATTTTATAAGGACAATTTTATCTTTTCTAAAATGAGTTATTCGGAGTAGTAAACCAATGTCTGAAGGTTATACCACATAAAGCATTCCACACTACTTTTTGTAAAATATTTTGAAGATCAGTTTTTTCAGATACAATGAAAATTCGGGAAATAATCTGCGTTTTCTCAAAAAAGGAATTACATTTTTTTTTTTATTTTTGAAAATCCCATTCTAATATTTTCTGACAATATAAAACTTTCAAACGAAAAAAAAAAGGATTTTGAATTTTTTGTTGACTTTTTATTAAATTGTGATGTTTTGTAAATAAGATCTGAAATAAGAAATAAAAATATGAGATATGATTTTTAATAAATGTCTTTAAAGTTAATACGAGTGCAATAAATCCAAATATGAATAAAATGAGAAAATAGTAAAATATTTTCCTGTGATCTTTATTTAAAAATTCTTTCTACTATTTTCGAAATGTTTTATTAAGGAGTTTATTTAACAGAAATAGAACGCATAAAGTAATAAGAAGATACAATCATACTGAGAAAAATTTAAAATATTATATTTTTTTCGTATAAATTGTAATATTGCTTAAATATAATTATTCCTATATAAATTATATAATTTATAATCTATGATAATGCCGACTGAAGTACGTAGGGGCCAGGGAGCTGACCTATCACCAGATGAATCCGGGGTTCAAATCCCGGACAAGGCATGCATGTTCTTTCATTCTCTGTACTATCTTTCCTTACTGTAGGAACAACGTTGGCCCACATGATATGTTTCCCCTGAAAGAGTGGCCAACAAAGCTGCAATACTAATAACTAAATGACGAGTGTCAAACTGGTGGGCATTGAAAAAAATAATCTATGATAAATTATAAATCGGACTTATAACCTATAATAAACTATAACTATAACTGGAATTTTGATTTTTTATCGCCCTTATAACTTTTAAACAATTGGTCCCATTTCCTTTGTAAAATGTTTTGGCAATATCTCAGAGAAATCCTTAAAAAATGCATAACAGCTAACTTTTCTTGACCAATTAACGCACTTTTTCTGAAAAAATGTACCTTTTTTTCATCAAATTCAGATTTATCACTGCCAAAATAAAGGGGAGGTAGACAAACTGGCACTTAGTGCAACCGCTTTAACGGTTAAAAAGTTATCTCTTTAATGGGATTTAATTTGCTATATTTCTTCACCTAACTTTTAATGAATTCGTTACATTACAATAATTCTTTCACAGTCAGTTTATACGCCCTCAGCCCAAAGAGAAATATGTTATATAAGGAAAAATTTAGGGAAATAAAAAATTTATTTGATTAATTTGTTACAGAATAAAAAAAATTTTCGAATTATAAAGTATACATTTTTTATACATTCTGAATTTTAAGATTTTTTTAAAACTCTAGATCGAATGACTTTCCGTCATTTGATTAATAAAACAGTGCTTAAAAGTTAATTTCAAAAATTTTAAATTAAATGGTTAAAAAATGGTACTCCAGTTAGAAATTACATCGCCAAATTGCAATACTTCAAAGCTCGTATTTATTGAAGTCACTTGAAAAATTTTTCCATATAAAAAGTGGTAACTGTTTAAATTTAAATTGACCGAAATTGCGAATCTGCAGAATATACACTTAATTTCATGTTTATATATATAAAAAAAGTTATTACTATAAATATTATGCGGTGTATGCAAATAGTTTACTTAACCAAGCGAAATGTGTATGATGGAATCATGTTAATGCTACTATTTATTATTTCAATAAAAGTTCCCCTGTTCTGAAAGAATGACCAAGGGGAAGTAAAAATCTGGAAATAAAACTTTCTGCCCTTAATGAATACCCAACGAAGCCTTAGTTTTTCCTTGCGATGATATAGAAAGTGCTAGAAGAAAAGAATGATAATATGTTAATGCGTATTATAAATAGACCTTTTTCATGTTAGTTACCTCTTAGTCTTTAATCTTCTCTACTTAACCTTTAACCTTTTCTTATTTAATCTTTTATCACATAATTACAAATAAAAATTAAAAGTTTTGTATTAATTACAGTGGGGAACAATTTATCTATTTATTTTTTTAATTAGTTTTTTTTTTGTGTTTCGTTTTCTGTTGCATTAGATTTTTCAACAGATTTTGGATATTTTCGTATTTCTGATTATCAATCTGCAGTAAGTTCTACCTTCAAGATACAGTTTTTGTTTAAAAATTACACTTTTAGTCTATTTTCATCGAAATGTACAAGTTTTAAAACGTTATATATCACCGGGGATCGCATAAATGCTACCACAAATTCCAAGAGAATTTCACACCATCAAGATTAAAGTTGCAAAGGAACCCGTGCCAGGAAGAGTCACCACCACTAGGGGCACTTTATTATTATAAAATGTTTTTTCGTGTGTTTCTGAGCAGGTTATAATAGGGGAAGTGTCCCTAGCCGAGTACGACGACACTTCCGGACATAAGTTCTTATGCAGTTTTAATTTGATGATGTGCCATGACTCTTCTAGATAACTCTTCTCGTGATATTGACACGACCCCCTGTTATATATAACATTTCCGATAAGAAAAGACTAAAAATACTAAGACTTAAGTAAGAGCCGCGATGGCTCAGGGGATAGATCGTTAGCCTACCAATGAGACGAACCGGGTTTGAATCCCACTCGATTCGAATTTCGCATCCGGCTTGCACCGACCACAGTGCTGACGTGAAATATCCTCAGTGGTAGACGGATCATGGGTTAGAGTCCCCTTGCCGTCAGGCTAAACGTGGGAGGCTCTTACGGTCTTCTTCTCCATGTAACGCAAATGCGGGTTAGCTCGACCAAAAAGTCCTCCACGAAGGCAAATTTCTCCCAATACTCCAAATCTAGGAGTTACCTTGTCTTCTGGATTGTGTTCAAAATTACAAGGCTACGGAGTTGAACATTAGTAGCTGTAAACCCATAAAATTGGGTCGGCTGTTCAACGACGATTATAAAATAAAATAAAATATTTTTCTTATCTTATTATTTCATTTCATCCCATTTAGGATCTTTATTCAAGGATTTAGTTTATTTTCTCAGATATGATATTTAACAGATTTACAGTAATTTTTCTTCATGTAACAACTGAAAACATTTTGAATATATACTAGTATACTAGTACTTCTATTACACCACCTAAAGATGTTTGCAAGAAATATGATTATTTGCGAAACATTTTTATAATTCCTTACCTTCATGATGAAAAACAACAAAACTTGATAATTGATCTATTTTCTTTGATAATTTGCTGTCGGCACTATGAGCTAAAGGCGGGAATAAGCTTGCAAAGGTCGATAAGTGTAGAATCGATTTGTGTATTTAGATATAATAGGATGATGGGCACAATAGGATTTGGAAGGGGCTTTTGATCAATCAGGCTAAATCTTAGCTCTTTCTGATGTTCTTGGCTAAGCTTATTCATTAGTAATCTATAGACTTATGACTTAATGCAAATAGTGTAATTCAGAAAGAATAATGCACTCTTCCAGTTTAATGACTATTTAATTCAAATTCTGGTTTTATTAATATGCAGATCAATCTCGTCAGCTTCAAAAAGAATGAGTGAATTTAATTTATCGATGAGATTCGCACTACGATATATTTTATTTTAAATTTTTGCTTGCTTCTGTAATACTTATTATACTTGTTTTGTAATACTTATGAAATTTTTTTTAGTTAAATGTGTAGGTAATAGTGATCTTGATATTCAGACTAACGTGGATTTATCAATTATTATGGTTTTAGTTCACAGGTTTAATAAGGGGGACAGAATGTACTAAATTAGTGAGATAGTTAAAAAAATATAACTAGTAAAATTTAGCGTTAAAAAGAGAGACGGAGACTGTGAGAAAAAAAAATTTCATTAAAAAGATCTTTTATGTGTCAGGGATTAAATTTTATTATTAGAGTTTTAGTTAAAATATTTTTCGATAGATGGTGCTGCAAATAGTAAACGTTGAAAATTACATCATAATATGTATCATAATATATCCCATTGTTTAATGCATTGCTTGTGATTGCGGATGATGGTGGATATTTCAAAAATATTGTAAAGGGATTGTCTTCCATTAAAAGGCTATAAAAATTGTGCTGTGGTTTCTATTTTTCTTTGGTTCACATGTTTTCTATCTGCAGCGTCATCTATCATAAAAACTTTGAACTAAAATCAAAAACTCCGTGAGGGAAAATGTGTGCAAATTCAGCAGCAAGAATTGTTTTTTTTAAAACTTTTATTTTTGGAAAAGTAAGTCAAATTTATGACACTCTATACTTAAAATATAAAAGTTAACTTATACATTTTAATAGATTTTTAAGCTATATATTTATGATCAAGTAAATAATCATTCACGATAATTCCGCAATCATTTTACAATATCCAGTAGTTGAATTTTTAAGGAAATAATACGGTTTTTACTGGTTTTGGTATTAAAAACTTTCTACATTTTGAAGTTTCTTGAATTCTACCGAAAAACTATTTTGTATAAAAGGAAGCACATTTCAATATAAAATAAAATATTATGCAGGTGATGACAAACAAAATACACTTTGACAGTTTATGAAAAATCTAGAAAGTCAAAATTACTCAAGTTGGAATGCAAAGAATGAAAAAAAAAATGTCAAAAGTTATTCAGGGATCCGTGCAAATAAACTGTACTTTGAAATTCTTTCTTTTTCGAAAGTTCTAGTGACACTCAAGAGGAAATCAAGAAAAAAAAAATTCGAACGGGTGACAAGTTTTCAAGATTGGTTCTGCTTCTTTTGTGTGATCTTTTTATGCATGAAGAACATTCTCTTAAAAACCTACAATTGTAATTTTCTTGTTCAAAAATATATTGAAAGTATGCTTAAAACTTTGTATTTGAAAATGTGAAGAGTGCTAGTGAATATTCGTATTTGTGATTATGAAAATTGATTTTAATATTGTTTCTGTGTAATTGAAATAATTTTATTTGAATACAATGTTTATGCAGGAAGAACATTCACTGAAAAACCTACACTTGAATTTTCTTGTTCAAAAATATATTGAAAGTATGCTTAAAACTTTGTATTTAAAAATGTGAAGAGTATTAGTGAATATTCGTATTTGTGATAATGAAAATGGACTTTAATATTGTTTCTGTGTAATTGAAATAATGTTATTTGAATAAAATGTTTATGCATGAAGAGCATTCACTGAAAAACCTACACATGAAATTTCTCGTTCAAAAATATATTGAAAGTAGGCTTAAAATTTTGTATTGCAAAATGTGAAGAGTATTAGTGAATAGTCGTATTTGTGATAATGAAAATTGACTTTAGTATTCTTTCTGCGCAATTGAAATATTTTATGTGATCTTTTTATGCATGAAGAACATTTGCTGAAAAACCTACATTTGAAATTTCTTGTTCAAAAGAAACTTTAAAAGTATGTTTATAGCTTTGTTAGAAAGTGAAGAGTATTAGCGAAGATTCATATTTGAGATTATGAAAATTGATTTTAATATTTTTTTCAGTGTGATTGAAATAATTTTATGCGATATTTTTACGCATGAAGAACATACGCTATAAAACTTACACTTGTTCAAAAGTATAGTGAAAGTATGTTTAAATCTTAGTATTTGAAAATTGGAAGAGTATTAATGAATATGCGTATTTGAGATTATGAAAATTGATTTGAATACTGTTTCAGCATCGGTGAAATAGTTTTATATGATCTTTTTATGTATGAAGAACATTTGGTATAAAACCTAGACTTATAATTTTTTACTAAAAATATAATTAAAGTTCACTTAAAACTTGGTATTTGAAAGTGTGTAGAGATTTACTGAATATTTGTATTTCTGATTAAAAAAATAGATTTTAATATTTTTTCTTTTATTTAAGATAATAAACCAACCTTTAAGTAATCATCATTCAAAAAAAAATAAATTATATCTTAACAAATGAGTGCAAACTATATAATTTATTTGAGTTAGGAAACATCAGATGGCAATGGTTAACTTCTCTGAATTAAATTTTCAAACTGAAATTGGATTATTCTAATTTAGTTTCATATTTTGAATTTGCGAAGAAATAAAATGCTTTCTTCATATATTAACTACTAAAAGTATCTTCTGAAAAGCTAATTTATGGTACAAGTAGTTAATTCACCTCAATTTAAATAATTTTATTTGCAATAAAAAACTTATTTACAAGGGCTCATTTTTAACAAATGTTTAATTTAGTGAAATTATAAAAATATATTATTGGATTTAACACATGCAAAATGCTTGTGACATCATTTCCTGCTTTGACGCTCATAAAACTGTTAAATAAAGCAATCAATTTTTTACAAACTTTTCTGGAAATCCCTCCATGGAATTAATTTTGATTCCAAAGCAATTCACTTTTTTATTCCTGTGAAAGAAGCTATTCAAAGAGTATTTAATCCTGTGTTTGAAAAATTTTCAGTTAATATTTGATATTTTATGCTGCAGAAATAAAATAATAGCGGCAAAAGTAAATGTTACATTTTAAAATTAGGTACTTTATCATACTTAAAATGCTCTGTTCTCAAAGTTTAGGATATTATGAGCATCACTTATTGCTCATTACTGATTAAGTTTGCTTTTTTAAGGCCGCTTCGGGATTACTTTACAACATATTTTGTACAGCACGGCAAAAATTTTCTCTCGTAGAAATTACTGCTTGTCAAGTAATAGCCTTAATAATTACTTGAAAAAGTAAAGTAGAATTACTGAAATATATTTTTGAACTTTATGGTCAGGAACGAGTTTTTATATTGATACTTTCAAAGTCATTTATTTAATTTTTAATCCGCTATTAAACGGCCTTTAACGTGACTTTAACTTTCAGCTTTTTATAAACAACAAATAAAAGTGTTGAATGTTTTCATTTAATGTAAAAATAAAGTTAAAAGCTTTTATCTTTGAAATGGATAGACATTTCATGATAAAACCTTTCAACGTTTTAGCTTTTACGAAAAATTAAAATAAGCTTAATTTATGTCTGCACAGGTTAAATAAATGTATTTCTTTTTTGACAACTGCATTTGAGTCAGTTATGCATATTTATTTTTGGAAAAAGCTTTTTTATAGATATTTAAAGAAAACGAAATATCGAAGTTTAAGCGAAACTTGCTATTTGTGTTTAAAAAATAATTAGTTTTTTTCACAATTCATAACTTTATGTTAATTACATATTCTAAAAGAGGTTATTTAAATGGAAAATTTTCGTTATCAAATATATAGCTTTTATTTATTTTTAGAAAAAAAAACATTTTTATAGATATTTAAAGAAAAAGAAATATAGAAGTTTGAGCAAAACTTGTTATTTGTGTTTAAAAAAAATAATTAATTGTGGGTTACGCAATTCTTAATTTTATATTAATTATATATTCTAAGAAAGGTTATTTAAATGAAAATTTTTTTAAATCATATATTCGCAATTAAATATTTTATTCTATATGCCTTTTGTTTTTTAAAAACAATATTACTTTACATTGCCTTATAATCAATAGAATTAATTAATGAATTAAATTCTAAATAATGATTAGAATTAATTAATGAATTATTAAGTCTTTTCATTTGGAACAAAAGGAAAACCTACTGAAATTTATTTTTGAAAGTTTCAGGTAATAAATTAAGGACTATTCTTCAAAATCTATTTGAGTAGCGAAAGACAGAATATTGTAAAGAGCTTAAATACTAGCATTCAGACAATCAGACAAATTTAAGGAGGGGGGGAGGATTGCGTTCTTCTGGATTGCGCTCAAAATTACAAGGCTGCGGAGTTGAACATTAGTAGTCGTGAATGCCCCCCCCCCCTCAAAAAATATATACTGGGTCGGCTGTTTAACGACGGCTGTAAAAGAAAGAGAAGGGGGCAAAAATTGACAAGTCACTTAAGTCGACAAATGGAATATTTCTGTCATAGATCAATAAAAATGAATTTATGTAAATTTTAGCTGTATTGCAAGGCTGTGTTTCAATTATGAATCTATGTATATGAATTAACAAGAGAAAATACATGATTGCATTTACTGGATTGCATTACAAGATTTTTAACTAAAAGCATTCCAGCAACAGTCCATTGTGGGTCAGGGGGTAATGGAGCTTAAGGCCCCACAATTTTCTGAGCAATGGCCTGATTATGGCATATGTGGTCACATTGTGCACATGTTACCTTTACTTCCAAAACTTGCTGGTACTCATGGATCTGGTGGTAGGTAGGTTTCAAGTTGCAGTTGGGATCGAATTCCTGTTCTCAATTGTTAAGTATCAAAATAATAATCGTGCAAGAATATTCTTATATTGGAAAAGTAATTTTTAAATTTTTACCTTAGTCGTCACCTGAGACTATTTTGTTATCGTTTTTAAAAAATATATGGTATTATATTATGAATGAATATGTTTATTACTCATACTGGTGGAAAATCTTAAAAAAATCCTAACACAAAGAAAAAATTTTTGTGGAGTAATGATATCTCGACGATGCATTGGCCAGAGTAACATATTTCATTGATTAAATTTTCAAGATCGCAGGTTAATACAATTAAGAGAAACACCATTTCAAATGTGAAATACTGGTACATTAACTGACCACCAGAATTGTGAATGCAAGCATGAAGACGGGCATACATTGAGTTATACCGATGCCGTATGCCATATTGTGGCATGAAGTTCCATGTCTGTTGCACTTGGTCAAGTAATACGGGGAAAGTTAATGCTGGTTGTGGATAACGTTAAAGTTGTCGTCCAATGATGTCCCATACGTGCACTATTGGTGAAAATCTGGTTATCCAACAGGCCAAAGAAACATGTCGACATTCTGCAGAGCAATCTGGGTTACAACAGCAGTCTTAGGGCGAGTGTTATCCTGTTAGAAAATACCCCCTTGAATGCTGCTTATGAATGCCAAAAAACAGGTTGAATCACCAGGAAGTTGACGTACAAATTTTCAGCAAGGTGAATGGATTAAAATCGAGAGGGCTCTGCTGTCATAGGAAATTACTTCCAACACCATAACTCCAGAAGTAGGTCTAGTGTGTCTAGACCTAAGGCAGGTTGGCAGCAGAGGTTCATATGACCTTTTTCTGACCAATATACGGCTATCACTAGCACCAAGGAGGACCTGACTTTCATCAAAAAGCACAATAGATCTGCACTCAGTCCTCCAGTGGGCTCTAACTCGACACCACTGATGTCGTAAATATCATTGGTTTGGAGTGAGTGAAAGTCAAGCTACAGGGCGTCTCGCTTGAAGATTGAAGCAAGTAGACGATTTATAACAGTTTGTTGTATCATCCCTTTGTTTCGTCTCGAATTTCTGATGCAGAGACAGTAGGGTGTGCCACAGCCATACCCGGTACACTGCGGCCTTTTTCCTGAGTAGTGCCGTGGGACAGCCCAGAACCTGGTCTTTTTGAAGCAATACCTTCCCTTGACCAATACTTGATCCAGAAGTTCCCTTGTCTTATGGATTGGGATAAAAATTACAAGTCAACGGAAATGAACAATGTTAGTCGTAAATCCAATGAATTGATTTGGTTGTTCAACGATGGTTATAAACTGAAATAAAATAAACAAAATCATGCAGAGTGGATAAATTTCTCCCCAGTCCTTCTACAATATCGCGGAAAGAAGATACACCTTTTGGCAGGCCTATTACACAACCAATAATTACAAAATTCTGGTCTTAAAATATGAAGAAAAAAAACGTATTAAAAATGCTCACGATATGAGTAATTAATGTAGTTACCTTGTACTGCGTGAACGGAAAAAAATTCTAATTATTTTTGCATATTTTTGTAATTGATCGTATTTGGAAATAAATGGAAAAAATTTGATTAAAATATCTTGAAAACGTTAAAAATTTCCAATTTTCTATGTTGTTCATGAACATTTAAAAAAAATCTCCAATTGATAAGGGTCTTTTCACAAATACTATTATGTAGTATTGAAAATTGCACTTCCGTATAATAAACCAGACAGCAAGTACAAAATTAATGTGCGAAAACCATTTACCCTTTCTCTTAAAAAGTACGAATACTACTTAGAAAATTGCTTGAAACTTTTAATATTTTTCAGATATTTAAATAAAATTTTTCCATTATTTTCCAAATACGATCCACTACAAAATTATGAAAAAATAATTTGAAATTTTTTCCGTGAATGCGTAGTACACATTTTTTTTTTAAATACTCATATTTTACAAAAATTTTAAAAATTTTTTTCAAATTTTAATATAATAATTTTGCAATTAATTTCAACCAACACCAGGAATTTGTTTAATTTTATTGATTATTTTTTTAAAGTTATAGCAAGAAACATAAGACAAAAAAATTATCTTTTAGTAAAACTGTTCTTATCTCCGTAAATATTTAAGCTCGATTAATGAAATATATATATATATATATATATATATACATATATATATATATATATATATATATATATATATATATATATATATATATAACCTAACTCAGTGGCGCGACAACCCATAGAGGGCCAACGCCTACTGTGCCCATCTCAGTTTTCTTGACCTTGGGCTCTGGGGTGCAGGAGCAGATGTTACGGTCAGGTGGTCAGCCGAAGGCGGAGCCCCCAGTGTTTAGTTCCCAGGCATGCTTGGTACTCATTTATCTATCCACTGAAGAGATGAAAGGCTGAGTCAACTTTGCCCGGCCAACCTTGCCTGAGTCAACCTTGGCCGAGTCAACCTTGCCGAGATCAAACCCAGGACCTGTGGCACGGGAGCGTGAAGCGCTACCACTCAACCACCGGGCGTCTATATATATATATATATATATATATATATATATATATATATATATATATATATATACATATATATATATATATATACATATATATATATATATATACATATATATATATATATATATATATATATGTATATACATATATATATATATATATATATATATATATGTAATAAAAGGGCTAAAATCCCTTTTATTTGTTATATAGATAGCTTAAATAATGCAGTCGTAAGCCATCGTACGTTCTGAAATGGTTTATTAACAGTAGGTTGGTATCGGTAACAGTCCACATCCGCTCTCCACAAGGGAGAGGGTGGACAAGACTTCGGACAATTCCGGAACAACTTATCAGGATCAGAACATAATGAAAAGGCCATGCGAAAAGCATTGCTCTCGCTTTTATACTAACCCATTATGTAGTAAAAAGGCACAGTCTTTGAAATACTTGTATCCTTACGCATTAAGGAAAATCATTTCATGCTTCCTTATATGGAAGTGAAAGGGGGAGAGATTCTAAAAATAACTCAATCGTATGTTATTAGCTTTGACTTCCCAAAATAGAATCTCTCTACGCTTATTCTTTAACAAAGACATTTTATGAAAACGAAAGGGTTTTAATCCTTTTATTAATACAAAAGTATTAATAATTTTTGTATTACATATATATACATACATATATATATATATATACATATATATACATACATATATATATATATATATACATATATATATATATATATATATATATATATATATATATATATATATATATATATATATATATATATATATATATATATATATACATATATATATATATACATATATATATATATATAGTATATATATATATATATATATATATATATATATATATATATATATACATATATATATATATACATATATATATATATATAGTATATATATATATATATATATATATATTCCAATCATATGTTCCTTGTAATTCTTAATCCTTATGATGAGCCCCTACCTCACCCAGAAATTTAGCCGTCTTGTTCAGACTCGTATACAAATAAAGAAAAACGAATCATTATCGAGGTTAATCAGATTATAGAAGTGAAAATAGTTTTATAAACATAAAACAATTATTTTACGTATTTACTTATTTTCAGAGTTGGGTTATACAATCCTTATAGAAAAAAAATTATAGAAGTTCATGTTTTGTTAAAAAGATGTTTATCGACAAATCACTGTAAGATTAGTTAGATACAAAGTAAAATTTAGAAAATACACTGGTTATCATAAATTAAGGAAAAATCACAAAAATAGCGATAACTCTTTCAAAAGTCAGATCAATGGAGGCCTGTTCTCTTTACGGATGAGTCCAGGTTTAGTCTAGAAAGTGACAGTAGACGTTATTTGATATGGAGAGAACCTGGGACCCGTTATCATCCATCAAACATCCGTGAAAGAGATGCATACGGAAGAGGCAGTGTCTGTGTTTGGGGAGGCATATCCTTAGGAGGGCGCACATACCTCCATGTCTTTCCAAGGGGAACCGTGAATGCTCAGGTTTATCGAGACAACATCCTTGATGCTTATGTGCGCCCATATGCCGGGGCAATTGGTGATTGCTTCCTGTTACAGGACGATAATGCAAGACCACACAGAGCTCGCATTGTTGATGATTATCTTCAACAGGAAACAATTACTCGCATGGAGTGGCCAGCTCGATCCCCGGACTTGAATCCTATCGAGCACGTTTGGGATGCTCTAGGGAGGCGTGTATCTGCCATCAATCCGCCCCCTCAGACCCTTGCCACGCTTGCAACTGCTTTACAAGAGCAATGGCTCTCACTTCCTATTGAACTGATAGACCGCATAATTGAAAGCATCACACATCGCTGTTTGTGCTGTATTGCTTCTAGAGGCAATCATATTCCATATTAAAGGTACTTTTTCTATTGCAAACCGATACTTCCAATTTGTTTATTTTATACATGTGCTAATTTCTATACTACTATTAATGTCTGATAATTTCTTTTTATGTTGTTTAATACCTTACTATGTGTTGTATATTGTGGGTAAGTTTCATAAAATTCCATGTGTAATTTCTTGAGTTATCGCGATTTTTGTGAATTTTCCTTAATTTATGATAACCAGTGTATATATTTCATGCTTTGTAAAAATTATTCACAAATAAATCTCTGAAAGATTAGTTAGATACAAAATAAAATTCAGAAATTGTGTATATTTCATGCTTTGTTAAAAAGATGTTTACAGACAAATCTTTGTAAGATTAAGTACATACAAAATAAAATTCAGAAAATATGCATTTATGCCATTTTATTTCTAAATTGAGCATAAAACTAAGTATTACTCTAAAAATGTTTAAATATATATTTAAAAAACTCATCTAATGTTTCGATTACTTTGTCTCTAAAAATTCTTGTAACTGGCGGTCAAATGCGGATAGGGATGCAATAAAGGCTTCTAAATATGCTAAGTTTTGATTCCTATGGAGATGTTATTTTCTTTTGAATTTCATGATATTGAAGAAAGTGGCTAGATTTAGCGAACGCATTTAGATGCGTATAGAACACATTGCTTAGAAAACAAATTGCACACAGAATAAATTGCAACATAAATCCTCAAGGCATTATACCTCTTTCAAATCGAAAGATTTTTCTGAGTTTATATGCAGATTGGAAAAACGTTTGACAGCATATATTTATGACAAAAGGTTAAGAAATGAGGGTTGCAAAAACCGTTTTGAAGAAGGTAATATCACAGAGGTTTTATGAGTCTTAACTGGATTTTTTTTCTTCTTTCTATCATAAGCAACTTACTTATTCAGGAAAAATATATTTCAGAATTGATAATAGAGTTATTTGAGTGCAACTGAAATGTGGTACTTAGAATATTTTTTTAAAGATTTTCTAGTATCTGAGAGACATTTAAAAGAATTGATTTAAATGTTTTAATATTTGGCGTGATATTATGTATAGTAGGGATATTCTTTGTAGAATTCTATCAGAGTATTGATGTCCTTTATAAAACATGGAATTTTACCATTTTTAACCCTTTTGAAAACCTTATTTTAGTAATGTTACTTAAAATAATTTTGTGATTGAGATTCGTGTATAAAAAATTATTTGACATTATTATCTACAATTAATTTGATAGTTAAGATTAATTATTTCGGTAAGTATTTGGGCGGGCATTAAAATTTTAGCTGTTATATAGATTCGATATCAAACCAGAGCTCCTATTCTTATAAATAACCAAAATTATAAATGTCAGTAACTACAAATAAACTTGATGAGTAATGATAAAAGGAAATAAAACAAAATGCACAAAAGAATAAAGCTCCCTACACTGTTAGAATTTCTCGGAAAAAATGGCTAAATAACAATTTATTTAATTATTATTTTACCATATTTAAACAAAAAAAAGTCAACTATCCATAAATAAGATGGTAATGGAACTATTAAAACTGAGAAAAATCGTTTATTAACAATTTTGACTTAAAATGGTTAAATAACAAGAATATTATTGCACCGACTAGCCCATCTAGTGAAGCAATTTAGTTCCTAGCAATTGCGTACATATTATAGCCGAGAAAAGTAATCTGTCAATCTCATGACGGCCAGAACGGGGTTTGAGTCCCAGCAATGACGCCGCCATTCCCTTCAACACACATGAAGAATTTGTAGTGGCCTGCACACTCCAATGCCCACTGTCTAACGAGAAGCCTAGCTCTTTTGTCCAGTTGAATTAATTTTTTTACGGTTTTGAAACCATGGTAGATGTAAATGGTTAAAATGCCGTATAATTTTGTATTCATGATTTTATAACCATACTAATTGTAAATGGTTTCAAACCCGGAAAAGGAAAAAATATTCTTTACCGTAAACTCAACAGTGAATCGGATGAACATATTGCCGCCGGTTATTTGACCATAATTTTGGAAGAAGAATTCTAACTGTGTAGGACTAGTCTCCCGACCCTACGCCAACCTTTACTGTTACCCTCCTTTATGTAAACAAAAACTTCTGTCATTGTTTTCTTTTTATTTTTTGTATTTTCTGAGGATATTATTATTAAGATTAATATTTTTGGTAAAACGTTAGGTTGGTGTTAAAATTTTATCTGATATAAAGAATTAGTCTCACACTTGAGCTCGCATTCTCATAAATAACGGGATTTATAAATTCTATGTTTATAACTACAAATAAACTTAAAAAGAAGTAATCAAATGAACGAACAAATAAGAACATACAAGTAAGGAAATAGCTCCCAAGTGTTAGCCTTTATTTTTTACCATACGCTTACTTTTACAGTTAGCCTCATTTATGTAAAAAAACTTGTCTTTTAAAACAAGTATAAACTAACTACTTTTAAAAACGTATAACTAATGAGCTTATTTTATTTTTTATGGTTTTGTGCTTAAGAAGAAACTATATTTTATTCATATTTTTTCTAAATTTACTGAGTGAGTTTCTTCGAATAATTTGATTGTAAAATAAAGCCCTATAAAATAAACTTTCTAAAACAGAATTAAGGCAGATAAGTACTAAAATGTCATTCTCTTCAAATAAAATACAAAATTTTTTAGAATATTAATTGCATTTCTTAGGCCTAACGAAATAAAAATTACATGCTTACCTTGGACAAGTCCCTGAATTGTACCTTGGACAGGTTGAAGGTATGTGCGGCAGGTCTAATTTTCATACATGAGCCGAGGGTGGTCAGGGGATAGAGCGTTTGCTTATCAATGAGGTGAACCGGGCTCGAAAATCAGCGATGGCTAGTCAATACGAATTCCGCACTTAGCCTGCAGCGATCACAATGCTGACGTCAAATATCCTCAGTTGTAGACAGTTCTTGGTTTAGAATCCTCTTGCCATCAGGCTAATCGTGGGAGATCATGTAACGCAAACATGTGTTAGTTCCACAAAAAAAAAATGTCCCCCATGGAATTACAGGGCTACAAGGTTGAATATTAGTAGTAGTAAACCCAAAATAGGATCTGGTGTTCAACAACGGTTATAATAGTTGTAATGCATTGTTTGGAAAAGTTGCACACATGCAATATGTTAATATTCCGTTAACCCTTCCCGCAACAGCAAATTTTGACTGAAAATTTTAGCCAGGCAGCACATTAGCAAGTATGACAATAAACAACATATTCTAAGTTAAATGAAATGCTTTAGATTTTTGTTGTTTAAAGATTAGTGATTTCTAAACGTTTAAACACAATTACTTTTAAATTTCTAATGATTTGTAACATTTGATAAGTTAGGGTTTCCAGACTGGCAACACTGCCCCAAAAAAGTATTAATGATTGATTTGATTTAGATCAGCTTATGCGAGTAAATTTGGGTATTATGCAAGTTATAGTTGCTTTAATACGCAAATTCATTCAACTATTAAGTTTTGATGAAAATGACTTGAAATAAACGTTCTCTAAGGAGTAGCATCCAATGGTCTAAGGTTGTACCTTGTACCTTGTATACCTTGTACCTGCAATTATGTTGTACCTTGTTCTTATATATATGATGAAGTGCATTGTATAATTTGTCCTAAGAAATATACGAATAAAAAAAATATCCTAAACGTATTTCCTACAAATTTTTGACCAACTATGCAGTTTTGTCAAAAAAAACCTGAAACGAAGGTTCTTCTAGGAATAGCCTACAATGGTCTAAGTTGGATATCTTGTTGTACCTTGTTCTTGGACTTATTATGATGTGCATTGTAGAATTCGTCCTCAAAAAATATCGAATAAAAAACGTGCTAAAACATACTTACCACAAGGCTTGGACCACCAAATTTAAGTTATGGCAGAATTCTTTTCAAATAAAATACTTTAATAAAACATATATTGTATTTTACACAAAATTTAAATCATTACTTTCTGCTTAAAAAATTTAAAGTTCAAATGGGTTTAGTCGATGGTATATAAGAAAACATCTATATTAGAAGACATATATTGAGATTATGATTTAAGCAAATGATATTATATAAAAAAATAAGAAAAAATAAATATTTTTCTCGATCCCATAGTAGTAACAAACATTTCCCAGATATTGTATTATATTTTATGCAAAACGTATTATCAAATAAAGTATGCATTAGATTACCAGACCAAGACAAAGTAATTACCCAATATTTCCCATAATCTTTGAATTCCAGTAAAACTTTCTTACAATTTCTTGAGCTCAGATTTAACACAGTTAGTCTTAATTAACAACAATAATTTAACTTTTCATGAATAATCAAATTTCAGTTTTAAGTTGATATCAAAGCAGATTCCTTAACCTAATTGATTCAAACTTAGAAGACACCATTAACGTCAGGGACACGTTGAATTCAATGGAGTTTAATTGTCAGATATTAATTAAGACGGTACGATTCACGCACAAATCCTTAGGCATTAGTCTTTACGTCACTTTACGGTTTCAGTTCTCTTAAATTATTGCAGAAGTCGTGCATTCATTACAGGATAATACCTACCACGATAAGCCAGTTTAAAGTTTCTAAATAAATTTTACTCTCCCTTGAGAATCAGATTGTTACAGTTTAAAAGCTTGATGTATAAATTGTTCAATAAATAAGATGAGAATACGGATTGAATTTTAAAATTTTCGTTTGAATAATTTCTATTATAAAAATATGTTTAACTTAATTATATTGTGCTAAAATATAATCTCAAGTAATAAATCAGGAAGATAAAATTTAAATGGTGATAAAAAAATGCTTTATAAAGTTTGAGATATTTTAAATATTTTAGCCGATATTATTCCGACCAGTAATATCACTATCGCGTTTCACTGTTACTGTTTTTAATTTAACAAACTTATTTTATTTTAAAAATTTTCCATATATGTGTGTGTGTGTCCTAAATTAATGATTCTTACATTATATACCATAAAATAAAAATATCTTTACTGACTCTTTGGGCCAGATTTTGCAGTTATAATAAATTTTTGTATTATTGAACACTAAAAATTGTGGCAACTACTTCACTCAAAATAGTGCAAATGAACATTCTTGATGTTCTCTACATCAAGAATTATTCTTTGTTGTTTGTTTGTTATTTTGCTATACCATTTTGTTGAATAATAGTTGCCACCACTTTTTGTGTTGAGATAAACTACAATTGTAAGCAGTTGGATACAAATTCTTCCAATATTTTTAAACAGAACATAATATTGAATCATTGTAAGTTAAAATTTATTTTTAACTTATCAGCTTATTTTAATATTTAAAATTAGCTTTTTATGAATATTTTTTTCCCCATATTATCCATATCCCGAACGTCTTTGTTTTAAACCATGAGACGTCACTGACAATAAATTTTAATGCATTTTTCATCGTTCAATAACAAATCAGAACTTGAGAAAAACTTCTAAAAATATAAAAACACGTAACTTTCTTCGGGAAAAATATTAAAAGTAAAGTCTTTTATTTTAAAACTTCTCCTTTTTTATTGCCCATATCGAACCAACTTACAGATATAAAAAAATCATGTATAAACTCAATAGATTTCAACATGAAAAACCATTGAAAACAAAATTTTATTTCAACCTAATAGGTCAATAGATCATTATAAAAATAAGCAATATACATATATATATATATATATATATATATATATATATATATATATATATATATATATAAGTTCAAAAAGAACATAAAACAAAGGAAAATTACAGTCAAATTGAAAAAAGGGGAAAAATTTTTTTTATAATAATTTTCTTTTTCCCCCTTTTTTCATTTGATTGTAATTTTCCTTTGTTTTATCTTCTTTTTGAACTTATTTAATGAGTTCTATTTACTTGCAGCTTATGCGCAATAAATGAAACTTATTGTTTTTCTTGATTTTCTTCGTGTTTTTTTGTATTAATTTATTATGCTATATATATATATATATATATATATATATATATATAACTATATGATATATATATAATTACTTTGTATCCAAAACACTAAATGTTTCTCAGGTAAATTATTGAAGGGAAAGCTCTTTTCCTTGAAAATTATCCATTTTCTTTAGTTTAAAAAAAGATCCATCGTATAGGAATAAAACATGGCTATACTCAATAGTTTCAAGGAATTTATATCTAAAAACACAGAAGTTTTATTAGGTAAATTATTTAAAGAAATGCAATTTATCTTGAAATTTTTTTCCCTTTTCTTTATTATTCAAATAAAGATAATAAATAGAAATAAAAATTGCTAAACTCAATAGTTTTCTGAATGAAAAATCCAAAAAAATCAAAATTTTAATGCAATATAATAGATCGTTGTAAAAGTAAAAATAGAGCAATAAACGTATAAAACTTTGTCATTGTTCAGCTACAAATCATAATTTAAGAACAAGCAAAACTAAATCTTACAATTTTTATCTACAAAAGGGAATGTTTTTTTGTGAAAGACTATTGAAAGGAAAGCACTTGAAAAATTCTTCATTCTCTTTATTATCCAAATAGAGATAACGTTTAGAAATAATAAAAAAAAAACAATCATCGCTAGACTCAGTAGTTTTCGAAATGCAAAATCAATGAAAATAAAATTTTATTCCTGTCTAATAGACAGTTATAGAAGAAATAATATTACAATACATATATTAAAAAAAAACTTTCTGTGCTAACTAAACAAAAAATCTTAAAAAATTTCTTTTCAGATAAATTTAAAGTCAGATTTTTGGAATAAATGTATAAGCTCTAGAGATTCTACGATCTAAATTTTGAAGCCAGTTTATACATACTTTACTGACGATATTTACCATTTTATTAAAGATGCATAGAGTTGGAGTTGCTTTCCTTTAAGCGTTATAATATAAAGTTTTCATTTCGTAATCAATCTTGGAAAAGGATTCCCTGTTAGTCTTTTTTAGGATTTACTCATGATTGATTGGTTCAATTGCTTACTCGGTTTAAGAATGAAAAATTCTTATTTTTTCATTGAAATCCCATATAATAGTTAGGGCTGTGTAGTCTTTCTCTGAAAGAAAAATCACAGGATTTTTTAAGATTTACTGTGTAACCACATTTTCATTCTTGAATCCCGCGAATAAAGATTTCAGTCCTTTATTTCTGTCAGTAAGTGTTGATCCCTTGTCTTACACTATAGAAGAACAAAGTTTTTCTTTGTGAATATGGTCTTAGATTAAATTCCAAATTGACAAATTTTGCGAAAAAAATTATTTTTATGTATGATGAGATAGTAAAATGTATGCTTTTTATTTATTCTTTGCATTTATAAATTTAATTTAAAATAATTTTGAACACTACTCCGTTTAAATAAACCAAACATATACGAGGACTGTTTTTTAGGCATGCACATTATTGCTTTCCTACTTTTTATGCTTAATATTGAATCCAGAATTAAAAAATAAAAACCTATAAAAATATTTTTGTTTTCTGTTTTTTTTAATCATACATTCTTAGATTAACTTTTTAATGGTTCTCTATGTAAAAGAAAGTTTTAAATAAAAATAACTTATTATAAAACTGTGCATATTCCTTTCTACTAAAATTCTTTCTTTCTTCTCTCTAACTTTTCCATTTATGTATTTCTAGCAAATGAAAGGCAGCGATAGTCTATGTTCGTATTTTCTTTACACAAAATTGCTCTTATTCTTTCATTCTCGCAAAGGAGAAATTGAATGATAGCTCTTTTTTTCACCCTTAAGTTATAACATAAAAAGAAAGGATATCTTTTACCTTTACTTGGTCTTCTTCCGATTCTTAATACGAAAATATGATGTAACTTCTACCAATAAATGCACTGTCAGTTGTGCTAGACAATTTGTAGAAGGAAAAGAGAAGAACAGAAGTGGAAATGTTTTCAACTTTTTGTTCTTGTAGACTAGTTTGTCCTAGAGTCAAACAACATGGAATTTTCTTTACGAACCTTCATGACAAATAAAACGCTGAAACTAGCGAAAACAGTCTAATATTTTGTAGCATCAGCTATTTTATGGATACAAAATCTGCCAGTGAAAAAATTTCTCTAGAGTGTAACAAATAAGCTTATTTTTGTTGCCAAAACAAAATAAAAAAAAGTTAAGGAAACTTTTTTCGGTAACATATAGTTAGATTAGTTTACGTTGAAGAGTTTGAAATTGTTAATGTTAAAGGATGCTTCAGTTACATAGGTTTTAAATATATAAAGAAAAGCTAAAATCATTTACAGAATTTTAAAATTTCACTTATCTGTTAGAGAAGCGTTTATTTAAATTAAAATTTTTTTTTTTTTACCTATTTGCAGAGCTACCAACCCGGAAGCAATTTCCCAATCCAGAGGCTTTTAACGATCTGCTCTGCTGTTTGAAATTTTTTAAACTAAATAAAAACTTGATTCTTGATTTTTTTTTTTGGTTCAGACAACAAGATTTAAAAGAAATACAAGCTTGCGTTCTAGTTAGGACCATCTACAACCAAAAGGAAAATCACTAAAAATGAGAGCGAGTCATTAAAAGCAGACAGTTTGTAATTAAAGACCCAAAAATTCAAGATCTCAATGTTATTTAAAGTGGTAGATGAATGCAGTAAGAAAATTTTTTTAAATATAAATATCACCTAAAGACAATAATGCTTCCTTCCTTTCCTATATTTAATAAAACTGAGCATCTGGGCCGCAAAGCGGCCTTTTAAATAATGCTTTCTTTATTTAAATAAACTGGGCACTTAATAAATGCTTGCTTCAAACTAAATAAAACTTAAATATTGCTTGCTTTTCCGCTATTATATGTATACCTTTCAATTATATATATATGGTGGTTGGCGAAATCTTTTTAAATCATATTTTAAAACAAATTCTGCAATAACCTTAAATATTTGGGAAAAATCTCTCGCTAAAAGCTAAATAATTTGGCACGGCCGCATTTTTTTCTGGCGTTCTTTTAAAATTTCTTTAACTTTTCACAAAAAATGGTAGCATAAATATTGAAAAATTCGTTTTTTAATTCAATATTTGTAGACAATTAATCCCATCTTTTTCACTATTTCTTAAAAATTACGGTATAAACTTTTAAATAGCTCCATACGATGAAATTTACAACATTTAGTCATTTTAGTCAAATTAGCATCGATTAATAAAGAAAAAAACACTTCAGACCATAAAATTTCAGGCTTCTAATACATCTGGGAGATAATAATAGCTTGTATAAATTTCGTTATCAATAAGCTTAAAATTTCTTAGTACTAGCATTTACTATAGAAATAAAATATCATGCCAGCCACCTTCGGATCTATATATATATTTTAGAGATTCCAACTTGCTCCGCGGACAACGGATAAATATTTTAGAGTGGTAGTCTTTTAATGTATGGCTCTTATTTAAATAAATTCAATTTATAGGGTTTTAATTCCCCACTATTTATAAATAATTCAAAGGCTTATGTGATATGCCACTTTGCTGCAGCTTGAAAGGTTCTGGTAAGAGTAGAAAGACAGCTCAAGACTTTGCAGAGTGCGGATGTGTTGTATATCATGTCCTACCATCGAAGTGCACGAGGTTTTGCCTTCCGTCCGACGTCATAGCTATCCTGAAAAACAAGACTACTCTTCCATCTCTACGGATGAACTTATTGCGACCTGCGGTATATCTTCCTCCGAAAGATAGTATCCATGATGCAAGAAATTTCTACGACCATGGGATGACCTTACCGAAGCAAATAATCACCTGAGTAATTTTATAAAAACTCTTGAACTTGGCCCCCACTACGACTGCTTCCTGAAATTGTCAAATGCTGCCTACCACATCATGTTCGTTAAAGCCAATGCAAAGAAGGAAGTGAAAGCTAAGCCAGTCCCTGACTCACCCCAAAAGACGGTGATCCCATCCCCTGTAGTAGTGTCTAAGCCTTCACCCACCGATAATGCTAAAGACTCTCGAAATCCCCTTCCAACATCTCCCGCAAACAAAAAACTCAAGCTCCTCCCTGAGAACAACAAAGCTCCCGTACCCAAGATTGCTCCTCCGGGGGAGGTAGCTGCAGCACCCCTGGCTAAAAATGTTAAATTCTTCTTCCGAGGTTTTCCAAACTCAACATCATCATCAGACCTGAAAAAAGACTTAGAAATCTCTGGACTTTTCCCCACTAAGATTATCCCAATGAAGAATAGAACTGATGAAAAGAACAGACCATCGAAAGACTCTCTAAATTTTATCGTGATCTGCAAAGATGAAAATAATATCAGAGAAAAATTGAAGAACACATCTCAGGTCTACTGTCAACGGCGAATCAGCGTCGAGCTTTTCCGCGGTGGGCGGGGCCTGATCCAATGCTACTGCTGCCAGCAATACGGACATACCCAGCGCTCATGCAACAACGAAGCCCGTTGTGTGAAATGTGCAGGTCAACATAGAAGTCATCTCTGCACTAAGGATAAATCTACACCACCCTCCTGTGCTAATTGTGGAGGTACCCACACTGCGAATTTCTCAAAGTGCCCATCCAGACGACTAAAAAGGCCATACAACCGAGTCAACAACAAAAGATCGAACAACACCAGATCTACAGAAAAGGATGTTTCCCCTGCTGCTAGAGTCCTCCTACTCCTCACAGAACTTGAAAAACTTATTCAAAATGAAGAAGTCTTCAATTTATTGATCGGACTTACAAAATCCAGAGCTCCTGAAACAACATCTTCAGATTCTACATAAACTTTTACCACCGGCCAATCAGATACCAGTATTCACGAAGCCACGCCCCATGAACTTTTTCGATCACAGTTCGCTGTGATCCTTATTTGTTTCTCTATTTTCAGATCCACTTGTGAATTAAGCCACATCACAGAACCACCTAGATTCTCACCATTTCTACCATTCTACCATGCAGCTTGAAAGTTACATTAATAAATTAAATGCAGATTTCTACTAAAAAGCCAAAAAATGCTAAACAGCCAACTACAAAAAAGATTGCAATCTCCGACCTATCGCAGCCTTTTATACACCAGATGCCTCACTTCATCATTATCAACATACATAACAGTAAACTGCCATAGCCGAATGGACAACGCACCCGCTTACAACCACTAAGATCCCAGGTTCTACCCCAACTGAAACCACTTTTTCTAAATATCATAAGAATCATCCATCCAGTCAGAATATCGTCACACCATAGAATCAGCGTTGTGCACAGAGTCATCGACCTCAGTTATCAACTATCCAATTGCATCCAGAGCTACATCAATCTCCTGTTCAATCTGCAGTCTACTCTGATCAGCTGAAAACAAAAATCAAAAATACACACTCTGGACATTAAATATGAACTCTAAAAATTCAAAATTATTATTATTAAAATCTACTGTATTAAACTTAAAAGTAAAATTTTCCAATTGAATTGAAAACCATGCAAAATCCAAATTGGCTGTAAATTCTTTTATTATTTATTTTTGTATTATTTTCTTTTTATTATTGCCACCATAATGTTGCAAAACTCAAAATGTCTTTCATCCAATGTTTTATTTCACGATGTATGGGTTAGGGGCTGCTGCGCGGCTCAGGCACCCAATTTATTTTAAATAAAGGAAAGGAAAGCAGCTTGAAAGTTTTGAGCAGAGATGCCAACTTGCTCCGCTTGCAATTTGGCTGTTTTCTATCTTTAAAATAACGTACCAAATCAGCATTGTTAAAAGCATCAATTTATGACGTTTAAATTTACTGTGTTAAGTCAATTTCTCTTAAATAACATACCGCGAGAATCAGCATTGACAAAAATAACCTACTGACGTTGAAATTTACTGCACTTGGCCAATCTTCTTAGTATTTGAAAAGTAACGTGTGAAATCAGCATCAATAAAAAAAAAATTTCTGACGTTTAAATTTACTGTATTAAGCCAATTTCCTAATATTGTTTTTAAATAATATACTGAATCAGCATTGATAAAAATAAATTTCTGATGTTGAAATTTACTGCACTTGGACAATCTTCTTAGTATTTGAAAAGTAACGTGTGAAATCAGCATTAATAAAAATAAAAAAATTCTGACGTTTAAATTTACTGTATTAAGCCAATTTCCTAATATTGTTTTTAAATAATATACTGAATCAGCATTGATAAAAATAAATTTCTGATGTTGAAATTTACTGCACTTGGACAATCTTCTTAGTATTTGAAAAGTAACGTGTGAAATCAGCATTAATAAAAAAAAAATAAATTCTGACGTTTAAATTTACTGTATTAAGCCAATTTCCTAATATTGTTTTTAAATAATATACTGAATCAGCATTGATAAAAATAAATTTCTGATGTTGAAATTTACTGCACTTGGACAATCTTCTTAGTATTTGAAAAGTAACGTGTGAAATCAGCATTAATAAAAAAAAAAAAAATTCTGACGTTTAAATTTACTGTATTAAGTCAATTTCCTAATATTGTTTTTAAATAATATACTGA
Organism: Parasteatoda lunata; assembly: GCA_949128135.1. Classification (NCBI taxonomy): domain Eukaryota; kingdom Metazoa; phylum Arthropoda; class Arachnida; order Araneae; family Theridiidae; genus Parasteatoda; species Parasteatoda lunata. The sequence goes on along the minus strand of OX421981.1, from coordinate 45,535,124 downwards.
ATCAGCATTGATAAAAATAAATTTCTGATGTTGAAATTTACTGCATTTGGACAATCTTCTTACTATTTGTAAAATAACGTACCAAATCAGCATTGCTAAAAATTTTTTAAATCTGTTACTGCTTATAAATTATCTGCTATTCAAAACACCTGCCTCAAACTGAAACTCTTTTGATCTTTCTTTAAGCAAAAAAGATGATGACTTCATTATAGTGTCTTCAAAAAAGTCACTCTAATACATTTTTCAATGCTAGAACTGAAAATGACATTATATAATTTTCCTCTATGCTTCAAATTACAATGTGCTTCCTTTTAAGAAAAAGACATTTCAATTGCATTTTGAAATACAATCTCTAAAAATTTTGCGGAGTAAAATTTTCCCTTTTTCACCCCATGCGGTTTATTTCTTAAGAACTAAAGGTGGAAAAGAACATTATGTAGCTGAAAAGCATATTACAAATATCTTTTTTTTTTTTTGACTTTCAAATAATTGTTTAAAGCATAGTTTGCTAAATCAGTGTCTTAAAAGAGAATTTCATAACTTCAAATTTCGATCGGTTATAGTATTTTCCTTAATTAGACATGAATGAAAGAAAAGAGAAAATTCCAAAGAAAATTAAGAAATTAAGATTTTTTATGTTTTATCTAAATTTTTTCTATTTTATTTATCTTTTGTTTGTCTTTTCTTGCTTTCGTTGGGTTTTTATTTTATAGGATTCTATGTACTTGCAACTCATGTGCAGTTCGTAAAACTCATTAAATCTCAATTCTTTAATTTTTCTTCAATCTTTAATCTTTCTAAATTTTTCTATTTTATTTATCTTTTATTTGCCTTTTCTTGCTTTCTTTGTGTTTTTATTTTATAGGATTCTATGTACTTGCAACTCATGTGCAGTTTGTAAAACTCATTAAATCTTAATTCTTTAATTTTTCTTCAATCTTTAATCTTTCTAAATTTTTTCTATTTCATTTATCTTTTATTTGCCTTTTCTTGCTTTCTTTGTGTTTTTATTTTATAGGATTCTATGTACTTGCAACTCATGTGCAGTTCGTAAAACTCATTAAATCTTAATTCTTTAATTTTTCTTCAATCTTTAATCTTTCTAAATTTTTTCTATTTCATTTATCTTTTATTTGCCTTTTCTTGCTTTCTTTGTGTTTTTATTTTATAGGATTCTATGTACTTGCAACTCATGTGCAGTTCGTAAAACTCATTAAATCTCAATTCTTTAATTTTTCTTCAATCTTTAATCTTTCTAAATTTTTTCTATTTCATTTATCTTTTATTTGCCTTTTCTTGCTTTCTTTGTGTTTTTATTTTATAGGATTCTATGTACTTGCAACTCATGTGCAGTTCGTAAAACTCATTAAATCTTAATTCTTTAATTTTTCTTCAATCTTTAATCTTTCTAAATTTTTTCTATTTCATTTATCTTTTATTTGCCTTTTCTTGCTTTCTTTGTGTTTTTATTTTATAGGATTCTATGTACTTGCAACTCATGTGCAGTTCGTAAAACTCATTAAATCTCAATTCTTTAATTTTTCTTCAATCTTTAATCTTTCTAAATTTTTTCTATTTCATTTATCTTTTATTTGCCTTTTCTTGCTTTCTTTGTGTTTTTATTTTATAGGATTCTATGTACTTGCAACTCATGTGCAGTTCGTAAAACTCATTAAATCTTAATTCTTTAATTTTTCTTCAAAGTGTTCTTTTTTCTTTCATTACTTATTGCTTCTTAGTATTAGTGATAGAATTTTAATGCAGCTTTTGTGCTTAATTGTTTCTACGAATTTTTCTTTCGCTTTTGTTTTCAAGTCCATATTTGTTTCTTGTTTGTTTTTGTAGTCTGAAGAGTTGGTTTTAGAGCCCAATATTTTTTCCAAAGAATTTCAAAGAAATAATGATTTAGCGCCTTGTAAAAAATAAAATAACAATTCCAGCTATTGTGCTTGGTACGTGGCACTTAATTCAGAGGAGTCCTTCAGATCGACATGATATAATAATTATATAAAATGAAAATAATTGTGAACATTTTTTTTAAAATGTCATTTGAAAACATTATGTTTGCCTTGCTGTAAAATGTGTACCGACATATGATGTACCCAAAAGTTAATTAAAACTCAAACTAAAAATAACGATAGTTGTAAGTCAGTTTAAAAACTTAATAACGTTGTTTATATGTTAACCTGTGATTTCTTTTTAATGTGAAATATATTGGACAAACTATTAACTCTCTTAATATTTGAATTTGCCAACATTGCTCAGATATTAATAGTAATAAATTTATAAATAATCTAAAATTCAATAATTTTAGAATACATTATTTTAATTGAGTTAAAATTATATTTTAGAGATTGTATATTTTAAATCAAAATAACAAAGAGAAATTATTCCATATAATTATTAATTAACAAAGAGAAAATTATTCCATGCTTTTACACCAACTATTTTGACATATGGGCTAAGTAAAACATTCCAACACACACATATAAACTTTTATAACTCCTCTCCTTTTTCACTTTTCATATAAAAAATAAATGTACAAATGGAGATAAAAATGGTTTAAGGTGAAATAAAAACTCTCATAAAAGTGAAAATTTGAATGTAAATTTTATTACTAGCAAGGGAAAATATTTAAACTTACAGCACAATATTAAATTAATGAACGATTTAAGTTTCTCTAGTAAAGATAAGGACATTCATAGGCTTCAAAAATGTATTAAAAATTTTTTCTTTAATTTACTCATGGCAGTAATAACTAAGCTATATTATTGTGTGAAAGATTTTTAGAAAAAGCAATGTAGTATTTTGAAGTATGACCAAGAAAGATACTATAAAAAACCAAGCTATTTTTTTAAAGCAGAAAGTTGATTATAGGAGGCACTTTACACTTTTTTATCCATTCTGAAACAAATATTTCCTTGTGTTTAATGAAATATTTCTACACCAAATATAAGATAATGCAAAATTTGTTCTAAAATTAGATCAAGAAGTCGCTATGGTGTTTTTACTTTAATAGTAAAGCATATTGCATAACTGGCGAATATCTAGTACAGATAATATAAATATTAATAGAATTCATAATTAGCTGTTTATTTTTCCACTTTCTGAGGAAGTGCCTGCAAATAGAGTTCTTAAAGTTCAATAAAGTTTTTCCGTGAATTCTATGAAAAAAAACCTACATAGTGTTAATTTTACATTAGTAGAAAAATATATTGACTATGAAATGAATATTTCGTATTTATAGCATAAATATCAGTAGAATTAAGGATTAGCTTTTTTATTATTTCCACTTTCGGAGAAGTGCCTGCAAATAAAGTCCTTGAAGTTCAAATACGTTTTTCTGTGAATTCGATGAAACAAAGTCAACACGATGTTAATTTTACATTAAAAGAAAATATAATGGATAACTAGCGAATATTTAATACGTATCATATAAATACCAATAGAATTCAGAAATCTCTGCTTTATTGTTTCCACTTTCTGAGAAGTGCCTGCAAATAAAGTAATTGAAGTTCAAATACGTTTTTCTGTGAATTCGATGAAACAAAGTCAACACGATGTTAATTTTACATTAAAAGAAAATATAATGGATAACTAGCGAATATTTAATACGTATGATATAAATACCAATAGAATTCAGAAATCTCTGCTTTATTGTTTCCACTTTCTGAGAAGTGCCTGCAAATAAAGTTCTTGAAGTTCAAATACGTTTTCTGTGAATTCGATGAAACAAAGTCAACACGATGTTAATTTTACATTAAAAGAAAATATAATGGATAACTAGCGAATATTTAATACGTATGATATAAATACCAATAGAATTCAGAAATCTCTGCTTTATTGTTTCCACTTTCTGAGAAGTGCCTGCAAATAAAGTTCTTGAAGTTCAAATAGGTTTTCTGTGAAGACTAAATCAAAATGAAACAGCAAGAATTTTGCATTTCAAATCAACATGCAATTCCCAAATGAAATTTTGCGGCACAGTTTTCAATTTCCTGTTCTATTTCCCCTAAAAAAATAACTGCCGTAGGAGTAAACATGATTGGTTATATATAGAATTTTCTCTTAGAACTGCGTTTATATTAAGATTCTTTCCTATAAAATATAACTTATTGTGTTAGAAATATATTTGGTGTCTTTTAGTTAAGAAATATATTAACTTATATAACGTGTTAAAATTGATCAAAATATTTAAAAAAATTCATGTTTAAAGTATTTATAACATGCTAAGTTGCATGTAAAATGGGTTTGTTTCTAACAAGTCGTATTATGTGAATTTTAATTTAATTATATCTATAGTAATCAGATAATTCTATGTCACGTATGGTACAATAGATTGCTTTAAATTTTTTATACTGCTTAAAGAAAATATAGGTTAATTTAATTCGAATTAAGGATCCAATCTGTTCCATTTTGGTGAATAATGTAAGTAACTTACTTAATGTAATGTAACCAAATAAACAACTAGCTCTCATTGATAAAAATATGCGCTTACAAACACAATTTTAGACTATTTCATTATGAGAAAACTAATTAGTAAACAAGACATTTATTTTCTGAATTAAAGACAAATCTTGAAATTCATGCATACTGTTCCTTTAGGGAGTTATAAGCAAACTTACCCGCTTTGCCTAAAATAAAAAATTCACAATTAAGCAGAAGGATTAAACAAAATAAACAATTCTCATAAATAAATATATGTGCTTAAAAACAAATTTTCATTTCCTTTCGGTTCTAGAAATCAAGTAGTAAACGTGCTATTTCTTCTTCAGATAAAATTCTTCTTCTGATAAATGCTATCATTTATACACTCTGTTCCATTTTAAATACAACTTTAAAAACTTTAAGAAGAAGAAACTTATGAATTTTTAAAAGGAGAAAATAAACAAAATGAACAAAAAATATAATAAATAAACATAAGGCTTTAAAAACAAATTTTATCATCATTAACCACTAGAACTTAATTGGTCGCAAGACTTCTTCCGATTAAAAATAAATGTTATGAATTATACATTCTGTTCCATTTTGTGAGCAATTTAATCAACTTTTCTTAAAAGAAAAAAAAAATTAAGAATTTGCCAGCCGACCTAAACAAAATGAACAAATATTTATCAAAAATAAAAATATGTATTTAAAATATTTTCGTTTAGCCCAATAAACTAATTAATAAGCATGCTGTTTCTTCTTCTGATAAAAGACAAATAATATCATTTATCCAATCTGTTCCATTTAAAGTGCTACAGAAACAGCTTTAAGCAGAAGAAACACATGAACAATTAAAAAGAGAAAATAAACAAAATGAACAAACAATTATAATAAATAAACATAAGGTTTTAAAATTTTTTTTATCATTTTTAAGGACTCGAAACTAATTGTTCATAAGACTTTTCTTCTGATTAAAGACTAATGCTATGAATTATACATTCTAGTCCATTTTGTGCTCAATTTATTAAAAATTTTATTTTAAAAAAATTGAAAATTAAACAGCTGACCTAAACAAAATGAACAAATATGTATCATAAATAAAGTTACGTACTTTAAAATATTTTTTTTCATTTCTAGAACTAATTAGTAAACATGCTGTTTCTTCTTCTGATAAAAGAGAATGACATAATTTATACAATCTGCTCTATTTTAAGTAAATTGTAAAAAAACTTTACTCAGAAGTTAAATATGGACAATTAGGGAAAAGAATTGGAAAAAAGTCAACAGGTAATTTACATACACATACGTTCTTAGAAACAAATTTTGATTGTCTTTTAACTCTAGAAACCTAATTAGGAAACAAGGTATTTAGCTAAACATATCAGGTTAACTAATTTTTCTTCTAAAGTATAATTTATACAATTTTACCCAAAAGAAAAAAATGAACAATTAAGCAAATGAAACAAAAAAAAAATAATTCAATTAAATAAGCATCTGAGCTAAAAACAAATTTTTATTACCTTTCATCATTAGAAAAAATTAATTCGTAAACAAGACATTTCATTTTCTAAAATCTCTTACAATTCCTAATTCAAAAATTCCCTTTAATTCATTTACTTTTAATGTAATTGTATATTTCACAATTAAAAACAAATATCAAATTATGTAATACTTTTCTTTTAATAAATGATTTAAACAGCTTCACTGGAAGGAAAAGTGTATACAACTAAACAAAACAAAAACAAAATTTTCATATGCAAAAATATGTGTTTAAAAACAAATTTGTATTATCTTTCATGTCTAGATTAACTTATTAGTAAACAAAACATTTGTAGTTGTTTCTCCATTACACAAAGCATAATTCATTTATATTAAATTAAACGAACATCCTATTCCAAACATGAATTATGCAATAAGAAATATTTTTCTCTTGAGAGACATTATTAACATTTTTGTGTGAAAGATAAGACAAGATTTTTAAAAATAAATACACATAAAACCTTACATTGGTTGTTAAAACATTCGCGTTTTTCTGAACTTTCGGTGCAAGAAATCACTTGAAAAGAATTGTAATGAAAAAGCATTGTTTTATGTTTATTGCTAAAAGTTTTGATGATACTTCCGAAACTAATAAATTCTATTATGTATAGTGATTTTATCGTTCAACTATAAAATTGGCCTTAAGAGTAAGTATCATACAATGAAAATATATGTTGTTTACAACTGTAGTAAAAGTCCGAATTGCACTGTGGAGTGTATAGAAGTAAGAAGACATTAATACTATTTCACGTGGAAAAAATATATTTTATTTTACTTTTGATAGCTGTGAAACTTTCGCTTATTGAAATGAAATGTTACTCCAAAAACGTATGTTTTTAATGAAAAAAAAAAACTATCGTTTATTAATAAATATCCATAATATATGTAAGGAGAGATTTTAATAAGTTTTTCTATTTTTATGAAATTATGAAAATAAGTGAAAAATTGCTAATTAAAATTAATGAATCTAATAGTAGTTTTTACTTAGTTACTCCCGATCGAATATAAATATTATTTAATAGTTTCATCGAAATGACATTGGTGAGGAATTACAGAACATATATTTTCCCTTATTGATGAAGAACCCAATAACAAATTTAATTATTTATATTTTGGCGTAATCGCTTAAGACTAACTTAAAAGTTATTGCAAGGCGTAAAATAAAGGTGTTGAATCAATAAATAAAACTAATTTATACAACAAAAAATCACACCCAATACATAGACTGCTCCGGACACGCCACAATAATTAAATAAACGGTAAATAACTACAAAGTAAATTTTGTAAATATTTGACTATTATTGCTTGCTTTTTAAAAGGTATAGCATGACATAAGTACAGGCAGGGGTGAAAGCGAGGCGGAAAATAGAAAAGGCTGGTAGTGAAACTTTTTCAGTTATAGTTAGTTTTGGGGAGGAGTTAATTATTCTTTTTTTAAATTATTTAACAATATCTACTTTATCTTCGAAAAGAAGCAATTTTATATATATGCTAAAATTTTAGAAGAAATCTTGATAGTTACAGATATTTTATTTTTTTCGTAAAAAATGCTGGAATGAAATGTCTTACGTACCAGGTTTTTCTCTTTTCCGTCTTGCTATATAAGGGCTTTCACCCATGAGTACAGGGATGCCAACTGCTCCGCTTTCTAGAATAGTTTTAATGAAGTGGTAGCAAATTATATAGTAAAATTCGCTAGAGAAGGATAGTTACGCCATCTTTTTAATAGAGTAACCAGTAAATTGATGCTTTAACGTTGCATTTTATATGATACTTATAATTTTTGATATTGAGTGGTGAAACAATTACTTAAAAGGAAATATTCTGAACTAAAAGTAACTTAAATTTCGCTACCACTGGAAAATACTATTTTACAAAGCGGAGCAAGTTGGCATCTCAGTAAGTACTATAACGTGGTGAATTATATAAGCCTACGAATTATTTAGAGATAGTGGTAGATAAAAATCTACTAAATTGAATTTATTAAACCAGGAATCACAATTGATAAACTACCACTTTAAAATATATATTTGCTGTCCGGAGCAAGTTGGCATCTCTGCCAATATATTTAATCTTGTATACAATTCTTGCTTACATTGTATGTGTATCTTTGTATTATATGCATCCATATCGGAGCATTTGTATATATTCCTGTTTATAAAATAAAACAGCAGTACGTGTTCTAAAGTGCTGAATAGAAAATGCATGAAAATGAAAAATCACATTCGATTCTTTTAAAGTAAATATCAAAATTGAAAAATGATCAGCTTAAAATCAATTTTTTAACTAATCATTCTCAAAATTCATGTAAGAGAACGATTTCAAAAATAGAAAGAGATTATTCCCACATCTAAAAACATAACAATATGAAAACCCATTTGAAACAAAAATTAATCACCAATTAAACTCACCTGAAAAATTAATGTTAATTAGGAAGTCTAGGAAATGGACTTGAAAACTGAAGCAAAATATACTAATAAGCATCCAACAAAAGTATTGTATTTAACCTTTTGCACTCGAAGTCCTTTCAACAGTTTAAAAAAATGGACGCAACCATTAAAATTGTGAAAGATTTTTTAGAAACTTACCATATAATACCCGGAGATTACTAAATGTAGTGGCAGCTAAACATTAAGATGAAAAAACAATTTACAGTTAGAGTGATGGGTCATTTACAGGCGACAGTGGTGACTGACAGTCACCTCTCGAGTGGCTAGACTCTTGTAAGATTACTATAAAAAACCGATTGGAGGCTTTCAGTTATAGGAGGCGCTGGCTAGACTCTTGTAAGATTACGAAAATTGAAAATGTATCACGAACATTAAATTCCAGAATTTAGTTGTCCACGGGGAATTTTTGACCGCCGCGGACGGGCTGTTTTTCGAGCCATGTTTTGATCAACCGCCAGTAAATAAAGGGTTGAAACAAATATATTAAGTCAAGATAAGTTAAGTCAACATATAATAAGTCAATTAAGTCAACATATAAGATAATTAAGTCAACATATTCAGGGTTCCCATGACCTTGAAAAAAATAAATGAGTGGTAGCTAAAATTTTCAAGACTGCTGATAAAGGCTTAAATTTATCTTTCATTTGTTACTTACGAACTTATTACAGAGCTTCTTTTCCAGACTCGTGAATATTTCCTTTAAAATAAATATTCATTTCTATCTTAAAACATCTAGATTTATCTCACTTTTGCTACCACTTTAAAAAATTTTCCGGACCCTGACATTGCATGCAGGCTACTGTTCCTTTACTTTACTTTATTTGACAAAAGCTGGGCACCTGGGCCGCGCAGAAGACCCATATCCCATTCATCATAACATTACAGAAGTAAAAAAAAAATATATATATATATAAACAGTTTGTTTACAGAGTCTCTGGGGTCACTGATATTGTAGAGCAAGCTCCTTGCTTGTTTAACTGAAAAGAAAAGTGAAAATAACTCTAAGCAACTTGCTATAGTAAAGATGGCTGTGAATTTATTGTCAACGTGAGGTAGCAGATTCGGATTTCAAGCCTGGTATTGTAGTTAATGCTGTTGAGGTTGTAATCTATTGATGTTTTGAACTATTGCTATGAACTATTGATGTAAGAGTTGGAGATTTTTATTTATGTTGGTAGTTTCGGTATGAGGCGTCAGCAGTGAAGTGCGCAGCTATTGGTCTAAGGTCTTTTTTAAAGTTTTCAAATTTAAATATTTCGTTGAAGTTAGCTGTATTGCAGTTGATTGCTTTGTCGTAAAAATCTGAATTAAGTTTGTAAATATACTGAGAGAGAGTCGGGATTTTAAGGTCTTTGTGGATGTTTAAATTTCTAATGAACCATCTGGCACAGGTGATTTTACGGAGTATTTTGTTTTGGCACTGGTTCAGTTTCTTCATAAGATGGTCTGGAATTGTGGCCCAAGCTGGAGAAGCATATGTTAGAATGGGCCGGATCATGGAAGTATATAGCAGTTTTTTGTTTTTAAGAGAAACATTCTGGTTGTAGATGAGAGGTTGAATTGCATTTATTGCTGCATTGGCTTTGTCTATTGTATTTTTTATGTGGTCACTCCAGGTGAGTTTGCTGTTTATGGTGAGTCCGAGGTACTTTGTTTTGTTTACTATTGGAATTTGGATATCGAAAAGCTTTGGTTTGCATTGAGGAAGTATTTTGATTCTTCTTTTTTGAATGACTATGATCTCAGATTTTTCGGCATTGACAGCTATTTTCCAATTTCTGCACCATTCTTCTATTTCATAAATGTGTTCTTGTAATTTCATCAGAGCAAGGTTTGGGTTTCTGGATTTTATAATAATACTAGTATCGTCTGCATAATAGGCTGTAATACTGTTGAAGTCTGCTTGATTTATTGGGAAGTCATATGTATAGAGAATATATAGAATCGGTCCAAGTATGCTGCCCTGAGGTACACCAGCTGATATGTTTCGTTTGGAAGATTTGCTGTTTTGAATGGTGACATGGAAGGTTCTGTTTGTAAGGTAGCATGAGAGAAGTTTAATAAGTCCGGAAGGAAAGTTGAGTTGTATTAGCTTGAAAATTGCTCCTTTATGCCAGACTTTGTCAAACGCTTTGGCTATGTCGATCATTAATATTGCTATTGTTTCCTTGTTTGTTAGGGCCCTTCCAGCATAATCTATTATTCGTATAAGCTGTTTTGTTGTGCTCAAGTTTCGGCGGAAACCATACTGTTCATCTGGGATGGCTGAAAGAAGTGGTTTAATTCTATTGTAAATTACTTTTTCGTATATTTTGCCAATAATATTTAGGAGGCTGATAGGTCGATAACTCTCAGGGCAGCTTGGATTTTTATTTTTCTTTAGAAATAGGATAACCGATGCATTTTTCCAGATTTGAGGGTAAAAATTTAGGAGAAGACAGCTATTTATGATGTGTGTAATTTTCTGGGTATAATTGGATGGTAGTAGTTTGATCATAATATTTTTGATTCCATCTTCACCTGGAGCTTTGTTGTTTTTCAGATTTCGGATGATATTATATATTTCTTCATTGGTCGTAGGTTCTATGATCTCTGGAGAGGGATGATCAAGGTGGAAACTGCTTACTTTTTCTATTATTAGGTCATGATGATTTTGATCGGAATTGAGATTTGGTGAGAATTGATTTTGAAGTGAGTCTGCAAATATTTCAGTTTTTTCATCTATAGAGTATATTGTGCCTGATGGTCCATTGATGGGTCTATTTACTTGAGGTGGAGTTTTGAACAATTTAGCTATTTTCCATATTGAATTATCATTTGTGCAGAGGGAGGCGACTTTGTTTTGCCATAACTGATTTTTATATTTCTTGCTTTGTTTTTTGATCTGTTTGTTGAGAAGTCTGATTTCATTAAGATATATAGGGTCTGCTGTTCTTTGATGGTGTTTTCTGTAATGATTTCTGAGTCTGATGAGGTTTTTGATTTCAGGCGGAAGTCTATAGTGATGAGCTATTGATTCTGTTTCAGTTGTTGATCTCTTGTAAGATTCAATTATTTCAGACTGTACTTGCTGGATGTATGATTCAATTGCTGGCTCATCGTCTAAGATTGGTAAGCTGCTATTGTTGTTGGTAAGTATATTTTTGAAGAGATTCCAGTTAGTTTTTAGTTTTGGTTTTTCAACGTGTTTTATGGCTAGACCGACGAGCAATTGTACTGGTAGATGATCAGATGACAAGTGGTTTAGTGTGCAGGCAACCATGGGGATTTGGATGTTGGTTACTGCGAAGTCAAGGATGTCTGGTCTGTGATTGAGTAGAGTTGGAATATAGGTTGGAGAAGTTGGAGCTATGACAGTAAGTTTATTTTTTATGATGAGAGCTTTAAGATGATTTCCAGTATGATTAGAACTATTGCATCCCCATGTTGTATGTTTTGCATTAAAGTCACCTGCTACAATTGTTGGCAGATTTGGTGGGAATAGGTTTCTTAGGTCATTTTCTGTGAGTTTATTTGTAGGTGAGTTATAAATGCCAGTTATTTTTATATTCTGTTTTTGATGGTTAAGCAGTATGGAAATTTGTTCGTAGCCACTGTCATCTGTAGAATTATATAATGTTGTTATAAGACTGTTTTTAGATAATAATGCGACGCCGCCTCCTCTGTACCTTCTATCACACCTGTATGTAGTATAGTTGGCTATTGTAAAGTTGTAGGTTGCATTGAGATGCGTTTCTGTTATAATGATGATATCCGGGTTATGGTCTAAAATAAAGTTCTTTAGTTCATGTTGCTTTTGTAGTACTCCGTTAGCATTCCAGAAAAAGATGTTGAGGGTAGATTTTTGTGTTGTTTTAGTATTCATCTTGTTCTTCCTGTTGATGTGATTGGATTGCATTTTGCATTCTTTTGAAAAGTTTGAAAGCCTCGTTGTCTTGCATGAATCCTACAAAGAGCTTGAGGTCAGTGAGTAAAGATCTGGCTTCTTGTATTGTTGAGGTATCAAGTTGTACTGTTTTGGAGTTGTTTTGGTTTGCTGTTTTAAGGATATCTGCATAGGAACTGAAGTTGGTGTTGCCAGGAGCGAAAGGATTTTGATGGTTGTATCTATTGTTGTTGTTGCTGGTGATGGTTTTAGTAACTGGGTATTTAGGACATTGTCTGTAATTGGCTGGATGAGGACCGCCACAGTTAGCACATTTTGCTGGTGATGTTTTGTCTTTAGTGCAGAGATGAGTTAGATGCTCCTGGCCACATTTGAGACATTTAGGAGTGTGCCGACAGGATGCCTGCACATGATTGAATTGTTGGCACCTGTGGCACTGAGTATGTCCTCGGCGTCCTCTGTAAGTTGATACCGAGACAACGAGGTCCATGAAACGTGTCATATAAAAAATGTTCTTATTGTGTTCAGTTTTGTCTAGGGTAATGATATGCAAAGGCAGGTTGAGGATTCCTTGTTCGGTATATTTTTTCATCTGAGTTACACGTTTTGGTTTATATCCTTGATCAATTAGATTTTTTTCGACTTCATCTGAGGAAATATATGCGGGAATGCTTTTTAGAACGACTCTCAATGGTTTTTCTTCATTTAGCTGGAAGGTGTGATATTGTACATTTAATTGGTCAAGTATGTCGACTGCCCGACGCCTCATATCTATATTAAAGAAGTGTATTTTCAGATATTCGCCATTGTGTTTTCCTTCAAATTCTGTAATTTTTTGGTCTTGTAGATTCTGTTTGAGTTGTAGCCATTTCACATTATTGTCCTTTATGATTATTGGTGGTATTCGTGGTTTTCCCCGTCTTTGATATTTAAAGTCATCATTGTCGTCCATCTCTTCTTCATCAGTTTCATCCTGTTGTTGGTTGGTAGTATTTTTGTCAGCTTCATTGCGTGCAGCTGCTACCTCATGTTGACGTTGTGGTGCGATGAAACTGGTTGATGGTTGTTGTATAAGATCTGTGTCGGTTGCATTTGATTTTTGAATTATCAGTTTTTTGTTTTGGGCTGGTTCCTCTTCATCCGTACTTTCAGATCTGTTCCTTTTGGTGACAGTTTGTTGATTCGGTTCTATAGTATATTGTTGTTGTACTGCTGTTTTGTTAGCTACTGTTTTCTTTTTATGTTTGCGTTTCTTTGGAGAGGTTGGAGTTGTTTCAGGAATGGTTATTGTTGTTTCTCTGCTTTGTTTATTTGCCTTCAGGAGATGCTTATTTTCTATTCTTAATGTTTCATTATCATATTGGAGTTTTTCTATTGTCTGCAGTAGGCTTTCCATTTTGTTTTCAAACATTTTTCTAAGTTCATCAAGTTGAGTGGATAGGTTTTGATTTGCATCTGTTTGTTGTTGAAGTTGGGACTTTAATAATGTTATTGTATCTTCTACCCAAGCTGGTATATTTGCATTTGATGTGGTAGCCATGTTTTAATCCAATTGAAAATGTACACGGCAGTCAAACAGGTTTTAGCTATAACAATTTTATTTTGCACTTTTGTTTAAAGATCACTGCTATATCACAACACTGTTGTGACGTGAGAAAATAAAAGTCAAAACTTTTACAACACTGTCGTTATGAGTAAATGATAAATTCAAAATGAAAGAAGATGTAGAGATGTGAATTTCAGAATAGAGAAATAAAGTTTTTTCATCTACCTGATGTTTTAGCTGATTTTAACGGCAGTTACTGCAGTCAAACTGATTTTAACTGACTATTTTGGTATATGTGCACAATTGGGCAGACCCTGCGCCGTCACAAAACTGTTGTAATACAATGTAAAATGATAGTTGAGCACAAAGACAGCACTGTTGCTGTGCATAAATAAAAGTTTCAGAATGCACAAATGTTTATAGTCACAAGTAATCAGCTTTTGTAGTCATAAATCATACTATTAATTTATTTCAAATTTCCGTGAGACGCCCACTATAATTGTTGACGTAAACACTATTGAAACTGAAATCTGCAATCCAAATCGTAAACACAAATCATAAACACAAATTATAGAAGTTTGTGTGATACGCCCCAATAGCGGTAGTAAACAAATGAAGCAAAGTCTGTTGTCAATAGGAAGCACATTTTGTAGCACAAAACTTTGTCACATGTTGAAATTGAAGTTGGCGTGGCCGCTGTAATATCTGGACACAACAAGCGTTGTTGTAGATAAATTGTTGTTGCTAATTCACATGTTGAAAACTTTATCAATTCACAAAGAAAGAAATCATACCTTTAGAATACTTTTACTGTGAAGTTGAGAATGCAAATCCGGCTACTGTTCCTTTCTTTTTCTTTCTTTATTTATAAAAAGTTGGGCACCTGGGCCGAGCAGCGGCCCCTATCCCATACATCTAGAAATTTACATAAGTTTAAAGTGATAACATTTTGAATTTAGCAGTCGATGTGGTAGCTAATAAAAAATTACAAGCACTTTGCTTGGGTAAATAAACATTTGAATATCGAAACTAAATTTACACATATAAATATAAACATAATTTGAAATATATATACATAGGTTGACATAGATAAATATAGTAGGCATAACATTTGAATATCGAATCTAAATTGTCACATATTTACATATATAAATATAAACATAATTTGAAATATATATACATAGGTTGACATAAATAAATATAGTAAATATAACATTTGAATATCAAATCTAAATTGACATCTGTTGACATATATAAATATAAACATAATTTGTAATATATATACATAGGTTGACATAAATAAGAATTAACAGAAATTGATGCATATTAAATTTCTACATTTAACTAGCATATGTTTAATTAGAATATATATTAAAAGTCTAGAATTTAGAGTTCAATGTTGAAATGAAAAGTCCGGAATTGAGAAATAAAATGTCACTGAACTAGAGCTGTCTCTCCTAGGATCCTTTGTAAAAGACGAAACACTTCTTCATTTTTTATTAGGATTTGCAGCTCTTTCACTAAGGATACGAATCTGTGAGCCAATTTGGCTGGTGTAGAAGGAACAGAACGAGGGCTCTTCCTGCTGGGGCGGGCTTTGCATCCCGTGTAGTTTGCGGTGTGAATTTCTCCACAGTTGCAGCACTTTGGTGGCGTGAGTCTATCCTTACGACACTCGAAGGATCGGTGGTTATCAGCGCATTTCACGCATCTGGGAGGTGCATTACATGTCCGTTGAGCGTGGCCGTATTCCTGGCAATTAAAACACTGCAGCGGTCCCCGACCGCCACGAAAACGTTCTACTCGGACTGGAATCCGCTGTATGTCTGTGATGGTGAAAATTTGCCGGTGATTCTCCGTTTCTTTAAGGATTGTGAGAAAAATAGGGAGGAGCCTGTAGGTTCCTCCTACTCTTTTTTTAAACTGTATTACTTGGTGGGTTTCGATGTTTAATTTCCCTAATTCAAGGGAAATATCCTCTGTTTTGAAGTCAACTGGTAGTCCACGGATTAAAACTTTTGTGAACTTGATATGTAGAACTTTCACTGAAGTTGTGGGTGGATCAGGAGCTTTGTTGAAGTCCTCTTTGGATTCTGATGGTGCTAAGATAGTGGCGGTCTCTAGCGGAAAAGAGCATCTATTTGTAGTCGTGGTTGTGTAATTATCTTCAGCTTTATTGACATCAGCTGGCTTTTTCTTCTTCTTTTTCCTTTTCTTTGTAGGAGGTTCTGAGTTGTTTTTGTTGATACTTTCTGAGTCAGAGGTCAAAACTTCTTTAGTCTGTTCGATATGCTGGTCTCTGTCGTTGATTTCCATAGCTGGGGCATCAGCTGATGTAGTCGGTGTTTCAGGCGTAATTTGTAGAGGTACCGGAATTGAATTGGCCGAATAAAATGGTCTTACAGCTCCTTCAGGCACTTTAAAATCGCTGAGTGTGCAATAACTTCCTCTTTTGGACCAGCAATGGAAGTGTCCATATTCATCTTCAAAAATTTCACCGGGCTTAGCATCTGGCTTTATGTAGTTGGGATATATCACTGGAATTACAATTCTCTTGGTGGGCATGTGAGTAATCTTGCCGCCACGTCCGCAGCGTCGAGACAACATTTTTGAAGTAATTAAAATGAAATGGTCAAATCTAAACTTTACCTCCTTTGCCACATCCAAACATAATTGCAAGAGAATGAAATACGTATTACTCACCCGAAAAGGAAAATGGGCGATCAGCAGTCAGCATGAAATGGTCAGAAATCTTGAATGCAAAGTCCATGAACCCTGGTCGACATCTAGGTCTCGAAGGCACTATTCAGAACATCATTCTCATATCCTAGTTGGCCGGTCAACAGCATCAACATCACGAGCGCAGCATGACATCTAATTGAGCAAGGTCGCCTGATCCAAAGGCTGCATGACATCAACTTCATTCGGCTAGCTCAGACCCAGAGCATCCTCCTCATAGCTTCGTCATCACTTCGACCGAAGCTCGACCGTGAAGTCCAAAAAAACCTATCCCCCGGCTACTGTTCCAAAAATATATTACGGCTGTTGTAGAATAGAATTTAAAATAAAAGTGGTAGGTAAGATTTCATAAAAGTTGGAACAAACTTGTCACTATAGCTGTAACTTCAATTTAAAAAAAAAATTACAAGGAGCGATTGTAGTACTAATTACATATACTGAATCATTTATCTTTGTGGCAATCACGAATGTATAATTTCTTTGATAAACAGAGCGGAAAAGAAGTAGTTTTGCTACCACTTTTTAAACTTTTTGTATGAATACCCGAAACTTGGAAAACGTATTTTTACGCAATGTATAATGCAATGTGTTATGATATAACTTTTGCTACTTTTAGACAAACTTTTCCTACCTCTTTTCAAGTGGAAGAAAAATTTATTTGTCTCCTAATGTTAAAAATGTTTGTATTGAAGTTTTAAGACAATTGCTGAAAAATTGCCAATGTTTAAATGCTTCGGATGATTTAATAAATCATTAAGATTACCTCATTAAGATTACCAAACTATTTAATTTATAATCAGGAACAATTTGATGTAAAAACGAAACTAGTAAAAGGATATAAATGAATTCATCGGGACTTTTTCACATTGAAAACCATCTCATATTTGTATCTTACTCATTTCAGGACTCAAAGCCCACATGTTAAATCAAATTTTCCTAATCATTTAGACTTGTTAAGTAGTTTATATTCTAAGAATTCAAATAATTTAACTTATAATTTGAAACAATTTGTTTCTCAAACTAAACTGGTAAAAGAATATATATGAATTTACCAGGACTTCTTATTAAAAACCATCTTATATTTGTATCTTATTCATTTAAAGACTCAAAGTCCACATGTCAAATCAAATTTTCCCAATTGATTAGACTTTTTATCTAGTTTCTATTCCAAGAATTCAAACTATTTAATTTATAATCAGGAACAATTTGATGTAAAAACGAAACTAGTATAAGGATATAAATGAATTCATCGGGACTTTTTTTCCATTGAAAACCATCTCATATTTGTATTTTATTCATTTCAGGACTCAAAGTCCACGTGTTAAATTAAATTTCCCTAATCATTTAGACTTGTTAAGTAGTTTATATTCAAATTCAAATAATTTAAGTTATAATTTGAAACAAGTTGTTGCTCAAACTAAACTAGTATAAGAATATAAATGAATTTACCAAGACTTCTTCTTAAAAACCATCTTATATTAGTATCTTATTCATTGAGAGACTCAAATTCCACAAGTTAAATCAAATTTTCACAATTGTTTAAACTTTTTATGTAGTTTTAAAAGACTCACACTTATTTCAATGCGATAGGAAACTACGTTTTCGTTTTACGCAGAACGATTGACTTTAACATTTTATCCTTTATAGCGAGGTTTTCCCCTCTTGTTTTTTCTGATAAATCCAAAACTTTACTATTACAAGACCTATACGATAAACTTTTGTTAAAGCAATTGAAAATCCTATTTCAATGTTACTAAGTTTTATTTCTGGAAACTCAATTTTTGAGCGTTTTTTGATAGCCTTAAACCCTGAAGTATTATTTCTCCTGGGAAATAAGAAATGTAAAAAGCTTTCCATTTCAATATCACGCTAAGTAGAATTTATTTTTATTTCGTATTTTAAAAAATAATATTGATAAAAACATAAAATTTTTTATTTAGTGTTTATAAAAGTATTTCCCAGAGAGAAAAAAATTGTTTTTCCCGAAAATTAAAAAAAAATATATATTTATATATATATAACTTCTTCAAATTATTATTATTATTAAAATTTTATTATTTACACAATGTTTATAAAATGTTCACACAATGTTCACAAATGTTTATCATTTCTAATTTTTAAAATATTTTATAGAAGATGAATATTTTTTGATTTTGAAGTAATTTTAATTTATAAAAAATATGGGTGTAGTGTTAATACAAAATTTGAAGATTTTATGAAGCATTTTATTTTTTAACTAGTGTTTTAAATCATTAGGTGATAGACCTATAATTTTGTAAGCAAACTTTTTTTTTTTAAAAAAATGATAAAGTCTGCTAATTTGCTTTTTTTTATTTTAAAATTAATTTTAAAGAAATGTAAAATTCATGTTCTCAAAAATTTATTAATAACAGTGAACATCAAAAGCATTGAGAGAATATTATCCTATATATTTGAGAATTGAATCTGTAGTGGTTGACAAGTGAATAAGGCAAACCAATAATATTCATAAATAAAAAAAAATTTTAGTCATATATTTGCTAACACTTTCTTATTTTAACTTGATTTTGCATTAAATGACTCGTTCGGAAAGTGGATATCTTTCACAGTGGTCTGATCGGACTATCTATAAAAAACCGTGTGGAGGCTTTCAGTTATAGGAGGCGTTGTCAAAAGCTGGAGAATTTTTTTAAAGATTAAAATGGTAGTAAAAGGATTTTTATCCATAACTACATTTAAATAACACTGTGAAGCAAATTTTTTGTCGCATTTATACTAGTACTTGATCTTACTTAACTCGGATATGAGATTTCAAATCTGAAATTAGTTTTGCTCGGAAAGGTGCACCAGTCGGAGGTGATGAAGTTATGCTGTTTGTGATGTTGAATTTTAAGGTTGGCATTGAAATTGAGAGTTGAAGTAGAAGGTTGAAGTTTAAAATTGAGAGTTGCGGCTGAAGGTTGCAGTTGAAAATTGAAGGCTGATGAGGTTGGTGAGGTTATTCTTTATTCATTTTTTTGGTAGTTTTGTTATAAGACGTTTCATGTGAAGTGTGCTGCTATTATTTTAAGGTTTTGCTCTTTGCTGTAGTTTTCGTAATTGAATATGTGATAAAAATTAGCTGCATTGTATTTGATGGTTTTGTAGAAAAAGTCCGCCTTTAGTTTGAATATATGCTGAGATAAGGTAGGAATATCCAGGTCCTTATGAATGTTTGTAGTTCAGATTAATCATCTTTCGCAAATGATTCTTCTTATGTTTTGACAGGCATTCAGTTGAGATGTGATGGAATTGTGGCTGGTGAAGCTTATGAAAGAATTGGCTGTATTAACATGTGACTAAAACACTTCAATAAGTGTTTTAGTCACATGTTTTGGTTATAGAGTAGAGTTATGAACATTGCTGCTTGTGCTTTGTATATTACGCTTTTAACCCACTGACGGTTCTGCTCGTAAAAAGTCGTATTTTAACCTGTATTTTTTTCCGCACAAAAAAACACTGTTCCGCACACTGTTTTTTTCATGTAGGGAAATAAATTATAGGGAAATAATGTATAAGGGAGAAACATTCGCCCAATTTTAGCCCATTAGCTAAGCCATCACCTCCTACATCAAAAAGCCTCCTCACGGTCTTTTATAAGTAGTCCGCGCAGACTATTTAAAAAGTGAACCAGTTATGCACATGAACCCAAAACCTTTTATAAAAGTAATTGAGAGAAATTTATTATATATATTTGAGAATTGAATCTGTAGTGGTTGGCAAGTGAATAAGGCAAACCAGTAATATTCTTAAATAAAACAAATTTCAAGTCATATATTTGCTACCACTTTCCTATTTTAACTAGATTTTGTATTAAATGACTCTTTCGGAAAGTGGATATCCTTCACAGTGGTCTGATTGGACTACCTATAAAAAACCGTGTGGAGGCTTTCAGTTATAGGAGTCGTTGGCTTCCTTCGGATGCAAAAACCGGCACTTAATATGCTTTGTTCGTATTTTATGCGAATGTTTCGTGTTAGAAAGTTTTACTTCTTTTTTTACTTTGGTGTTTTTGAAGCACGTAACCATAAAAAAAAAACAGATCCATGTTCGGTTTTCCGGGTAAATAAATGCCGGACAGTGACCCTTAACCTTAAAAATCCACGGTGTAAGGCATACCGAGTAATTGTTTATAGGGCAACAGTGATTAACTTTAAGCATCAGTGTAAAGTACATCGAAAAAATATGTACCTGGCAGTCGCAGTTATCCTTAAAAAGTAAATGTAGGGCATATCAACGAAATGTATACCGGGCATCAGCACTTAATTCTAAACATCAGTGTAAAGTACATGTGACAAATATGTAGCTGGCAGTGGCGCTTAACCTTAAAAAAACACCAATTCCAGGGTATATCAGGTGGTAGCAACCTTAAAAATATATCAGTGATCATCACTGCGGTATATGTGTGCACTTCAATTGCGAAAAATAGTAGCTTGTTGAGTGAAATCGACTGCAGACTTGAAACGAGCTAGGCAAAAGTTTCTAAGATGTGTTGTAACAAATCTCACGCAGTACTAGTACTCTATTTACTCATAGTACTCTATTTACGTAGCACAACTGACTATTGCTGAGCAGTTGTGGCTCACTGGAAGAGCGCTCACCTCCCAATGAAGTAAAATGGGTTCAAATCGCGGCAATGGCTGATCTATTCGAAATCCGCACCACAATAGCATCAATCACAGCTACCTCAATGCGATGCTGCATACTCTCGGTCTTTTCGCAGACTGATTAAAGTGGTCACCCACACACTCACTGACTGCTGTCAGGGATACTTGAATTTGGTTATTTATTATAAACCGTGTCTAATTATCAGTCCACTGGGGGGCATGATACAACAAAAAACATAGAAGAAAAGATATTTCCCAGTGTAAACACATATAAACAAATATGTTATTGATTCAGAGTTAGTTACATAGAGTTAGTTACATTACATGATGTTTACAAAATAAAAAAGATCGGAATTTTTTTATTTTATTTTAAACGCTATTTATATGAAGAATTTATGTACTGAAAAACCTATAATACGTACTTGAGATGGATGGATAAAATCATTTATTTTTACTTACATCATCAGTACTTTCAAACAAAAGTATTAACAGTTTTTGGCTACACACCTTGGAAGAAATTCAATAAAAATACAAATGAATCCCCATCATCATGCCCTTTTTTTTCTCGTTACACTTAAGAAAAAGTAGAGTGTTTCAGGAAAAATAAATTTAAATCTGTCTTACAAATTGTGTAAAATAATGGTAAAGATGGAAATTGGATATCGAGAAAGGCATGTGATGAAAATCAACAGTTTAACTTCATAGCGCCATTAGAAGGTTTTTGGAGTAAGTAAAACTTAGGGTTTATGTCTCTTCCAAACTTATACTCATTTTTATGTTTTTCAATAAAAGATATTTTCGAATTTCTCTTAGATGTGAGAGTACAAAAATGAGTTTTATAAATGCGAGTACATAAATATACTCGCAAATGTATTTTAAAGATAAAATTCCTAAGGTAAAGTGCATTATTAAGAATAATGCATTTCGAAAACACTGTATATATCTTTCTATATATATTTACATTAAAGATGTCTATGTTTAAAAAAAGGCTATATTGTTATCTAGATGGGATATATATATATATATATATATATATATACAGGGTTATTCATAATTCCCTCTGGGGTTTTGTTGCGTTATAGTAAAAAAACGAAGACCGATATGGCATAAAAGAACAAAAGAAATTATTCCGAAAGTACTCAAGTTTTAATTTAAGCAGTTGCTGGTCGATGGCAGTAACATGTACCACTGAGCCAGTTGTAGTAAATATAAGGTCGTAGTAAGCAGAGGGAATTATGAATGATATATATATATATATATATATATATATATAGATAGATAGATAGTTAATAGAAAATTTATAATAGGAGTGCAAGATTCAGTTAACAAGTTGACAAAAAACCTGTTATAAATGAAATATTGATTTTTCTACCAGTTTTGATACAAATCCTGCTTGTTGGGAAAATATAAAATTTCGTTTCAAAGTGTCTGGGTATTTCCCTGGTTAAAAATAATTGTTCTACCAAAGAAGTTACAAAACACAGTGTCTGTACAAGGAGAAGTGGCATTTGTATTTTCTCAATCTTTGATATCAAAAATAATAATTTATATTTGTTCTCACTAGTTGGTTTATAACTTACCATCTTCTGAAAATTATTTTGTATCTTTTTTGTTCTCTTTTGCCATTCGAAAACATTTGATTAATTTAGAGCTGTATGTGTATCGATTGTCTTGGATGAATGTGTGGGAAGTGTCACTATTTGAAAACAAAAATCCCTGTAAGTTTCTTGATTTGTTTTCATCGGAGAACTTTACACTTTCTTTTGCTCAGAATCCAGATTTTTGTTCTTTTTTATATTTATATTACAGAAGTCTAATGATGTAGAGTAGAATGGTATGGAATATCGATTTCCTTTCTCAAAAGAAAAATGGTTCTCCTCGCAAAAAGTTTTTCGTACAGAACCTCCATACATGTATAGATAGTTAGAGAAATGATGTAACTATTTATGATTGAGCTTTTTAACCTCTTGAGGTCATACATTTTCTGACAATAAAAATATTTTTCTGTAAGAATAATGATTTTTATAAGAAGAATTTATAAATTGTTGAAATGAATGCTTAGTAACATGAAAACTTATTTTTAAATCTAACAAAGGGAAGCGTATACTTTGTGCTATATAGACTAGATCAAAAAACCACGTGAATAAACCACAGATTAAAGTATATAAATGGACACACAATAGTTTCAGTTCAATAATAAGTACCTTACTCCATGTCTAAACGTCAAATAAAAGTAGAGAAGTAAGGAAACAAATTCGAGTAAATTGGTTTAACCAATAGGGGCAAGGGAACATGTATAATCTAAACAATAACACATGAGAGATTGGAAACGGGTGTGAAAGGATTTGACGGAAACCCAGGGAGCAACAGATACAATTATAATAAACTTCAAATATTGCGAAACGGTACACCAAAGATAACTATCTAAATTATTTTAATTTTTTTTAAAGTATAGAACAAATCCCAAAAATCAAGTTCGGCAGAGGAAGAGCAGGGTTGAATATTTTTAGTAGAAGAAAACTCTAACGTGTGATTTGAATTCAGACAGTGTAGTGCGATAAAAGATCGTCTTTTTTTTCTTGAGTTTATATTTTTAAATATTTATAGAATTTTAAAATATACATTTTTAAGTGCTTAGAAGAGATAGGGAGGAAGAATAAACATACCTTCAAACCAAATAATATCTGTATAAAAATAATATTAACCCTTCTAAAGCCACAATGATTATACCCACTACCAATTTTACCTATTTTACTTACCACCAGTCCATGGTAAAAAAGAGCACCACTTTTAGTTTTGACTTCCATTTGTTTATAACTTCAGGTTTTATGAATAAAATTAGGGAAATTGGGCGTAGAAATTTAATTTAGTTTTATCTAATAAATTAAATTATCGTATAATAAAAATTATAAGTGATTTTTTTCTGATAATAATTTAAATTCCCAAAAAATTTTCAAATTTAACTTTACTAAAATTAAATAGCCAATTTACGAATTAAATAAATAAACTAAGACAATTAGTCAAAAAATGTTATGTAATTTTTTGAAATTTAAAATAGTTATGCATGGATTTAGATTTAAAACTAAAATTTCATTTTAAATTTGACCTTTCATTATGAATCACATCTAATTAATATAAACAACACATTTATTGTAGTGGAAGTTGTTTAAGCATTCGTGTGTTAATCACTTAAATTAGTTTGACTCAACAAGTAAGTTATACTGTGATCAAATAATTATTTGGTTTCTGAACACATTTTCTGTTAAAGAGAGATAAATATTCAGCTAAGGCTCCTCTTGGGGAAGTATGTTATAAATAAAACTGTGAATTGATCATACCAGTATGTAGTTTGTAGAGGTATCTTGCTTCATATATATATATATATATATATATATATATATATATATATATATATATATATATATATATATATATATATATATACACACATATATATATATATATATATATATATATAGATGATAATATAGGACTTATTAAATATAAATGCAAATTCCTACGATAACTTCGCAAAAGTTTAAGTTACATCAACATATTTTGTAATTTTTTTTATGAAGATAAGGAACGAAAATAAAACATAATAAATATTTTCAAATGCTTTCCATCACTGTATATTTAATCTGTAACGACTTGTTTCAAGAATATTACGAACAAATGGAAATGTAAAACTATTTGTTTAAAAGCACTCTATCCTGTTTATGCACCTGTTTCCATTCCACCTATTTTAATCTAAAGTATTTATTTATTTAGAATATATTTTTATCGGATGCAGATGCCAATGTGATGTTTGAAAAAAATCTGAAACTAGTAAATATTTACGCTTTGACTATATAATCTCTAAAATTACCATCTAGCTATTCTGCTCAACGCGAAAACCTTCAAACGAAATCTGTCAAACTAATAAAGCAGAATATTTTCTTCTGATGAGTAAATACAGGCTGGAACACATCATATTTGCCATTCCTGCACCTTCTGTTTTTCCTCGGTATAAAAAATAATTGCAGAATTAATTAAGCCGAGATAACTCGGTACAATAAGATATGCAATTAAAGTAAACGAACTTACATAAATCCTGGTGTTTTATCAACATCCTATTTTTAATTACGAGATATTTGGTTTTTAACAGTTTTTGAACAGCCGACCCAATTCCGAATTTACGACTATCAATGATAGACTCCGTAGTCTTGTAATTTTGAACACAATTCAGAAATCAAGGGAACTCCCGAATCAAGTATTGACAGAAATTAGTCGTCATGGAAGATTTTTTGCTGGAACTTACCCGCATTTGCGTTACAATGAGAAGAAAACCACAAAAATCTTCCATAGTTAGCCCACCGGTAAGGTGTTTCTAACCCATGATTATAACCAGGACGTCTACTACTGAGGTTTTTTTACGTTAGCAATATGGTCGGTGCTAGCCGGATGCGAAATTCGTGTCGATTTGCTATCGCTGTGATTCGAGCCCTAGTCACTTCGTTCAGATGCGATTGCTCTATCTCTGAGCTCCCTAGTTGCAGTCAACGAGAAAACGAATTTCTGGTATGTTGGGAGTATAGGTTGATAAAACGAATACGAAACTTTCTCTGGTCCATCTCTTTTCCCTTTTGCTCAAATTTTTGAAATGCCTCTTTTCTCATTGGGTTAAAATCATTGTATTTGTAGATATGTCAAAGCATCCTAATTGAAATACCTTTATAGGCCGACCAGGTGGCCGGGTGGTTAGCGTGCCTGACTGCGGAGTTGCTGGTTCGAATCCTGCTCAGGGCATGGATGTTTCTTTCTCTCTCTTTGTGTTCTATGTCCTTTCTCCTTTGTGTGTGATTGTGCGAATGTGACCCGCCCTATAAACGGGTTTGTGGTAGTGTGACGTGGGCGACGCTGCTCCACCGCCGTTTCTCAAATTGCATAGCCAATTTTAATATTCAGAAATGGCCATGGTAGCCCTGTGGGTAGAGAATCGGATAGCGATCCGGAGAACCCGGATTATATAAGCCTACGAATTGTTTAGAAATAGTGGTGGATAAAAACCAAGTAAATTGAATTTATTAAACCGAGAATCACAATAATTAAGTAAATTTTGAATAAATTTTCTACAATTCCATAAAAGAGTGTAAATTTTATAGTTCTATATCATGTTAAACGCTGTCAGCCAGCTGTTTTTCGCGGCCTATGTGAAAGGCCAGTGTCAGTAAGCGGTGGCAGACGAAGCCTAAATGTAATTTCAGTGTCAGTCACCGGTGGTTGACGCAGCCTAAATGTAATTTCAGTGTCAGCCACCGGTGGCAGACGAAGCCTAAATGTAATTTCAGTGTCAGCCACCGGTGGTTGACGCTGCCTAAATGCAATTTCAGTGTCAGCCACTGGTGGCTCACGCGGCCTAAATGGAAAGTCCAGTGTCAGCCACCGATGGCTGACACGGCGCTCAACGTGTTAACTCGCACTAAGCCAATGACTGGTGAGCTTGGGTTGTCCAAGAGTCAGTAGGAAAAGCAACAACACGTTCAAGAAAAATCTTTGGTAAAAGTGTAAAAGTTTGTATGAAAACGTTAATATCTTCTTAGAAACACTTCTAAAAGAGTATGCAACATAACTTTCTAAAAAAAGCATGCAACACTGAATTGATAAAAATGTCTAACTTCGTGTCTAAATGTATTAACTCACTAATAAAGGGAAAAGTATTTCGCAAAAGCGTCAAATGTTGGAGAGTCTGATTTCTAAAAGAAAACGTTCTCATACTATCTCACACGTTCTGTTTTTTCTTTACAAAAACTACGGCTTAGCAATCGAAATAAATAAAACAAAATTTATACATTAGAGAGATTTCGCACTGTCGTCGTGTAACGGCTCACTCGCGTAAGTTCTGCGACCCTAAAAAAAAGACAAAATAAACAAAAAAAAAAGACATTTTTTAAGGAAAAACTTAATTGGATTGTAATTTCAAAACTAAACCAAACTTTTTTTCATACTTTTCTCTTCCGACAAGCGACAAGTCTGTAAGAAAAACATCGCGCAGTTTATTATTTTTTTCTGCACCTTCTGGAATTTTTCAAAAAAAAAAAATCAATTATTTATCCAAAAGAAAGACATTTTCTCCGAGAAATAGCGCCAAGACTTGCTTCTTTCGCTTTTTTTCTTCATTGTTATTAGATATATAGAAAATCACTAGAAGCTTCAAAAGCAGAAAATACCACTTATTTAGTCTTCTTTTTCGGAAGAACACATCAAGTTTTTCTCTCTTCTTGAAAAGGATAAAAAAAAAGTGTTTATGAAAGACTATATCAAAATGATTTCATTATATTTTGTTGCCAATGGCGAAGAGCTTGGCGAAAAAATTTCACATTCTAATTCAAACATTTTTCATGAATACTCTGAGATTTAATGATAACTCCTGACAAATAATATCGACAAAAAATCAAGAAAAAACATCTTATTTCAATTGGACATTTTTTTAAGTAACTATGTTTGATATTTCCTATATTTTTATTTTACTTTCTAGTTTTGAAAAATAATGCAGATGGAATGAAATAGTAAAAGTTTTTATTTATTAATACTTTTCTATTACGTTTTTCTTAAGAGTTACAATTTATTTGAAGCTTTCAAGTTTTGAAAAAAGCGAACGCATTACTTGAGTTCCATTATTGTTTTTTACTAGTGTAAAGAAAATTCACCACATTTGTGACAAAGTTCAGTAATATAACTATTGCTATATTTAACTTTTCCCTAAAAGCAAGTTCATTTTTGTACTTCAATATGCATAGTTTATTCGAAATACTGGCCTTATTAGGAAATATATTTTCTTAAGTCCTTAAATAAATCTTAACATTGGAGTTGAAAGGTACCATCAACCCTTTTCGGAATTGAAAATTTCGATATAATATTTTAGTCAGGCCGAACATTAGCAAGTGCGATCTACGACAATACATTCTAAGTGAATTGATTTAGTTTAGTTCGTTGTAGTTTAAAGAATAGTGGTTGCTAAACGTTTAAAAGTAATTCGTTTTAAATTTCTGGAGGTTTTTAAAATTTATTGAATTAGTGTTGCCTGCTTGGCTACACTGCACCACAAAGGGTAAAATGAGAAATTAGTTCTTATGATTTAAATCACAAACTCATGAATTGTGACATAAAATTGTTCCTAACAGTTGCACATAATGCGTACCCTATTTACCAGCTTTTAAGCTTTTCAAGAAAAAAATTTTTTTACCAAAAGGTAAGGTGTTGCCAACTTCATTAAAATTCAGTCAACAAATAAATACTCTTTCAGATGGCAAACATGCTTAGTACACACACACACACACACACACACACACACACACGCGCACACACGCGCACACACACACACACACACACACACACACACACACACACACACACACACACACACACACACACACACACACACACACACACACACACACACACACACACACACACACACACACACACACTTCCTTTCTTTATTTATAAAAATTGGACACCTGGGCTGCGCAGAAGGCCCCTATCCCATACATCATGAAGTAAAATAAAAAGTTAAAATAAAAGACAGTTTGAGTTCAGCAGTCTATGGGGTGGCTGATACTGGGAGACAAGCACCTTGCTTGTATAACTGAAAGAAAATGAAAATAATAAGAGCAAGTTGCTGTAAACAGTGGATGGCTGTAGTTTGATTGCCAACGTGAAGTAACATAAGTCAGGATTTCAGTATTGGTAAAGTGTTTGATGCTGTTGGATATTGATGCTTTGGATTATTGATGTAGACTAAAGATGCTGGAATTGAAGACTATTATTTATGCTGATAGTTGTGGTATGAGGCGTCGGAGGTGAAATGAGCGGCTATTGGTCTTAGTTTTTCGTCTTTTTTATAGTTCTCGAAGTTAAAAATCTGATTAAAGTTGGCTGTGCTGCATTTTATGGCTTTATCGTAGAGGTCTGCATTTAATTTATATATATATTCGGATAGAAACGGAATTTTGAGATCTTTATGGATATTTGAATTACGTATGAACCATCTGGCACGGGTGATTTTTCTGAGTATTTTATTTTGACATTGGTTGAGCTTTTTCATTAGGTATTCGGGTATAGTAGTCCAGGCAGGTGAGGCATATGTAAGTATAGGTCGGATCATAGAGGTGTATTGTAATTTTCTGATTTTTAGTGAGACGTTTTGGTTATAGATGAGAGGTTGGATGATATTAACTGCTGCATTGGCTTTGTCTATTATATTTTTAATATGGTCGCTCCAAGTGAGTTTGCTATTAATTATGAGTTCAAGGTACTTTGCTCTCTTAACTATTGGAATTTGAATGTTGATCAGTTTTGGTTTGCACTGAGGTGAAATTTTAATTCTTCTTTTTTGTATGATGAGGATTTGTGATTTGTCGGCTTTTACGGCTATTTTCAATTTTCTCTACCAGTCTTCTATTTCATCTATTTGTTCTTGTAGTTTTATTAGAGCTAAGTTTGGATGTCTGGATTTGATTGTTATCCCGGTATCATCTGCGTAGAAGGCTGTAATGCTATTGTAATCTGCTTTATTTATAGGGAAATCATAGGTGTAAAGTATATATAAAATCGGTCAAACACGCACACACACACACACATATATATATAATTATATATATATATATATATATATATATATATATATATATAATACAAAATATAAATATATATAAATTATATATATATATATATATATATATATATATATATATATATATATATATATATATATATATATATATATATATATAATACAAAATATAAATATATATAAATTATATATATATATATATATAATACAAAAACATTTTAAATCGCATATATTTTAACAATAATAAAGTGTGGATATATAAAATTTACTACCACATTAAAAATAAAATGTTCCAGAAAATCCGGAAGAGGTGACAGGAATGGCATACCCACAAAGTAATACAGAATTTCCGAAGTTTCAGAAAATAAATTTTCTGATGGTAAAAAAGGTAATATACTGCTATTTCAATGAGAATTTTCTGCCACTTCAATTAAATATTTTATACATATAGCAAAGGCTATATAGCGAATTGCTTATTCTCGAAAGTATTGATGATGGTTTTAAAAGAGTTCTATTCAACTTCTTCTGGGTTAACAATACTGAATGAATACATAGAAAGCAGAAGCTAATTTGTCCACCAGTTCAAGAAAATAATTTATACAAATATAGCAAAGGCTATATAGCGAATTGCTTATTCTCGAAAGTATTGATGATGGTTTTAAAAGAGTTCTATTCAACTTCTTCTGGGCTAACAATACGGAATGAAAACATAGAAAGCAGAAGCTAATTTGTCCACCAGTTCAAGAAAATAATTTATACAGATATAGCAAAGACTATATAGCGAGTTGGTGATGCTTAAAAATATTGATGAAGGTTTTAAAAGAGATTTCTTCAACTTCATTGGGACGGGCGAGACAGAAATGCATTCAAAAAGAAGTGGAATGAAAAATAAAGAGCTGAAGCTAAACTGTGGCCATGGGTTATTCAACAGATTTATTTTGCTTTCTCTTTAATCAATGTTAGTCTAACCAGTGATGGACTAGACTAGCCATAAGGTGTTACAGAGTACCTGCCCGCGACAGCGAGTACCTCACTCCCCACCTGTTCGTTTGCCCTGAGGCGACTCTGACTAATGACATGGTAATGACGATGTAGTAGAGATGAAAATCGAATGAAATTGTGTTTGTCTTGTAGTAATGACGTCATGGGTTCAGTATCTCCTTCTTCTAGTGCTTTTTAGATCCTGGAGAAACTGGTTGGCGAAGTTTAAATAACTCCTCAGTCTGTAGTAGTTCTCGCAGCTCCTTAAATATCTGCAATAATCTGGTGGCTGTGCTGGTAATGTTCCTGCCACTACTGTGCTCTCGCACACTTCATGCAAGCAGGTTCTGCAGTATAGGATCTCTGTGTAACTCCAAATTACAGAAATCCTAATCAGTGCTTTTTTAAGTTACTTATATTGTCCAGTTGATAAAAAATGCTTTGATTCCCGCTGCTAGCATATTGGCTGCAAATGCTTATATGCCACCTTAAGCATATGCGCAATTGCCTCATTCTTCGTAGAAAGTGGGTAAGTATATTATTATAATGGATGCAAATGCAAATGAATTGACTTATGTATACATGCGTTACTCTTGGTCGGATGTTGTTTAGTATATTACCATAATGGATATAAATGTATACCCACCATTACTCCACTCTTGATAGAGCGGGTTATTATATCACCATAGTAGCTAACTTTAATAATGTTCGAATAATGTCTATTTGGTAGTAAATCGAGAAATGATGTATCAGTTGCATAAAAAAATATTTTCATTGTTTTTCGCAGCTTAAACTCGCTGTCATATTGTTATCATGCTTTTATATATATATTTTTCATTTTTTCATATGTAGTAATGGTTAAAATAATTCTAAATTAAATGTTTCTAATTCAAGAATAAAATAAAAAAAGCATACGTTTTCTTATCAATTTAAATATAAAAATAAAGTTTTCTTAAAAATCCATCTGAATTGACTGCTCTGCAAATGCTTTTTGCATTTTTTTTTCTTCAAAAAAAAAAAATTAAAACTTTAACTTTAAGTTAATAATTCCCAAATTTTGATCATTAAAAATTATATATTTTATTAATAATAGTTTTAATAGTTAAAAAAATTTTCTCATTGATTAAGAAACAAGTGAAAAGAGTGTATGTTTTTATTTATACAATTCCTTTCTTTTACATTTTCTCGTTTCCACGGGTTCTAAAAAAATTTAATTTGCTTTTTAAGGTATACTTTAATATTGGTGGTTGAAAATATATTCATTGATCAAGTTTTATTTTTTCTTAGACCATGGGGATCCCGTTCGTGATCCACTCTTTGAATAAATCCCCATTTATCACATATTGTTGTTGGTTGACAAAATATTCGTTTTCCTTTTTAATTATATAATATTATAAAAAACAAATCTTTAAATCCTTTTTTTATTCTATGAGATGAACTAATTACTTTCAAAACCACTTAAAATAAATAAAAATGAACAATCCATATTCATTTGAGAATTTGAAGAAAAAAAAGTATTTTAAGAAGAATAAAATCAAAGTTACATTTAAGTAATTAAAAAAAAAAACTCTCATTTTCATTATTTTCTCAAAAAATAGTTAATGTTAATTTTCTCGGTTTCCCTTTCTTCTCATAAAAAAAACTAGTTTTTATAAGAATAATTCTAATCATTGAGTTTTCTAGTTTTTATTTATTTCTAAATACATTCTTTCAATAAAAATTTAGTCGTGTCAGCAAACATTACTGATAAAATAATAGAATTTTTACTTGCAAATGTAGCTTCATAAGTTTTTTATGCATACAAAAAATTAAACTAACTTTCGCTATCTTCTTTTTATAATCAAAAGAAAATTCAGCAAACTCCATCTATTTTCAATCCCTTGGTAAAGAATGATAAACTCAGAGGAAGTACAAAGAAAACAATAAAATATAAACTGAAACTATTTTGGAAAAAAATTGTTTTTTTTAATATTTTTTGCGTATATGTATACTACAAATAAGTCAAAAGTTTTCATTATACATATTTTATTCGAAATGAGTTGTTGATATTGCAATTTTTTTTAATAGTTAGAAGTTTTATGTGTATGTACTTTAAAACTTATTGTTTATAAGAGACGGATATTTTATAAAACTACAATTTACTTTTACTACTTGAAAAAGTACTTTAATTGATCTTCTACATTTCTTGGGAAAATTTCTTCTAGTAGCTAAGTCTATGTTTTCATGTATTATTTTCAGCTCTGTAAATTTGATTTAAAATTATTTTCCACTTCACTACATGTGAATGATTCAAAATTTTTTAGGAAATGCCACTTTGTTCCAATTTTCGAGAGGTGAGGCTCTTAACACTAAACATACCATAGATGATCAAATGAGCGTTTAAGAACTTTTGCATCTTATCGTTTTTGCAAATTTAATTTCATGACTTTTTCTAACAATTATATACAGTTAATATTCTATTAATAATTTTTTTGTATTTTTTTTGTTTCGAAACACTACTTGTCGTATACCTATTTTTACAACAACCGGTCATTTGACCGGGAGAACAATTTATTACTTTAGAAGGATTTTGCATTTATCGGATCAGAAATGACGATGTAATGTGTGTTCAACGTATTGCATTCGATTAGTTGCACATTTCTGCAAAGACTGTTGCGTAGTTACTTCAATTAGAATAACCGTGAATTCAAATTCTAAGAAAGGACCTAAAATTTTAGATTAGCACTTTTGTGTAAGAAAAAGTGACAAAAACTAAGTGTTTTGGTAAGTAGCTTATATTTTATTTAGATAGCTTTACTTCATTTCTAACTAACTGTTAGATTTTACCCAGAGAAATGTCGAAACAATCAAGACAGCACAAGTTCTTAGAAGAAACATTATTAATTATAAGAATAATTATAAGAATTATAGAAATAATAATAATTCGAAGAAATATGCTTGTGGAAAATGCACAATGGAAATACTCTGTATATCTAAAGAAGCGTTGAGCAATGGATTAAAAATTCATATTCTTTGTGTTTGCAATACATAAAAATTGGCAACATACAATTTTGCTTAATTATGAAAAAAAAATTTTTAAATTTATTTCATTCCTATCATCTATATTTCATACATTCAATCAAGAAACATTAAGTCTGGTCATTTGACCGGCTACGGTAGAAATAGGTATATATTAAGTCTTGGTATGTTTAGTGTTAAAATGTTAGCGAAATTGCCAAAATTTCTGAAAGTATCAGATTTTCATTGTCTACCAATCTTTAAAGTTTTTCACAAAAAGCGTAGAAGTTGGAAGCCCATTCTATAGCAAAGCGATATTCATATCTTTCCCATTTCCAATTTATTGCCACGGTTTATTCGTCATCTTTGCAATGCTAAAATAGTTCACTTACGTGGCGGAATATGCCAAAAGTCCGTGAGTTTTGTATTCTAGGCACAACTACATTGCATATTCATGAAAGTGGACGCAACAAAAACATATCAGCTAACTTTTACGATTTTTAAAGATATTTCCGAAGGAAACAAATTTTTATGTATAATTCAGGTTCTTAAAGAATTGGTTTAAAAGGATTATAACCTCTTTACGCTAAATTAACTTTTCTCTTTTACTTTACTTTCTTACTACCACTATAAAAAAATTTGAAAAGTTGGCAGCTATGCAAAAAAATGCTCCTTTTCAGTGTTCAACCAAAATTTAACAGCTACATAAGGAATTCCGTTGTTACTTTTCCTTGTATAGATAAATAATTGATGTAACTTTAAGCGTCGTTTCGTATTCAGAATAATACCCGATATAATGGTTTAAAAAATCTAAATTCGTACAAAGTCAATTTAATTGATTATAACCACTTGGAAATAATAAAATTAAACATTCTTGCAATAATTTTAATGGTGCCGTGGATGATTGAAATAATGGCGAAAATCAAAAATTTGCTAATTAACTTTATTATTTTGCTTCACTGTCTTACTACCACTGCAAAACATTTGAAAAGTGGGAAGCTATGCAAAAAAGGCTCCTTTTCAATGTTCATCCAAAATTTAACAACTACGTAAGAAATTATGTTGATACTTGTCCTTATCTTTTGAAAGATAAGTTAAATAATCAGTCCAAAGCAAAATATCGGATTTTGGGTTCGGGGTAATGCTGAAAGCCCTTATATAGCAAGACGGAAAAGAGCAAAAACTGGTACGAAAGTCATTTCATTTCAGCATTTTCTTCGAGAAAAATGAAATATCTGTAACTATCAAGATTTCTTTTATAGCTTTAAGATATAAGTAAAACTGCTTCTTTTCCAAGATAAAGTAGATATTGTTGAATAGTTTTAAGGAAAAATA
The DNA here is from genome assembly GCA_949128135.1 of Parasteatoda lunata. Taxonomy (NCBI): domain Eukaryota; kingdom Metazoa; phylum Arthropoda; class Arachnida; order Araneae; family Theridiidae; genus Parasteatoda; species Parasteatoda lunata. Next base: position 45,499,984 of record OX421981.1, on the reverse strand, counting down.
AGTAAACGCCTGTCGAAATCTAGCAATAACTGAAGTGGTTTTACTACCAGTCTTTAATCTTTTCCGTCTCACTTTCACCCCTGGTTCGGGGCGGCATGGATTTATCATGATGTAACTCTAGGCGTCGTTTCGTATTCAGAATTCTATACGAAAAAGTGGTTTAATACGCTCACGCCGGCGTGAGCTCATCGGGCGGCGCACCGGATTAAAAACTGGTAACAAATAAATTTCATATTTTTTTTTTCTTCCGGGAATAATAAAAATCCATAACTAGCAATTGTTTTTAACGGATGCAATTTTTATATTGAATTGTTGCTTCGCCGTGATAAATTTCCTTACAGTGAATTGTTATTGTTGAGAATAGATTAACTCTTCCCGAATATTATCTAATATTGAAATAGTTCTTCTACCAGTATTTTCTCTTTTCCGTCCCGCTTTCAGGTCTGAACACCCGGCGTGAACGTGTTAAAAAATCTAAATTCGTACAGCGTCCATTTAACACTAGAAAGACAAGTGAGGTCAATAAGGCCCCTCTAGTTTTTGTTACTCTATAATTTAATGAGATAATTTACTGAAAGTGTTGAGTATTTCTTACTTTTTATATTTTAATCCAATTTTAGTGCTCTTTTAATTATTTATGTGTTAGCCTTACAAGAACGCATATATCGAACCTTATGCTTAGAATGACAGGAGGGGCCAGAGTGGTACCTTATGTATTTTGGCAGTTATCTCGTATTCCCAAATAGGTTTGGGTGTAATGTGTCTTTTGGTAAATGTAGAGTACCCCAGTTTCATTAAAATAACAAGAGTATCTCAATATATCTACACTTATTATTTATAGAGCAAAGGAAACTCAATTATCTCTAAAACTAATGTTCCGTTTCAGCCGACCGGCCTGTTTAGGGGTCAGGGAACTGGTCTTGCATCAGGAAGGTTCTGGGTTCTAATCCCAGGCAAGGAATGAATGTTCCTTCACTCTCTCTCTACTATCTGTCCTTACTGTGGGAACAACGTTGACCCAGAATAGGAGCCAACTAATGCGCCCTTCAGATGCCTGGGTTGACGAAAGGTCATTCCCCAGGTGGGCCTTGGAAAAAAATGTTCCGTTTAATCAAATAATTTTGTTAACCAAATCGAATAAAATATCATAGATATTTGATGATTTCTAACTGCAATATGTTTTTATTAAATTAATTATGATTATATTTTTAAATTTTGGATCTCTAGTTGATCTACACACCAACAATTTGCGAAGGGCCACATTGGCCTTTTCAGGCTTTCTAGGTATATAGCTCAATGTTCAGTCTGTCTAGTGTTAATGCCACTATTATAAATTCATAAGACCTTGTTGCAGGAACTTAAAAAATTTGATAATGTTTAATATCTTTTCAAAAAGACTAACTTTTTTTAAAAAAAATATGTATAGTGAATTTGGCAAATGGACATAACATTACAAATTTATTTGTATTCCTAAGTTTATTCGTTAAATAGAGAAACATTTTTCAAAAGAGAAGTATGAAAAACGGAATCGCATGCTATGTCCATTTTCTTATATACACATTTTGATATGCGTGTTTTTTCTTAAATTTGCATTTAGATTTGTGTTCATCTTCTTAAAAACGCATTTCGAGCTGTATCCATTTTCATAAACAAGCAATTTGAGCTGTGTTCCGAATATAAAGCTCATCGAGGATAATTTATCAATTATGCGAAGTTTTAACGTCATTTTTTAGTTTTTGAGTTTAAGTGAATATTTGATTAGGGTACGAAATCTATGTGTTTGAATCTCGAACTGCTAAATTTGAGTGAAAATCGTGAAAAAAGCTAGGAGTTAAGAACAGTAGTGCTCGTTTCAGGGAATGGAATGATGTATGCATGTCAGCAAAAGGGAAGTCAGTACCGATAAACGACGTTTGAGTTCTCACATTTTTGATCACAGCGTTTAGCGATATTTTTACAAATCGCAAAATGACTCAAAAGAGTAAATAAATGTTATCGAAACTTAAAATTGAAATTTTTTAAAGAGTTTGATAAAAATTTTGAACTGAGAATAGTTAAAGTATCAAACAAAATGGATATTCAAGTCTTTAAAATCTATCATCTATGAGCAAAAAAATTTCAATATAGAATTCAATACGATATGCAATAAATATACAATATACAATCAGTTCGTCATACAGCAATAATTGTTTTTTAATTCAATTTCTACCATTATGGAAAGAATTGAATATATTTATGTACTTGAAAAATATCCATTAAAGATATGTTTTTTTTTTTTTGACTTTGTAGCAGATGTTTCGCTTTTTTGCAACTTTAATTGCTACTACCTCAATTATTTTTCCATATCAATTAAGTGCAAAATTAACAATTCTGCTACGTTATCGAAATTATTATTTTTACGAGGAATTACCGATTACGATTACTATGAATACTGAGTGGAGCTTTTAGTTATATGTCTTTTTCATTCGACATGATAATCCGATAGTTAGATCAAAGTTTATCATGGTTTTCGCTTTTTATTTATTTATTTATCGTGCACTACATTTATTTTCCATTAATATACCTTCTGAAATGTAAATTAGAAATCTGATTTACGTTTTATATTCAAACTAGGGTATTCTAACATTTTTCTTATTCTATAGAATACATTAATAGTTCATTTCATAAAATACGTTCATTCTAATAATGCAAATTAATGTAAATACTTGCCATTTCCTATACGCGCTTTTTAACTTTTCATTTTTATCTGACGTTCGCCAACTTTTACGGATTTGAATCAAAGTAGCTTTTTCCATGATTGCAAATAGCTTATAGTCGATTTATTGATTTAGCAATCTACTGGATATATTTGCTCTTTACTTTAGCTACCTATTTGTTTATGAAAAAGACTGTCGGAATTTTTCTTAGTTGATGTTATGTTTGTACAGTGAGAAATAAAAGGATTAAATTTAAAACGTTATGATTTATTAATCTTTGTAAAACCTTAGTCATTCACATTAGAGCATTTTATTGTTAAATCTAATTGAGGCTGATTCTAAACAAGCTCAAAACAATTTTTTTTTCTTTCAGATCAATATTTTGTACACTTTTGAAAGTTCGACAATCATGATAATTTAGTTGTTTTGAGTTTAATACAAGACTGACAACTTTTTATGCTTTTTGTAAAAATTTATTCTAGTGGTAACTAAGTTTATGTTTTAATGTATTTTTTTTTATTAATTTGAATTTATTTTCCACACCACTACATAGAAATGATTTAAAAGTTCATATGCAACACCACTACATTCAAACTATATAGCGGTGAGGTTTTTTTAACGTTGGCATAATTAAGAGCGATTCCGAAAGCTTTTTTATTTTTAAATGTCTACCAGTCTATAAAATATTTTGCAAAAATGTAGTAGGCCTCATAACACGTTGAATGCCACGCTAATTTTACATGGTTTGCCCGTCTGGCCAAAATGATTCTCTCAGTATGAATTACTTTAAGCTTTTGACTACGAATTTTAAAAAATGATTTTTTTTGTCCCGTTTATTATTCAAAGGGTTCGAGGTTTATTCAAGGTTTATTATTCATTTTTTTTCCTAAATTCAATATTTTCCGTAATTTCTTAAATTTTAAAATTATTATTTAATTACTTGATTACTGAAAAAAATCGCGTTTGTTAATTTTTAACATTTTTAACACTCCATACATTCTGTTGAACAGTGTATGTTTCTGATACTGAATCTCTCTTTGATTACAGTTTTATAGCATTAGTATTTTCTCAGAAATTTTTTTTTAGCGATTCGGGAAACTTGTCAACTTGGTAACGAAATTCCAACATTTCTGCCTTGAATTCATACGGTTTTTTTCAATAGACATGCCCTGTGTCTTAAGATTTTTAATTTTGCAATCAGTCAGTCTTCCACCGAACACCCTGTACATTGGCCTTAACCCTAGTTTGATGAATATTTTATTACGGATATAACTTATTTGATGTAATTATTGTTGATTTTATTTGATGTATTAAACTCTGTTGACCTTATTTGATGTATTTAACCCTTATTTTTTTCAAGAATTTTGTTTAGCGTAGAAAGCCATGCTTGGAAACTTTTGTAACTAAATTCCAAAATTTATACTTGGAATTTTTACAGCTTTCGCAATAGATATGCCTTGTGTCCAAAGATTTTTAATTTTGCAATCAGTCAGTCTTCCACCGAACATTGCCTTTAAACCTAGTTTGATAAATATTTTATTACGGGTATAACTTATTCTGTTGCGATAAAAATCTTTATGTCATGTCTGTAGACACATGCTATCAAATGTATGATCAGAAGTGCTTTATGGACTCGCAAATGAAGAGCTTAGTAGATAAAGCGGGTAAGTGATATGGTATTTATTCAGGATATTTTCAGTGTGTTTATTAATTAGAGAGAATAGCGTAAAGTGGTTGCCTCAATATGCTTACGTGTAATGTTAGTGAATTGTTTCTTAATCCTTAGTTATATACAATGTGGTGATAAAACCATAGAGTAATAAATAACATAAAATTCTAGTTCTACTTGAATAAAAAGTTCAATTTGAACAAATATACAGCTTGATGAGATTATATACAGTAAAACCTGTTTTTGTGCGGTCCTTTTTTATGTGATTTTGTTTTTGTGCGATTGGTTTTGTGCGATTTTATTTTTGTGCGATTTTTATTGTGCATATTTTTTTTATGCGGTATATGAATCTTAGCGGCGTTAGCACCAGTTTAATGTTTCCTATCAATGTACATATACATGTTGTGGACGAACTCTGATTACGTGGCCTCCTTGACAACGATGTATCTGGATTTCACGATGTTCATTTATTTTCAACAATCTCCTGACAAGGCAGAGTCAGTTATGTACATCAGTATTGTCACTCGACGCGCTATCAGTATGCGCTTCGTATTCAGAGTTTTATACACGATTCACGTGATTAAGGATTCATTTTATTGTGAGATTAAAGATAAATAAATTAGTTACTTTTGTTTCTATTTATATGTAGTTTTTATGATTTTTATTTTATTTTTAGACATAAGCACTCCCTTAAAATGAATAATTATAGCCAAAAGAAAGTAAAAAGACAGACAATTCCACTATTTAATGTATAATTTGAAAACTTCTCCAGGTATATGTACAATGAAGAATTAAATATTTTTACAATTTCTTTAGGTCTAATTTAATTATTTCATTTAATTGAAAGCATTCTCTCATCTATTTCATAAATCATTGATGTATTTTCTAAGTCCGACTTTTTTTATGCGGTCCCTATCCACCGCATAAAAAAAGTTTTAGGTAGTATATCGTACAAACTTGTTTATTATCTGTAAGAATTTATATAATTTTCGAATAATTTTTTTTTTGCGATTTCTTTTATGCGGTCCCTATCCACCGCAAAAAAACAGGTTCTACTGTACTCGTTATTGATGCTTATAATATGATGTGTCTCTGCAATAGTATGCCGCACTTTGCCTAATATTTTTGTTTCCTATTAGAATTTCAAATGAGAAAATTTCGTAATCATTTCCATGTTTAACGTTCTCTGTAGACGCTCCTTAGACTTTAACATAAGTAATCCCAATAGTTTAGAGTATACTTGCGTGATTTTTATTTCGAATTAGGTAGTTGTGAATAAAATAAGGCAAATAATTGTCTGCATCGCCTTCTAATAACTATACAATTAAATAGTGTCGGTACTACCATTTTTCTTCTTATCCAGATTATAGACAATATGCTAATATCAGAGCCGTGGTAGCTTAGGGGATAGAGCGTTCGCCTCCCATTGAGATGAACCGGGTTCGAATCCCAGCAATGGCTGGTCGATACGACGTCCACACCCGGCTCGCACCGACTACAGCGCTGACATTAACTATCCTCAGTGGTAGACGGATTATGGGTTAGAGTCCCTTTGCCGTCAAACTTAACCGTGGGAGGTTTTTCTCTCCATTTAACGCAAATGCGGGTTAGTTTCGTCAAAAAGTCCTCCACGAAGGTAAAATTTCTCCCAATACATAATCCTGGAGTTCTCCTGTCTTCTGGACTGGGTTCAAAATTACAAGGCTACGGCATTGAACTGTAAGCTCAAAATTGAGTCTGCTGTCCAACACCAGTTACAAAATTTAAAATAAAATCTGCTAACGTCACTTACCTGGTTCATCCTCGCAGCTTCTTTAACCCACTGACGGTTCTGCACGTAGAAAGTCGTATTTTAACCTGCAGTCTTCACTGCATAGCAAAACCGGTTTTCCAATGTTAATAGATAGGGGAACTGTGTGTAGGGGAGAAACTTTCTCCCAATTTCGCCCATTTCCTTAACCGCCAGTGGGTTAAATATCACAATTTGTGATTTTAGAAGGTAAAAATTTAAATGAATAAGGGCTGTATCTCTCCCGCACAAACAAAGGCAATACAGAAATCTGTTTTCACGAAATAGACTTCATTAGTTAGCAATACGGAAATACATGAAGCAACATGTTTTTTTTTTTTTTTTGTGAAGATCTCCAACATTTTGAAATTTCAGCATCTTAAATTTAGCCATTATATCACACGACACCCATTCGAAATAAAGCTAGAAAGCCTTTAAGAGTTTAACAAACATAGCATATCATTATTTTTCCTTAAAATATAAACATGCAATTTTAAAGGATCATTCATCGTTTAAAGAAAACCAGGCAAAGTATCTCAGGTGACATTTTTATCAATATGTCACGTGATTTTACTATATACAGTCCCTGGCTAAATTATTAGACACACTATAAGATTTTATGCAAAATCTTATTATCAAGTGATACTATACAGCTTTATTGTTTTATGTGACTGAAACCGGTTTACACTAGTGTATCAATTTGTTAAATTAGACGATCGATAATATAAATTGGACGATAGGATAAATTAGACGATATATTATATAAATATTTATTATATCAAGCATTATATTAGTATATTATAATATTTAGATCAAATTATTTGACGCACTGCAGTTTTTTAATGATTACATGTTTTGCACGTATTTATATGCAATGCTTTTATATTTAAACATACATGTAATGGGTTTTTATTCAGGACATTTTTGTATACTTTTATACTTCCTATTTTTATTTATTTTTAACGTATTACATTACAATGTTAACCAATTGATACAGGAGCGTAAACAAATGCAAACCGGTTTCATCCGAGTAAAAGCAATACAGCTGCATAGTATCACCTGATAATTATAATTTTACACAGAATCTTATAGCATGATCAGGGACTGTATATATTTTAGGTATTTACACTCAAGAGCCAAAACATTATGACCACCTCTTAATAACGAGTTGGCCCACTTTAACCCGCCTTGGCATGGATGCCACAAGTCCATAGTAGATGGCCGGAGACAGATTGTACCAGATGTTTAAGCAACGGTCACGCAAATCCGAGATATTGCGACTTAGTGGTCTTTGAACTCTGAGCTGCCGTTCCATGACATCCCAAATGTGTTCTATCGGATTGAGATCCGGTGAGGTAGGCGGCCAGGTCATTAACTGGAATTCAGCATCATGTTCCTGGAACCACTCCAACACAATTTTAGCCTTGTGACACGGGGCGTTGTCCTGTTGGAAAATTCCATTTCCAGCTGAAAAAACAGAGGCCATGTAAGGGTGCAACTGGTCCGAAATGATGTTCAGATACCCTGTAGCATTCATATTCTCTTCTACCACAACCAAGGCTTCCAGAGACGCCCAAGAGAACGTCCCCCAAAGCATAATATCGCCACCACCGGTTTGTGTATGACCTACTGTACATTGAGGGAGAAACTGTTCGCCTGGAAGAGGGCGTATCCTGACACGGCCATCGGAATGATGAATGATAAACCGGGATTCATCTGACCAGGCAACTCTCTCCCACTGATCCATGGACCAGTCGTGATGTTCCCGGGCCCAGTGCAGGCGTAGTTGGCGATGACGCTTGGTCAGCAAAGGCACACGAGAGGGACGTTTGCTGTGTAGCCTCATATCCAACAGTGTGCTCTGATACTATTCTACTTGACCCTGCATTGTATTGGGGTCAGCTGAGCCACTGTCTGAATCCGGTTTTCCTTCACCAAGCAAGACAATCTCCGACGACCTTTTTTTCTTTGATAGCGTGTGGACGTCCAACACCATGTCGTCTACTGCTGGTCTCACCGTCATTTATCCACTTTGCATAAGTACTAACAACTGTAGATCGCGAACAACCCACGACTCCAGCAACAGTTAAATACCACTTCCATCTGATCACGTGCTTTCCACGTCATCCAGGAGAGTTTATAGCAAAATGTAGGGGTGGTTATAATGTTTTGGCTCTTGAGTGTATATTTTATATTTATTTATGGTTATTTATATTTATGTTTTTTATATTAACGATATTTTTGGTTTAAAAACATCTTGTGCTCAGTTATAATTAAGGAACGTGATTCTTTTTCTTATAGTTTGCCAAAGAAAAGATGAGTTTTAATGAGAAAATGTGCTTCATAGTTATATTTTCTGAAGCTGATGATCCTGGACTTGACATGAAAATATCACTCAAAATCTTCTTCTTTTTGGCTGTTCTCTAGTACCACTGAATTAATAAAAATAATGATAAAAAAAAAAAAACAACACAATATCCCCCCACCAAAAAAAAAAAAAAAAAAAAGAGAATTTGGAATACACCCCCAACTGACTAATCTCATATGTTCTCAAATATAATAAATTCTTAATTTCACAGGTGTTAGCCTCCCTGATCATATGGGGAAAAAAGTGTTTTCATTAAGAGCTGATGCGTGTCTCTCCGCAAGTCTTGGAAGTACCAAATTTTGATTTTCAATTCTTATAAAACTGCAAACAGTGAATTAAATTAGTTTAAAACCCTTCCTTACAATCATTTTGTATCTTCTCTTCTTCATTTTCATCTTCTCAACTTATTCAAAAGTGTGTTGGAACTATAAAATTTTGTTCTTTGATTTCTTGGAAAACTACAATTTTCGCATCGGATTAGTTTAAAGTCCTAATGCTATATCCAGAAGTTCCATTGTCTTCTGGGTTAGATTCAAAAATACAAGGCTACAGAGTTGAGCGTTGGTAGTCGTAAAGACAGAATTGGGTCGGTTGTCCAATGCTGGCTATAAAGTAAAGGGAATGGTTTTCTGTTCGCGCCTCAGCAAATTTGAAATAAATAAATGGTACATATTCCCTTATTTGAACTTATTACGTTAAGTTCTTATTATTTACCATTGTAAAAATTAATAAAGCAACACAATATCCTAAGTAAAGAAAAGAAAATTGCTATTCCTTTCTTTGTAAATTTGTAAAAAAGTAATAAAAACATTGTCTTTTATTATGTATCATTGTAAAAAATAAGAACTAAAAACACCATATATTTAGCTATTGATATGTATCGTTATAAAACAAGAATTTGTACCTTAAATGAAAAAGCATTTTAAATAAAAAAGAAACTTGGATCTTTATTTATATCATTGTAAAATTGTAAAGAACATATAAAGTTTCTTGTTATGTACCATTGTAAAAAATAATAATAACAAATACCATATCTTTTGCTCTTGATTACCACCATTGCTAAAAAAAAATTAAAAAAATCTAAACAAAAAAGTAAATTTGGCTCAATGTTTACCATTGAAAAAAAAAACATGTTAAGAAAACGTAAAACTATTTTGATTTTTAATTGCGTTACATTGAATGAAACTTTTTTAAACAAACAAAAAGAAATGTTTCTTCATTTGTGCTACTGTAAAAAAAACAAAAAGAAAATTGTAAAAAGAAAAACGCTATTTAAAGTGTTAGAAAGGGGAAAAGTCAGAATAAATGAAGTTGTCAAATCTAAAACAATATCGTGCAAATTTTCATCAAAGGAAAGATGGATGACTAAAAAGTATACTTGGAGTAAAAATGTATTTTTTACCTATTTTATTTATTTCCAAACCAAGCATAGTTTGAAATCCCTCTCCATCACAAATCAAGAATAATCTACTTTTTACATTTCATATCAAAATAAAAAGATTTGGCGCGGTAAGAAAAAACGGTGAAGTACCTGAAAAAAAGAACTCTTTTGCCAATAAAGCCAAGTCAGCCATGATAGAAATATTCCGAGATATTACAACTTTCGCTCGTCATGTTTTCCGAACCATTGAAAGGAAAAATTGCTGAAAAGATTTTTACTTCATAGTGAAATAAACATTTTATTTCTTTTCTCACAACATTTAACGTCACTTTTTTTGCTATTGTTAAAAATTTCGGAATTCAGTTATTTCACTAAACTTAAAAAACAAGAACAAAAATAAAGTTCGAATACAATTCTTCTAAAAGGTTCTTTTTTTCTGATTAAGTGTAGATGCCCATATTTTATGTTTTCTTGCAAAGTCAAAACAGTGCTAACTCACGCAGTTAAGGAAATTACAAAACATAAAGATTCAAAAGCTAGCTTTTTGATTTTTATGCATGCTTTTAATTTATTAGTCTCAATTTAGCTTGTGTTATCGCTATCCTAATAATTCTTAAATAAACTATATCTTAATCAAAATTTTTAAAATTCTTTATCACAAAAAAATTGCTTAATCTAATATTCTTTATAATAGTAAATTCTTAATTAAGACACGTTTTTTGTGCATTTATCATTTTTTATTTAAAAATATAATTAAAAGCTTTTCTAAATACATCAAATTAAAGTGTTAAGTTTTTTTTCTTAAAAGATTAGGATATGCGAAGCTTTTTCAGTCGTGTAGACAGATTGCATAAATTATTAATACTACATATTGTTTTTTAACATTAAAAAGTGCAAATTTAAAAAAAAAAATGTTGAGCATTCAATTTACAAGATTTTTTTTTTATATATTTTACTTTTTGTAAAAAAAGAACTTTACTTGCTTTATACTTTGGAAAAGAAATTATGAAATTAAGAAAAATATTTTCTTCGTCTCCTTGATTATGTATTCGTGTACGAAATTTGTTGCTTTGAGTAAACAAAAGCAAACAAAGAGTTTACGACATGTGATGCTTTTAAATTTAGAAAACTTAAATAAACTAGAAAATCATCATAAAAATAAATTCTAGCTTTCAAGTGTTATACATGAAAATAATAAATCTTGTACGCATTTCTAAATTTTTAGTATACATTTTTTTTTTTACTAATAGATAAAGTGAGAACAAAAGAAAAAATATGACTTTCGATTTAAAATAATTTTTCGACCATATTTAACCTATCAAAGTCTGACCACGAAAAATGGTTAGAATCATTGGGACAGATATTTTCCGATAGGAAGGGGACATCTCATGGATTCAGAATTGCATAGCAAACCAAGGTCAGAAACCTCATGGGAAAGTAGTATGACAGGTACATGTAACGAAGCGACACAAGACTGAGATCATATAAAATATTTATTAGTCAAAGATATCACATGTGCTGTACAAGATATTGCATGCATGTGTAACACGGTCAGGTCATGGATTGGCGAACTCGCACAAGTACACCAGAATTTTGTCGGATATTCGCAACAGCTCCGGCGAGTCTTTTAACCAGATCCATTTTTGAAATCCACAGGTGTTGCGTACTTTTCCCAGTTCTTTTCAGTGCAGTCCGAAGAAAGAAAACCATGCTGCTTTATTCAAGAGAGCGTGGTAGCCAGTAAACCGGTCCATCACCCCCAATCCATTTTGTGAACAACTAGTGGCGAACAAAGACATTTCCAAACATGAGCTACTATGCAATTCTGGATCCTTGTAACGTCCTCACTTTAAAGCATGTCCCAATAATCCTGGGACACCCTGTATATGAAAAACACCTACATAAAAAAGTGTTAGTGCGTATTTGTTCAAAAATCCTTCCACTTTAGTTTTAAAAAGGAACTGCTGTCTAAATTCGAAGTCCAATATAAATATTTGTATTAATATATACGGTTGTATTAATATAATAATGGAACACTTTTGCTACAATTTCTTAAAAATTCTTTTCTAAAAAGGAACCGTCCTATTAGAAGGATGTTAGGCTATACTCTTTAGCGTATAGCGTACTCTTTTGTAAAATATTATTTCCGTTGGTTGTTTAATTCGGTGGTTGGGTCCAGTGGTATTGTAACATGATCGGTGATTGTGTAAGAGTAGAAATATTTCAAACTAATCGAATTTATCTAGATTTTTTTACAGGTTCAAAGGCCGTATTCATTTAACTGAATGAGAATATCCGGATGCCTGAAGCCACTAGCGTCCCTTTATCCATTAATCCTGATCTCGATGAATTTGATGGTTCGATGTGGTGGAGGGAATGCAAATAGAGTAAAAGGAATATTGTCGATGGCAGATAAATGTTAGATTATGACTATATAGTTATATACAATGTGGTGATAAAACCATAGAGTAATAAATCATATGAAATTGAAGTTCTACTTAAATAAAAAGTTCAATTTGGACGAAAATACAACTTCTATGATGAAGATGATATTTAGTTCTCGTTATTGATACTTAGAATATGATGCGTCACTGCAATTTTATGCTGCACTTTGCATTATGTTTTTGTCTTCTATTACGCTTTCAAATAAGAAAATTTCGAAATCGTTTGCACGCATTTGACGTTCTCCTTAGACGCCTCTTAGACGTTCTTCTTTAGACGATTCTGTGTTATTGAAATGTTCGACGGCGAAAAATCATTGAATGACGAAAGAAGAAGTTCTTGTTGGTTATAAGACGATTCTTCTGAATAACGTGCTCTGTGATGAAGTTATGTACAATTCTTAATAAGACGCTGTTTGATAATTAAATTTCTTCAAGATTTAATTGAAGAACTGAATTGAAGAATTAATTGAATGAACGGACTGCATCCAATTCTAAGGTAAGCAAAAGTTCATTCATTTCGTATTCAAATAATTAATAATAATAAAATAATAATTTAATAGAATTGAATACAAATGAATTATAATTTTAAAAAGTTCCGATTTCTGCAAGATAATGTATGTATTTGTTTGGTCCTTAATTTCTAATTGTTTATTAAATTTAGATTTGTTAAAATTTTTATTATTTGCAGTTTTATTATTTTATTAGACTTTATATCGGTAACTAATTTGTTACACTTAGATATTGCTGGTGATGATTCAAAATTATGTCAGAGTAATTTAATAGCTTTGTCAAACATCAATGAATTTCAAAACACGATAATCGTACTTTTTTTTTATCGGAAGATGTAAATGAAAGCGAAACTAATATTCCAGGAATATTCCATCTAAATCGAATAAATCAGAATCATAACGCATGTGATTTTTCTTCAGTAGACGTAAATCAAGACCAGTAAACTTCAATTCTCCCTTTCCATAATGAAGAGCTTGCAACAAATATTCAAGGTCTTTATTTTTCTTCAAAAATCAAAATTATTTATTAGGTAGACAAAATAATGAGAATCATTTTTCTTTTCAATAAGTTAGCGAAATAGGAAATAAATTCACAATTCTGATTACTTTTACGAGATATTTCTTCGAATTGTAAAAAATTTTCAGGGGTAAATTTTTTCCAGTTAAAAGTTTTTTTTTTCTTCAAAACGTTGAGGAAAATTTTGATTTATTTTATACCATAAGCTCCTCTCAGAAATTGCTTTTTTGCCAAGCGTTTGTTCTTCGGTACTGCCAAATTGTTTTTGTTTTCAAAAATAAATTTAACTACTTATGATATGTTTTAAGCGGAACTAATTAAAGGATTTTCTGGCACAGATGATTCTGAAGAAATTCCCCGCAAACTTGAAAAACTAAAAAATACCTAAATACAAAACTTATATACAATATTTAAATTCAATGCGCAAATTGGTTAATAGATATGATTACATGTAGAATTTTGTATCAGTATGTTTTGTAATCAGTATGTAACATATCGAATTAACTGTGAACGTTCTGAAAAATATATCTTGATAGATCAAATTCATTAACAGAATTTAAGCAGAAATTACGTAGATCTGAAACTGTTGTACAGAAATGGATTTAAATTAATTAAATTTTGAGTCACATTTGATAGTCTAAAAGAAAACAGCAACTATAGAAAACCTTCCAAATCAGTTACATCTCCTCAATGTTGTTTTACCTATAATGATATTGGTCATTTATCTAAATCATGTCTTAGTCGTTAAAGTGGGACCACAGGTCCATCATGTAATCATATTGGTCATAAGGCCTCAGATTGTTGGCAAAATGATCGAAATGATAATTCTATGCCATATGCTAATGAAAAAACTATTAATAAGTCTCTTTTTCCTATTAATATGTGTAAAGAAGTGATTGTTTCTAATCATAGACCCATGTAGCAATTTGACATTCCTCAGAAAATCAGCATATATGAAATTAGACGCACCGCCATTAAAAGGAAACAAATCGTTAACTGGTTTTTGGATTTTTACAAAAAAACATATTCGGCTTTTTTGATTTCGAAATTATTATCGATGGGACTATTCCTGCTCCCTGTTACTAGTCCTGTTGCGCCGACTGATTCTTTAAATAATGATCTCACAATAGGTTGTGACGTTCTTCAACAAATAAATCTCGTTATTTCTTATACCGGAATCAGATTTCAAAACATTTTAAGCCCTCTAATAGTGTAATTGAAAATTTCATTTTGTCAATTTCTGATGATTCTCCTATTTATGATATCGGTCCTAACGTTTCGAAACAAGCTCATGTAGACTTTTGATGACGTATTCGCCAAAGAAAACAAAAATTGCTGATATTGATCTTACTAACGAGATTCGATTTTCCATGACCCCGATGTTTGTTATTAGCTGAACGTGGTATTGTAGACAAACAAGTTGACGAATGGGTTAATTGTTGAACCATGTTCATACTCATGCGCTAGTTAAGTTGTAGTAGTGTTTTTATTGACTATAGACGTTTAAATCGAAAGTTAACTAACGATAGTTGCCCTCTTCCATTAATTGGCAATTTTTTAGCTTGACTTCAATATTCTGAAGTTTTTAAAGCTGAACAAATGTTGAACATTTGACCTAAAAATGGTTTCTTGCACGTTCTGGTTGGGGAAAAAAGTCGTAAATACACTAGTTTTGTTATATGTAAAGATCAAAATCAATTCAGACCTATGTCTTTCAGTTCTTCGAAACAGCGGTGTCAACTTTTTTTGCGTTGCATAAATGTTAGTTTTCGAGACCCCATTGCCGATGGTATTGTTTTGCAGTATATGGATGAATTTGAAATATTTAAAAATTGTTCTTGAAGTAGCTCATGATTATGGACTTGAAATAAATGTTTTAAAATGCCAATTTTTATGTAATGAGATTTAAATTTTTAAAAATGTAATAGAAAACAGAAATTGTCACCTTCCCCGTCTCGTGTTAAAGTCGTCTTTAATTATCACGATCTCCAAAATGTTAAAGACGTGCGTTGATTTCTCGGTCTTACTTTCTATTTCAGAAAGTTCATATCTTCATATTCGAGTACTATAGAAACATCTTTAAGTGACCTCTTCGCAAGAACAGCCTCTTTCAATTTAAAACTGATCAAAAAGACGCAATTCAGAAATTAAATACTTTCCCAGAACCTGTTTTAAGTATTTTTAATTAAAATTCTGCTACTTAGATTCATACTGACGAGTCGATAAATGACTCGTCAGTATGACTACAGTTCGACTACAAAAACTTATATATATGACCACTAATTTCATTCACTTTTTTTATATGTCAAAGAAAATATCGGATAATGAAAGAAAGTATACCAGTTTTGAACTCGAAGTACTTGCTGCTGAATAAACACGTAAAAAAATTCGTATTTAAATGCTTGGTACAAAACTTCGAATAGTTACTGCCTTTAACGCATTAGTAAAATCTTTAAACAAAAAAGAACTTATTTCCTGCATCTCGAGAGGGGCTCCATAACTCCGAGAATTCGATTAAACTATGGAACACTGATCAGGTGCAAAATAGTTCACATAGATGCTATTCGTCACTCTCCACAGTATATGGTCGTTTAAGATAGATAACATCTTCACTTGAAGTGCAACAAACGGATGATCTAAGAATCGCTATAAAAACTTTTCTTCAAACAACTCCTCATGTTAATTATATACTAAAAATACATTATTGTGCAAACATTTTAATGGAATCGATTTGATAGTAGTACTTGACGAAATGCTGACAGACATCATTAAAACAGTCCCCGAACGTGGTCATATTTCGTATTACGTACACAAGAGCTGGTCAGCGAAGACAGCTTTGCTTTATGCAAAAGTTGAAAAATACATTAAAATTGCGTTGTATCTCCGCTAATCATTTCTTTTAACGGCAGGCACTGAACTTATCGTTCATCGCCAAGCAAGATGTCAGAAATGTTGCTCATTTTTCGTTGCCTGGTGAACACCGTTGTGATCAAAGTCACGGAGGGAGCCATGGTGGCTGAGGTGATAGAGCTTTCACTTTCCAATGAGGTGAACCGGGCTCGAATCCCAGCGATGGCTGGTCTATACGAATTCCGCATCTGGTTTGCACCGACCAAAGTGCTAACGTAAAATATCCTCAGTGGTAGACGGATCATGGGTTAGAGTCCATTTGCAATCAGGCTAACTGTAGGAGGCTTTCTTGGTTTTCCTCCCCATGTGACGCAAATTCGGGTTATTTCTATCAAAAATTTCTCCCAACACTTGATACAGGAATTCCCTTGTCTTCTGGATTGGGTTCAAAATTATAAGGCTACAGAGTTGAACATTAGTAGTCGTAAACCCAAAAAATTGGGTTGGTTGTTTAGCAACGGTTGTATAAAATCACGAAGGTGACCAACACTGTTCACGCCATACTGCCGCAGATACCCGTTCATAGGGTGGGCAACATTTTCACACAACAGAGGACAATACACAGAAAGAAACATCCATGACCTGATTGGGATTCGAAACTACAACCATTGGCTTTCGTGGTCAAGAACTCTAATCTCTCGGCGCCCTGGCCGACCTTCCCTACTTGTAAATGCGGCAAAGAAGACGGTATGAAACTTCCAATTGATATAGATGACACATCACTTTAGACATATCACTGAGATTATTTAGGTGCGTAACTACTTCGCACCAGACCTCTTGCATGACCACTTCGAAGAAAAATAAACACTTTTTTACAAATATTGATTTCACAAAGCACAATTGGTTCTCTTCTACAGATTTCACTAACGCAGCAGAAGCTATTGTTCGATTACAAAAGCAATTTTTGAAAACACAGCAAAGATAATTACAGACAAAGGGTCTGTATTTTGTTCTGCGGTACTTCAAGATTACTGCAACAAATAAAATATTGCTCATACAGTCATAACATCATAATTACCAAGATCTAATGACAAAAAAAATCTGCCATTATAGTCGTCTTTCTGAAACTATCTGCAGACAATTCGGAGAAATGGTATACACATGTCACCAAATTGCAATAGATAATGAACTAAACGTTCCAAATAACGTGTTAAAATGAGCTTTTTCGAACTGAGGCAAACTGAATTGAGGTTTATGTTGTTAAATAAATGTTTTGTTAAGTTAGTTATTGCATTTATCTATAGTATATATAGAAATTAGAATTATATATATATATTGATATTGTAAAATAGAATTGTCTTGTTTCAAAAAATAAATTCTAATAAAGACTCAATTTTGCTACTACTTTTTCTTTTTTTTTTTTTAAAAAAAGGAAAATTTCAATTTAAAATGCTGCTAGTGACAAATGAATTGAAAAATTAAATTTTACTCTTTAGCTATACAATAAAAACCTTCTTCAAAATTTTGATTTATTCTCTACTTTTCGATGAAAAAAAATTAATTACTTAAATCTTTAAATTTCTTCAAAATATTACGAGGAATTTGAAAATTTTAATCTAAATTAAATTTTTTCAAGCGAAAGTAATATATTCTCTATAGTAGAGGCAATCTTATAACTTAGGGAAATGGATAAGTTTGAAACTAATGGGCTAAAGTGATTTTTCTGAACACATTCTCCTTCAACGCTTCCATACTCCATTAACACCATCTCTCTTAAGAGTCAATTTCCCAAATAATTAATACTGTAAAACTAATTAATTATATGGTTAAGCTATTAAGATTGTAAAAGTAGTTAACTAAGCTGCCGAAAGCTGCGATTTAACACGATTAGTTCATGGACAAATAAATTTAACTCAATGGCATTGAGCCTAGATTTTAAAAATCAGAGACGTGAGTTTCACATAGTTCCGTATATATATATATATATATAACCATAGAAAACTTATGAAAAATGAACTTTTATAAGGAATTAAAGAAAAAATATTAAAATAAGAAAATTTAACAACGAAAAGATCATCTCAGAGCTCTCTTCATCAGCTCTCACTATTTTATCCAGAAAAATAGATCTTTCTGATATTTTATTAATATAGCCAAATTAAAATATGTAAATATAATGTTGTGAGGAGCACCAGAATTTGAAAAAAAGGGAGACTGATTAATAAACAAAATTTTATCAACAAAAAATATCACAAACACTTAAAAAAAAAATGGATTAATAAATGAAATTCAAAATAGATCACAGATAGTAACTTACGAAGCGAGAAAAGAAGAATGCCATGTACTTACTGATAACTTTAACAAGCACAAAGGATTTCAAAATATTTTCGTAACTAAGTAACTAAGTCTAAGTTGTAACTAAGTCTAAGATTAAAAAATATCGAATTAAAGTGTGAAATATTTTTATTTGTGGATAAATGGCATATATTTTTAAGACGCGGTGATACTGAAGTTAAGATTCGAATTTGATTTGTTTGTTACTTTGGATTGGCCCATAACTGGATTTGCGTAATGTAATAATTAAGGCCCGGATTTTGATGACATTTGCATTTTTTTTGCATTTTTTGCATTTTTGGACATTTTTTGTCCTTTAGAGCATTTTTTTAGATTTATAGGGCATTTTTTTTTAATTTTGGGGCGTATTTTGCATTTTGGTTAATTTTTTCCAATTTTTATTATTTTTTGGGGCATTTTTACTAAAATGCAAGATTTGTCTTATAATTTGTCTTGATTCAGAAGATGCTGCATCAATTAAGACAGCGCAAAACGTGTTGGTCTCTGATAAAATCGAAGGAAACTTATCATTTATAGGATTAACTTTGCTATTGTGTCCTCGACAATTACAAGCTTGGAGAAACAAGAATTGGAACTTTGCGATGCAATAAATTATATTGACGGATCAATTGTTGCAAAAAGCAAGGGGAAAGATAGCACAGAGAGTAGCATCTAAATTGAACAAAGTTTTGGAGAAGAACACTGGCTTCCAAACAATGAAGAAAATCTCTAGGATATTAACATGTGAAGCAACATCTTTTCAAATTGAAGAATTGTCAGTAAGTGAGACCGTCTTTTTCAAGTACGCACCAATAACATTAGTAGACGTTGCGAGAAGCTTCTCAAGGTATAAAAATTTACTTTCAGACAAGAGACGCTCGTTTACATTTCAAAATATCAAAAATCCTTTAATAATCTATTGTAATTCTGATATTTAGTAATATTATGAGATGGAAGTTGTTATATTCATTAAAGTTTCTATACAAAATGAAAATGTTTTGGAGTCAATACATTTTCCTTTTTTTTGTTATTTTAGGATATAAAATATATTTTTCAAACTTTAATGAACGTAGAACAAGTATTGCATTGCTTTATATTTTTTGAAATGACTCATAATAATTTTAAATAGTAAAACATTGTTTTAGTTCAATATTTTTACTTTATTTAAGTCATGTCATAAGGCATTTTTAGCGCAATTTTTGCATTTTTAAGGGCATTTTTTGCACTTTTTAATGAAATTTCTTGCACTTTTTAAGGGCATTAGTTGAGATTTTTTAGGTCATCAAAATCCGGGCTCTAGTAATAATATATTATACTGGATAATTCAAAGTTTTTTTTATTAATAAAAGGTCGAATTTTAAATACAGCATTTTAATTCAATAATTTTTATAGATATTATTAACAGTTATTGAATACTGTTAATTATTTAATTATCAATGTTAATTATTTAATTATCAATGCTAATTATTTAATTATCAATGTTAATTATTTAATATTGAATATTGGAGGATGTTGTTGGTTAATTATGAAATTTCAGCCACAGATATGACTGAGATGACTTTGTACTTGGCAAAAATATCAATCTGGATGATGAACAGATTTTTATGTCAATATATACTTTATTAATTTTAATATACAATTCACTCAATGATTTTGCATAGAATTTAATTACATTTATTGAATGTCCCATGTTTTTAATTAAATTTTGAAAAAGTATGACTATTTGCCTTTTGGTTAAATAAGTATTACTCTTATAAGCATTAGAAATTCTTTTAATTCAATATATTTGCTTAAAAATAGTATTTAAAAAAGTTTTAGGAGCATTAGAATTCATGCAATTAATTTAATGTATATTGAATGCACCACCAGCAATCAGAAAACTCTGATATTGGGACCAAAAATGCTATAATTACAATTAAATCCTTAACTCTGGTGTTCTTTTCTATCAATCTTTTACTTGCAATCTTTTCAGCAACTAAGTTACTCTGTATCTGTGTAATTCTAATAAAAATGTGTCATTCTCAGATTCTCTGATGTCTGAATTCTCTTACTATCACAGCAGAGCGTGGTTCCAAAACATTGTTTAGTCTATCTCAGATAAGTAGCATTTGATTAAAAATAAATTCATGAATCTATTGTTATTTTGTTCATTCGAGTAATGCAGCCATATTGCACAAAGAGCAGTTTAGTATTGTTCTCTTTGATGGTACTGATTTCCCGACGCGATGTAAACGGGTGCAAGTCATATTTTCTATAACGGAATTGGAGATATTTTAGAAAAAAAAACCCTACCCAACCAAAGAAAGTTCCGTAAATTAAAAAAAAAAGGCATGTGCCTTAAAAATTTTCTTGTTGGATGATCAAGTTCTTGGCTTTCCTTCTCAGTGAGAAGACGGCTACAACTGAATCGAAAATTTCAATTTTATTTATAAGGTGAATGGCAGAGTTTGACAAATACTCAACCTTAAGCGCCTGGTTAAGATGCGGAAAAGCCCAGAGATTTTCATGAAACAACACATTGATGATGTCAACAAGATCTCCGGTGCTAAAGTGAGCAATTTAGATACAACTTTTTGCTTTTTGATGTCTCTGCCATAGGAATATGAAAATGTCATGCTTTAGAAAATAACCCCAAAAGAAAATTTTTCTTCCAATTTTATTTCTCTAAGACTGATTGGTGCTGAAGCTTTATTGAAAGATTTTAAAGAAGAAAATAGAAACAAATCGAATAAGTTTTTGACAGAAAATGTGAATTCTCTTAAATAACATAATTTTTCTCTTAAATAACCTTAAAAATAAAACTAAACAATTTGACATACTTTGTTTATTTTACAAGCATAAGAACACACAACCAAATATTGTGCTAAAATCTGGCTTGTTTTAGTTGTGGGAAAACGGATCATTTCTAAAGAGGTTGCGGAAATATTAAACAGCATCACACTCAATCAAATTCATCAGCAGAGTTATACTTCGTCTTTGGAGATGTGAGTTGAGACGAATTCATTGTTGATTCAGGTACAACATCCCATGTATGCTAGCATAAATAATAGTTTTCATCACTCAAATTATTGCAAAGTGTGATTCGAAATTATCCACACTCAATATCAAAGAAATTGGTGTCAATGTCAAGGTCAGAACTTCAACTGGAGTTGAAATATCACCTAAAAATGGCTTATTTTATTGAAATAGTTGGAAAAATCATTTCTATTGGATATTGTGATGAAAGTGGACAGTACGTTAGTGAATTTGTACCGCAGTATGAAATTGCTCTGAAGACCACCACCCTTGAAACCTTGAAATTTACCTCTGATTTCAACGTCTCGTCTTCCTGTTATTAGAGTCTTTAAAAAGATGGTATTGTCTGCTTCAACGTCCTTCTGTGAAATCTATGTAAGTGTCAAGTAGAGTGTTTGTCCAACGCCTCCTATAACTGAAAGCCTCCACACGGTTTTTATAGGTAGTCCAATCAGACCACTGTGAAGGATATCCACTTTCCGAACGGGTCAATAATACAAAATCTAGTTAAAATAAGAATGTGGTAGCAAATATATGACTAAAAATTTATTT
The DNA here is from genome assembly GCA_949128135.1 of Parasteatoda lunata. Classification (NCBI taxonomy): domain Eukaryota; kingdom Metazoa; phylum Arthropoda; class Arachnida; order Araneae; family Theridiidae; genus Parasteatoda; species Parasteatoda lunata. The sequence continues at coordinate 45,477,863 of OX421981.1, read as the reverse complement.
TATTTATGAATATTATTGGTTTGCCTTATTCACTTGTCAACCACTACAGATTCAATTCTCAAATATATATGATAAATTTCTCTCAATTACTTTTATAAAAGGTTCTGGGTTCATGCGCACAACTGGTTCACTTTTTAAATAGTCTGCGCGGACTACTTATAAAAGACCGTGTGGAGGCTTTTTGATGTAGGAGGTGATTGTTTGTCCGAGGAGAAAAGATTCCAGAAAAAGAAAAGATAAACTCATGACTTTGATTCATACTGATGTTTGTGGTTCAATTAAACCCGAAACGCATTCAGGTGAACAGTATTTTATGTTTCTCATTGGTGATTGTTTTCGTTTAATGGAAGTGTGACTACTTAAAAAAAGTGATCTAAACCAAGAGCTTATATATTTTCTAAAACCTAACCTTTCTATGCGTAAGTTACGATGCGATAATGCCCAGGAATATTTATCTAAGAGTTCAATGAATTTTTCAGCAGAAACTGGAGTTTTAATTGCTTCCGAATCTCTTTATACACAATCTTTAAATGGGGTTGCAGAACGGGCGAATATAACTCGATTAGATAAAGGGTAAGCAATGCTGATGGAATCGGATATTCCAAAGGTGTTTTGGAATGAAGCAGTTCGTGCTGCAGCTTACGTGACAAATCGATTGCCGAATAGTTCTCATAAAAATATTTTCTTTTAATTTGAATTATGAATGCCATCCAGATTATTTCAACATAAAAATGTTCTGTTGTGATTCATTCATGCTTGTACTACCATATATCGGAAGATAAACCCCACAAAATGATCTCCATATTTTATTCTACTAGGGGATATCTTCTAATGAATCCCGTTACAAAGCGGATTACAGTGTCACAAAATTTGAAATTCAACGAAGTTAAAGTAATCTATGAAAAACATGTGTGTTTTTATTCTAATATGTGTCTTCCGATTCTAGTAAAAGGAAAGAAAAAGGAAGTAGAAGTGATCATTCCAAGGTGGATAACCCTACTTTCTCGAATAACGTATAAGACGATAATCCTAAACAAGAAACTATTCCTAACTTCAACCGGGAAAAGATACCCCCTGTGGCATTCCCCGAATCTGTGACATTCGCAATGTTCACTGTTAAGCAACACACTGAACTATGATGACTTTGTTTCCCTCCCCCCACCAGAACAAGAACTGTAGCAGGGCGCGATGAAAGAGGACAGAGAAAGTATGAAAATAAACTGAGTATGTGACTTAATGGAACCTCCACCTGTAGAAAAACTATTAACTGTAAGTGGGTATTACGAAAAAAAGGGATGGTAAGTACAAAGCAAGGCTTGTTGCCTGAGTTACATTCAAAAAAGGTATAGATGACAAAAAAAATCTTTTCTCCTGTTGTAAGTTTATCAGTTTGTTTGTTATAGTTTTAAATAAGAATGCGTAATTTTGGACATGAGCTGTTAAATGTGCTTTTCTGAATGGTGAGTTAAATGAAACTATATTTATAGAACAACCAAATGGTTATAATGATAATAACAAGAGGATATGCAAACTTAACGAGAGTTTGCTTGGTTTAAAACAATCACAATGTCAGTGGCTTAAGAAATTTCTAGAATATAATCTAAAATTAAATTTCAAACAATTTGTTCATGAAATACGCATATGTGAAAGAAAACTTTAAAAAAATGCTTAATATAATTGCAAGTCTGAAAAATGTCGGTCTTAGGTATTTATATTGAATTGCCTTCTTACGGATTGTTGTTAAATTTAGAATCATACATTGTTAAATAACTAGATACATTTAACATGTCAGAGTGCAAACCTTGCTCTCAATCAATTGAAAACAAATCTACTCCTGCTAGCTTTATGAAAGGAAATAATTTTGTTGATCCTTATCATGAATTAATTGGTTTTTTAAAAGTCGGGATAGCCTGGTTGGCAGGATATTGGACTCTCGTTCGTGAGAACGGGAGTTCGAATCCAGCCGGCCGAAAACTCCCCATGTAATATATAGTGACTGGTGCATGTTAAATCTGTTAGGTCACAAAGTCCTCCATTTCCCCATAATGAATCAATACCTCAGGGGGTACTAAATTTGAGATAGTTCGTTCTCCGGTTCAGGTAAAAATTATCATTTGTGGACAAATGAAAGGATGCATGAATGGATCCACCCTATAAATGAGTGTGGTAGAATTCAAATTCTTGAACATAGATGGCGTCACTGGAAAACAAGAACTATCACAGCCCCTTTGCCTCATTAGCCAACTACAGCAGCAACAAGGGAAGAAGGACATGCATGTAAATGTGATTGATTGATAGCATAGCACCCTGAAATCTATGAAAATGTTCTATCAAAACTATAAAATAATCAGTATCAATAATCAATACAGAAGTATTCAAATATAGCAACTAATTTGGGACAAAGGGAATATATATTTTGAAAGAAATTCTGCTGAATAAAAATTTAAAGTCATTATAAGACAATATCAGTAAGTTAGTATGATCATTATGATTAATTATGATCCAGTTCCAGTACTTAGAAAAATATCTGTAGAGCCTGTTGTCTAATGGCATGATATCCAATAGACTGGAAATTGTAAAATAAATGATTCATTATGAACGATATGCATGAAATAAGATTTTTGTGTTTAATCATGAATTAAAATAATATTTAAGAAAATAATCTCTAACTTGTTAAGAACAACCGATTTTTCAGCACTTATTCATTGAAAAAAATAAAAACTTGAGAATCACTAAGGAAGGTGTAGCGAAAATTTCAGGGCTTACGTTACGTTATAGTAGTTGCTTTTCCGAGAAAATTTAAAAAAACTGTTAATTCGAAAAAAGGAATGTTTTAGTTTTTGATTTAAAAAATGATTTCCTTCACTCAGAAATAAAACAAAATCAGTATTAACAAAAAAGAAAAATCATCCTCTTTAATAACAAAAAAGAAAAATCATCCTCTACTTAAAAAGAAAAATTATAAAATATTTCACTGCTTGTTACTCTTAACTTTTTAAAAATAATACATTTAAAATTAGTTGTCATATTTCAAGAGTGCTATAAATAAAAAAAATTCTCGTAATAACTCAGATTCTATGGAATTTATTTATGTGTAATGCGAAGTTTTTTTTTTTTTTTTTTAAATTTAAATAATTTGATTTTAAAATATTTTTTTCACCACAACGTACAAACCTGATATAAAATACCCCTTCCCTGTCGTCATTCCGCTCTCAGGCTTTTAGAGAGTTGGCGAAAATATCTCTTAATCTGGAAGCTTTGTTTTAAATTTGTTGCCAATCAATTCATAAAATATTTTGCAGGAAGCGGAGCAGTTGGCATCAATGCCATACCTGCCAACTCTTCCGTTTTTGCTGGAGGATTATATTTTTGCAAATATTCTGGTAGCCTCTTTTATATATTCAAACTTGAATCATGCTTTAAAAAATTTTATTTAAAATGACTTTAACAACCGTTATGGTAAGAGAATTTAATTATTCATATAATAGATCTACTTCTGATCGTTGGATAAGTGAGCCAAATATAAACTGACTAACGTCCTTAAGAAACTAAAGTACTGGTGGAGAAATTTCTAAAAGTTCTAACTCTTCACACTCCTTTGATCTTAAAAAAATATTTCGGTTAGAGAAATCCTGTGAGGCATATCTGTCCTAAGAATATTAATTCGAAAAGATGAAGTGCTTTCTGATATTCGTTTAAAAATTTTATTGCCGGATTTTTAGTTTCTTAAGCACGTTAATCAACTGAAATCTAAATGAAAAATCTACCTACAATGTGAATTTAAATTTCATTCTGCTACCACAAATAAAATAAAAAAGATGCCAGATAACATTCTTCCACAAAATCTTCCACATAATCCAGCCTACTTATTTTTATCCTTGAATTTTTTCTTTCAAAACAATCGGCATTTTGTGAAAAAAATATTTTTTAAATACTAAACGCTGAACGAAAACTGCATAATTCATATATTATATCATTAATAAACTAAAACGAAATAAAATTTTGATGAAATTTTTTATCAACTTATGGAGTACAGCAACTTATGGATAATTTAAAAAAAAAGATTTGAATATTGTATAATATGAGTAATTTTAAAAATATTTCGTATTTGTAGCATGATAAAATGGAGATTAAAATATGTACAATGAGATCAAAATAATTATTGATAATCACAATCGTTATAAAATTCATTAAAAAATCATTCGTTTTTATACACTTCTACTTTGTTGTTCTCCCTGAATGTAGCTGAAATTTTGCATTTACTTTAATTTTAACAAAATCAATCCGCATTAGTTTTGAGTATTCATGCACTATTTTTTTTATTTCAAATTAGGTAAAATAAAGCAACGAATTATTAGCTCAGCTTTCTAATAAATCTATAATAGAATAGAATATAAAATAGTTGTATAGAATATATAATAGTGCTCCTTTTTTTTACCCTGATTATAGTAACTTCCATGCTTAACCAGGCTCACTTGTTTGGTTCATCCACTCTGCCCTTTAAATGACACACATAGTTCATCATAGTTGTCCTCTGTATTGAAATTGATATTTATTTTTAGGTTTCCTAATCATTCCTCTCTAAAAGTACATCTCGAGGAGCATAATCTATTGGAAGAGAACTCTCTTATCTAGGAAAGTTAATATTTTCTTTTGTGCGCCACTTCAGCAAGAGAGTCGAAATAAATTTTCCTTCAGTTCCAGATTTCCTAAAAGGATAAATGCTTCATTCAGAAACAAAGTAATGGAGCGACAAATTGACAATTGCTACTTCCAAATACACCCTCTGACAAACTCAAACGGTTACAAAGTTTAATTTCTATTCTACTTATTAGCAGGAGAAGTATATATTCTGAGCTCGCTACTATATCTTATGTAAAGTAACTGTATGCTTATAACTCCATTGTCCTTTTGAGAAACTATTTTCCTTTGAAAAAGAATGTATAATGTTATATTGAAAGCCCCGTATGGAATTTCACGGAAATGTGTATATTAATTGTGAAAGGTATTTAAATATATATATATATATATTTATATGAGGCATGGTTTTAAACAAGGACCATTCGAAAATGAAAACTACACGCCTGTCGACTACTACGCTTTTTGCAAAATATTTTATAGAGTGGTAGATATTTAAAAATTAAAGCTTGCAACATCCTTGTAATCCTCAACGCGAGAGAGCTAAAATGGTAGAATGGTAGAAATCACATAAATCTCGGTGCGCTGCCGCGAAGCGTCATTAACCGATTCATCGGTTGCAATAAATCGATGATGAGGAGTAGTGAGGAAGAATGGAGATGGGAGGGAGAGGGGGTGCTCATCACCAAAAAATCGAGAGGGGGTTCGTGTGACATTGAAAATCAAGAAATGTATGTAGAGTGGCATGAGGTATAATTAAATGACAATATAGTCATAAAAGATATAAAATAAAATAATCATGAAGATTATGATGATCGATATTATTAAGGAAGGTCTGGGTTAAATATATATATATATATATATATATATATTTACAACGCATGATATCAACCCAAATTGAATAAAAAATAAGATAAAAATAAAATTATATACAATAGGAAAATAATAAATGAGAGAAAATCATGTCATGAGCTCTGTTACAGTGGCGACCCAGGCGTCCCGGTTGAATAACAACTCGTCTTCCGGGTTGCTCACTATACTAGTCTTAATCATACTACATATTATTTGGGGAAGACCCCTTGGAGTTGCTTGGCCTCCTCGGTCCATGTATATGCTTGCAATACTGTGTGTGTGAAGTGTAAATTTGATAGAAAAACAAAGTTAGGCTGGGGCTGAGTGTATTTCATGTGCTAGGGCAACACCATATCCCTAAGGAAAAAGGCATTGATTGGGCTAAATTTAGTGTTGGCATCGATTAATTCTATATCTAGGAGTGAGTTAAAATTGCTGGTGGTACAGGGTTTTGCTTAATCGTAAAAATGTTTATTTAAATTTTTTATATAGACGCTGATGTCATCAATTTTTAGATCCCTTTTTATACTATTATTGCTAATGCATTTAGGGGCGCCGACGAGTCTTCTAATAATCTTCCCTTCTGCCATAGAGAGTTTATTTTTTAACTAATCATTTACGGTGGTAATGGCGGGGCAGGCATAGGTTAGAATTGACCTGATGGACATTAGATAGACAGTGCGCTTGCATTTTAGGTCTAAAGTTGACTTCGAGTTTAATATGGAGTTGAGGGCCCAATAGGCATCATTCGCTTTTTTAATAATGTTATTTATGTGTTGTTTCCAATTTAAATTAGATGTGATAGTGACTCCTAGATATTTTGCATTCTTTGTGGGTTTAATGATCTGGTTGTAGAGGATAATTTCAGGAATAGTTTCTACCTTTCTTTTTACTATTGAAAAAAATAATTTGGCACTTATCCAGGTGTAGTTTTATTTTCCATTGTGAGCGCCATTTTTCGATATTATAGATCTTCTTTTGCATGTGTTTAAAGGCTTGTAAAGGGCTGATAGATTCCGTGATAATTACTGTATCGCCGGCATATAATGATGTGAATTCGTTTGGATTATCGTTACTGATGGGGAAGTCAGCTGTGTTTAAAATGCATAGTAGTGGCCCGAGGATATTACCTTGGGGCACACCGGCTTGAATGTTTTTATAAGCTGAGAACGAACTATCAACTTTAATTCTGAACTTTCTATTAGTAATGAAAGAGTTTATTAAAGTAATGAGATCCAATGAAATATTTATTTTAGGTAGTATAAGTCCCTTTTGCCATAACTGTTGCATATAACTGTTAATTCATTCTTATGAAGTAGAGGGAAAAATAAGTTGAAATTAATAAAAAAATAATGCATAAAATCATAAACTTAGCTATCACTTAAAATTAAATTTGACACAAAGCGTAAAAAATTGTCAGCCCCATCTCCAGGCGTGAAAGCGAGACGGAAAATAGGAAAGGCTGGTAGTGAAACCTTTTCAGTTATAGCTAGTTTTGGGGAGGAGTTTACTTATTCTTTTTTTAAATGTTTCAACAACATCTACTTAATCTTCGAAAAGTAGCAGTTTTATATATATGCTAAAATTTTAAAAGAAACCTTGATAATTACAGATATTTCATTTTTTTCAAAAAAATGCTGAAATGAAATGTCTTACGTACCACATTTTTCTCTTTTCCGTCTTGCTATATAAGGGCTTTCACCCATGCCCATCTCTCTCTCTCTCTGTATATATATATATATATATATATATATATATATATATATATATATATATATATATATAGTTGTCCAACTTAACGAACATAAACAGCGTATAGGAGGAAAAAGTAAGAAACATGTCACTATGTTCGGGCTACTAAGCTGCACAATGAGGGTTATTAAGAAAGATGTTATTATATTTGGACTACTAAACGATCAAATTTCTAATGGTTATGGAAACCCGTGCTGAGGCCTTCTCTCTTCTAGGAGGTATTGGTCTACCTCCTTGGCAGATGAGCGAGGTCGGAAATGGTCTCTTACGATATTAAATCAAACAACCGTGTTGTAAGTAGCAGGGTTTCCTAAAAGAGACTAATACTTTTCAAAAACATTTAAGTAGAAAACAGTTTCGTTGAAAAATAAGCTTGCAGCAAGTTAATATGAGAGGAGAAAATTTTTCTTTAAGAACTTTGAAATTAGTTCGCTGCAGATAGAAACGCGTACGAAAAACAAATTAAAATTACATTTCAGTTTTTTTAAAATCTTTTAATGGTTGGAAAAAAAAAATCCACTTTTAGCCGCATTCATATGCAGAAATGTGACACGTCGTGATGCGATGTTTACTTATTTATTGATCCTTAATTCATGAATTTACTATTCGCTCAGTCATCTGTCCAAAACTTTTTGAAAGAAAAGCCAGGAAATCTACTAGTACAAATTATGCTTTGAAGCATTGATTTACTGGAAGAATTGATTCTTTAAAATTTTACAATTTACCAGGTATACGTTTTTGAAAAACGTCTGTCTAATTTAGGAAACCCCATATTCACAAAAGACGTAAACAGTTACTCAAATACAAAAGGAGTGAAAAAAGCGCAAAAATTAACAAAATGGAAAGCTTATTTTTTTGTAAAATGTAAATTTTTTCAGAAAATTTCATCAGTAATAGTTTTTTTTTTGTTGAACATAACACAAAATGCGTGTTTAAGGAAATGGACATAGTTTAAAATATCCATCCATTGAATGCCCCATTGAAATTTTGACCTATTTGGACTTAGCTATGTCCGTAACCAGGGGTGAAAGCGAGACGGAAAAAAGGAAAGGCTGGTAGTAAAACCTTTTCAGTTATAACTTGTTTTTGGGAGGAGTTAACTTATTTGTTTTTAAAACTATTCACTAATTTCTACTTTATCTCGGAAAATAAGAAGTTTTATATATATGATAGTATCATAAAATAAATCTTGGTAGTTACAGATATTTTATTTTTTTCGAAAGAAATGCAGTTGTATGTACCAGTTTTTTCTCTTTTCCGTCTTGCTATATAAGGGCTTTCATCCATGTCCGTAACAGACATAGCTCAAAGTAATAAAGTTGGCAGCTCTATATAGGCACTTTTAGCAATATCTAAAATTAAAAGTTACCCGACGAGATTAACTTTTTCAGGTAATTAAAAATAATTTCACCAAAATCTAGAAACCTCATGAAATGTTTTTAAAAATTTAAAAGAAAAAATGTTTTGTTCATAAGAGTTAAAAGTGTAGTAATTATTTATATTTTAAAATCTTCATCTTTAATCAAACAACATAAAACTTATTAAAATACTATTTTTCTTAGAATTTTAGAATTAGATCCATGTTTCGCAATCTTTTTTCTTTTAATTAATAGCACTTTAATGATATTTTAAAACTAATTAGTTGTTTTGACTTTGTAGTGATTAACGCATAAAATATAAAATTGCTTTAAATAGAATCAAAACTCAGCTATGCTAATTAATTTTGATTAAATTATTCTAAGTTTACATCTTCCTTAAATCTTTCGTTTTTATGCTCATTTAATTTCAAAAAAATATTAGAAACAAACTTTTTTTTTATTATTTATTATTTTTAATTACGCTTCTAAGAAATTATCATTGAAGCGAATTTGAAACGAATGACGCATTAATTGATCTTGTTGATGATAATAATATGCATCACTTAACATGTTTTTAGGATATAAAACATTCATAATTAATTTTTTTTATTCTAAATCCTTTAAAGAAATAATTTTATGCATCATTTAATTTAAACTTAAACTTTCTTCACAGAATATCCGTTTTGTGGGCAAAAAATTTCTAGTGGTATCAAAATGTATGCAGAGAATGACTCTTGACTTTGTAAATTTGGTGTTAAGTATTTTTTAACCTACCACCATATGTAAATGATTCATAAAGTCTTATGAAACGTTTGTTCAATCAAATTATCTTCTATATAAATTTTTAAAAGAATTGTTTGAATTAACCTAAATTCTGCAAGGCTTACTGGGGGTTGGCAAAATCAAGGTTACACTTCTACTCTAACAATATGAATTCACAATTTTTCATTTAGCTGCTAATCTTTTGGAAGATCTCATGAGGTTCAATTGTTGGCATGATTTAAAAGATCACACTGAAAGATATTAGTAATTAATTCATTTCTACTTTGGCAAAATTTAGATAGAGCAAAAAGAGAAGAGGAAGTTAACACGTTGAATGCCACGCTAATTTTGCTTGCTCGTCTGGCCACAACGGTAAATAACTATAAAATAAATTTGCAAATATTACACAGATTTTGCTAGTTTTTTAAAAGGTTTAGCATGACATATCTGAAAAAAGTGGTAAATTATATAAGCCAACGAATTGTTTAGAAATAATGATGGATAAAAATCTACTAAATTGAATTTATGAAACCAAGAATCACAATTAATAAATTACAACTTGAAAATATTTATTCGCTGTCTCGAGCAAGTTGGCATCTCTGTGTATATAAATAAAACTATTTTTGTGTGTTTTATATTGCATTAATTTCTTCAAACCATTTTTGTAACTATAATAATATTAAAAAAAAAAAACTCGAATGATGTATTTCTAATAATCTTGGCTTCACCGGTAACCGCATGGCTCTACGAACAATCTCAGTACCGGTCACCGGTGACCCCCATGGCATTCAACGTGTTAATAGCTTTTTTCTAGCTTTAATAACAGCAATTTTGAAATCATAGTCCTATGATTAGTTAAGGAATTGAACTGAACGGTATAAAACATCTGGGCACCTGAGGCCGCTGGCGACCCATTTCTCATTCATCTTTAGCTTGAACTTTATGATGTTTTGATGTGGTGGAATGCAAATAAAGTAAAGGTATATTCATGTGAATAGATGATCATTGAGATTTTCACTGTGTAGTTATATGCAGTAGGGTGATAAGGTAGGGTAGTTATTGCTGAGTAGTTTATAAAAGAGTATAGACTTACTTCTCCCGAAAACTAGTTAAAACTGAACTAGTTTTACTACGAGTTTTTCCTCTTTTTTTGTCTCGCTTTCACCCATGGTCAGAGTTTTTAGGTTTTAGGACAGGCCTTTTATCTTGATATGATAAATTACGTAATTTTCATCATGAATTTTGAGAAGGACAAGAAAAATTAAGAGGGATAATATAATCAATCGTGAGATAGAATAAGTTGAAATATTTGCCGCGTTTCCAGCGCCAATAAAATAATCGAATCTAATAGGAGATAATAGTTCGACTGCAGCGCCAATTGCTTGCAGTATTATAATTAAAATAACGGGTACCAATATTTGATGAAATAAGTGAAAGACTAATTAAATTCGTATTATCAGACAGCATCGCTAGTTAAAAAGTGTGCTAAGAGCCTGATTTTAACCTCTTCGATTTACATATCGGATTTAAAAATATTATTATAGTTTGCAGCTGAGCATTTATGGGCCTTTTTTTTTATAACATTGTGCATTAAATGACATTAATGTTTCTGTGAGAGCTTTAATTTAAAATCTCTGTGTATGTTCTTAATTTTTCTGAAATCATTTAATAGGATTACAATATTTATATTAGAATGATTTTAGTGGTATTGAAGAAGAAGAAAAAAGATTTTAATTTCATGCACTTATTTTGGTCGAGGAAAATTTTGCATAGGTAAATATTACACCGATTTAAAAAGCCTCTACCCTGATCTTTTCAGGGCTGCCAACTTTCTGCGCTTCTTGTAAAAATTTATTCCAGTGGTAGTTAAAATGTTTTAATGTATTATTTTTTATTCATTTAAGCTTATTTTCCACTGGACTATATATAAATGATTTAAAAGTTCATATACAACACCACTTTGTTCCAGCTTTTTCGTGGTGAGGCTTTAAATGTTGACAAAATTGCCAAAAATTCTGAAAGCTTTGGTTTTTAAATGTCCACTTTATAGAATATTTTACAAAAACCATAGTAGTTAGCAGAACTGTCTTTTTAATTGTGTCAAAAAATTTTCCATGTAAAATCTTCCAAAAAATTTTCAGTTATAATCTAGATTGTTTACATAGAGTCAATATAGAAATGTTTCCGTAATTTCATCCAAACTTTGTAGGTTTGTTTCTCTGTATATTTCCTATATATATATATATTTTTTTTTTTTGCTTTAATTTTTTGTCACTAAACAACATCGTTGCAGAAAGTGGAGCTTTTAGCAATCATGTTACATTGAAATATTTTTAATTTTCAACCAATATAATTTTTTTTAATTGTGTATTGTCAAAAGTTTGATTAAGGTTTTTACTATCAAAATATATGTGTGACCAATATAAAATATTTTATTTCCGTATTCGAGTTGTGTTAATTATCAGGTAATAGCAAAATTTTTAAATGTCGTGGGAAAGGTAATCTCAGAAAATGACATTGCGCGAATTAAATATAAATAAACACAAAAGTAAACCATAGAGCTGAATAATTTTAGATATATAGGTCGTATTATAGGTAGTATTTAGATATATATAGGGCCACAAGCAGCCTCAAAAAGGGCCGCAAGCAGCTTCAGGTGCGCGGATGTTCTATGCAATTTAAGTTTAAATCATAAACTAACTCTATATGCCCACTATTTGTTTCTGGTTGTAAATCTTAATCTGTCACATGTTCCTTCAAAAAAAAAGTAATAAATAAAAAAAGAACAATAAGATGCATTAAATACAATGAATGCATGAAAACATAATTTAGGAAAATAAGAGTATCATTTCAAATGCGGATAATCAAAAAAATTCATAATATGGCAACAGCCCTAGCCACATTGGTACTAAGTTGGGTCCCAATTCATTAAATAACAATAAAGCAGATATTTTTAAACCTATTTGAAGGAGGTAATTTAGGTAAATAAGAGTATCATTTCGAATGCGGATAATCAAGAAAATCGTAATATGGCAATATCCCAAGCCACATTGGTACTAAAGTAGGCCCCAAATCATTAAATAGTAATAAAGAAGATATTTTTAAATCTATTCGAAGGAGGTAATTTAGGTAAATAAGAGTATCATTTCAAATGCGGATGATCAAGAAAATCGTAATATGGCAACATCCCAAGCCACATCGGTACTAAATTAGGCCCCAAATCATTAAATAGCAATAAAGAAGGTATTTTTCAAACCTACTGGAAAAGGTAACTTAAGTGAATAAAATTATCATTTCAAATGTTAGATGAACAAGAAATTCGAAATATGGCAACATCCCAAGACTTGCTTGTACCAACCTGGGCCCCAAATCATTAATTAACAGTAAAGTAGCTATTTTAGGTCTATTTGACTGATGTAGTTTTGGTAAATAAGAATATCATTTTAAAATGCGGATGAATAAGAGGTTCATGAAGATCGCAATAGGGTAACAACTCTGGCTGCATACGATGGCATTTTCGGCAAATGAGATGCTGTGTACAAAATAGTATGGAAAAAATAATTTCAAAAATGAAACTAATTTAAACTAGATTTCACCTTGATTAATATTTAGATACATTAATAAAATAGACAATAAGTATCAGTCATATTTGCTTAAGCATAATTGAAGAAAAAAAAATTAAAACTTATATCAATTATCTTCTGTCTCAATTTGCTTAACTTTTATTCTAATGTAAAACAAATGCATGAACTTTACTCATTATCTTTTATTTTGAATTATTTCACCTTCACGCTTCGTAATTTTACACATTTCTAACAAACACTCTTAATATCCTAAAGGAACACCTTTTTATTGTATCTATTAGAAAGCATCATTATTTACTTTTTTTATACTTACACCATTTAAAAAGGTGACACACTTTCAGTAAATAATGGTTGACACAAACTGTTTGAAACGAGAAGAATAAACAAACGGGAAAATAAACTACACTAATTACAGCAAAACACTCATTAAATTGTAGTAGAATCAAAAAGAAAAGATTTTTCTGGATAATTAATTATTTTTCTCGTTTTGACAGAACCACGGTAATTTTTCTTTGAAGATATTTTACGAAAGGTGTAATTCGTTCGTTAAGAATATGTTCATTTTAACGAAAAGAAAATTTTCGAATTCCTTTTAAAAGTGAAAGCTCACATGCATTCTTTCTTTCGTTCAACTTTAATGAAACAAAATTGGATCGAATCATTGTGTAAACTTTTTAGAGAAGAAAGTGACCATTAATATTTCTCTGAAGCCAATTTAATTTTCTAATTTTCCAACCTTGTTAAGAAAGTGATTAGTTTGGAGGAAGTTTTGGGTATTTACAAAGTTGAGTTTGGCCTGAAGTATCACAAAGTAAAAGTTCGCTATTTTCTCAGAAATCAAAACTTAATTGATGATGAATTTATAAATTTAAAAAAAAAAAAAGTCTCGCAATATGTTAGCTCACATATTGCGAAAGACAAGTTTTTTGGAGGGAATTTTCTACATTAAAAGTTATGCAGCACATCAAACTTTATAGTTATTAAGCTGTTTATTGACTGGTGAAATTTATTCAGATAATATTTTCACGTGGTGTAGGACTCTAGACAATTTGTTTATTTTTTTTCAGAAATGAAAAGAAAGGTAGTACAAGTATTCTGTCGAACATAAAGATGCTTTTACTTACGTATATTATTACTAGGATTTGTTTCTTTCCTGATATAGTTCTTTCTAACATAAGGCAGCTCCCATTTTTGGAAACTCCTAAAAGGAAAAAAAATGATAAGTTTTACATTACTATGATTTCTTCTTGCCGAAACAAGATAGTTCTGCTTATCATAAGAACGCTCCCCTTTTCTGAAAGGAAATAAAAATGTTAATACAACTGTTTTAATACTAGGATTTATTTTAATCAAAACAAGATAATTCTAAAATGAAGACCCTCCCCCTTTTCGGAATTCCGAAAACGGAAAAAATGATGAGTGTTACATTACGAGGAATTGGCCTTGCCAAAACAAGATAATTCTGATTATCATAAGAGCGCTCCCGTTTTTTAGAAAGAAAGAAAAATTTTGTCACAATGTTAGATGTACTACCAATACTAGGATTTGTTTTTACCAAAACAAGATAGTTCTGTCTAACGAATGAACTTTTCCTTTTTTTTGTCAGAATGTCATAATAAAAATTTTGATAGGATTTATTTCTAGAATTATTTTTTTTTTCCAAAATAAGACAGTTGTACCTAACATAATATAGCAATAATAATTTAAGATTTGTTTTTGAATCTGAAGTTATTTAGTTCTCTTTAAAGATAAAGTAACATGCAACAGAAAAAAGTATTGATTCATTTTAAGCATACATAAATTACCATTCATTCTGTGGACTCAAACATAATTTTTTTTACATATTTTGGTTTGGAAGGTTTTTAAAGTCTTAAAAATTGGTCTTAAAAATTGGTCTCAAAAACAATAAAATAAAATTAATCTTAATAATTTCGTATTCCTTACAACAAAACTTAATATATAAAAATTATCAAAACTTAATATATAAAAATTATCAAAACTTAATATATAAAAATTATCAAAACTTAATATATAAAAATTATCAAAACTTAATATATAAAAATTATCAAAACTTAATATATAAAAATTATCAAAACTTAATATATAAAAATTATCAAAACTTAATATATAAAAATTATCAAAACTTAATATATAAAAATTATCAAAACTTAATATATAAAAATTATCAAAATTTAATATATAAAAAATTATACCTAGTTGCGAAATGTGAGATTTCGAATAAGATTACAGGAAAAATTTTACAACATTGAAGACTAGTGATGGTGTTTAATCCTTTCCTAACAGTATTCTTCTCGGCTGATAATGCGCTGCTGAAAAGTGAACCAGTCCACAAATTCTGCAAATTGCAAGCTAAGATTAGAAATTAAATCTTATTTTTGTGGCTAGAAAATATTCTACTTCTAAGTATTTATATCATACTAAAGTAACTTGTTTTGACTTGCCTAACTTTCATTTTAAATTTATGACTGGTGTTGAACAGTTGACCCAATTCTGAGCTTTCGACTATCAATATTCAACTCCGTAGCCTTGTAAATTTAAAGCCAACCCAGAAGATTCTAAATCAATCATTGAGACAAACTAGATTTCGTGGAGGATAGCTTGAAGGAACTGGCCCTCATTTGCGCTACATGGAGGAAAAAATCACGAAAACTTCCCACTGTTGATAGTAATTAATAAATTAAACCCCACTTACAGGAAGTGTAAAATGAGATAGGCATTTAAATGATTAAAATAATCACTATTGCAGATGTTTATTTGTACCACCATCAATAATACGTAAAATAATTTTCATAAATTTTTGACAATACTTTCATAATGCTGCAATTTTCATAAACAATAGTTTATAAGCATGTGCATTCTAAATTAATAGATCTTACTTTATATTGTATCATAAAAATAATTTTACTGACTGTTATGTGTATCATATTTTACTGTATTTTAGTGTTACCGAATACCAAAATTGGTGTCAGCTATTTTACATCGATTAGTGTAAAAAACATTGTTGGAGTTTCATTTCGCCAGAATCTATGCTTGGTTTTGGTGTTTTTCCACACCACTTTGGTGTAAAGTAGTTGCAACCTTTTTTGGTGTTGAGATGTACTAAAATTTTTTGACAGTATATTTAACATAATATTTTGCAGAAAAAAAGTGGAACAGTTGGCATTCATGGTGGGTAAATAGGCACTTTATTTTCGTTGCACTAGAGCTGCACAATGTGCTATTGGCAACGGTCTAGGAAATATTCCTGAGGATGATTTGAAGACATATGCCATCACAAATTTTGTGAGGTTTCTTCCTCAATTTAGGCATAGATATGAAGGGGAAGTAAATTTTCTCCAGATCCCTGCACTCAGGGTACTGCTCAGTGCAGTGACCGACCACAGAACTTTCCATTCCACAGATTTTGTGAGAACGTACATCGCATATACTCGGCGAGTCTTAGAGGACTCGAGAACTGAACCCTAGACCCTCCGAACTGGAGTCTTATTCTCTAACCACTGGGCTACCACGGCTCGTTGTCATTCATGTAAATTCATGAAATTGCTATTATAAGTGCTATAAACATCAAAATATCTGGTTTGAGAAAAAATGCGATTAGAGATTGAAAAGATTTGCATGGCAAAAAAGCAATTTTTACAACTTTAAAACTAAATAAACAGCTTACAATTTTTAGTAAAATATCATTGTATACATTTACTTACATTTATACAAATACAGATGTAAAAATGAAGAAAAAAATCAATGATATTTTTAAGTATGTCAAAGAATTATTCTTTCTTAATAGCTTTCAGCATTTAATTTTTTTTTTTTTTTGCTTGAATAATTTGCAAATTCATTTTCTTTTTAAGCCTGCTGATGCATTTTTCGGATAAATCTTAAGAAATAAGTCACTTGTTTATTTTCTTTTATTTTTCAACTTTTAAAGTGCAAAAATAATTACCGAAAAATGCAGCTTTCTAACATTTATAAAAATACTGCGCTTAATTCATTGTTTTCATTTTAAAATTTTTGGGAAACAGTTTTAAAAATACAAAATACAAATAACAAAAGAGAAATTATTCTTGAAATAAATGAGAACGATTAATTAAAAACGAGAAAAAAAAGGAAACCTCAAATATTAAAATTAATTGCAAAGATTCATTGTGAAATACTCAAGGAAAAAAATTTAAATTAAAAGCGTTATTGATCCTGGAAAATAAGAAAATAAAGTTGAATATTTTAACTCTCTGCTTTAGTTAAAACCATGTTAATTTGTATTGTTTACTTTAAAAAAATAAATTTTTACAAATTTCGCTTATGACTTTAAATTAAATAAAGAGTTTTATTCATTGTAGCGTAAAAAACATTTGACTAGTTATCTTTTACAAATACATATAAATTTTTATTTTAATATTTGTATTTATACTGAAGAAAATAATAAAAAGTTGTAATTAATTTTATTTTTATTCTTTGAGGTGTAAGAAAACATCATGTTCAGTATTTTTTTAAAATTATTTATTCAATTTTTAACACTTTAAAGAGTCTTTTTAGCAATGGAAAATAAATTAAATCTTACCTTTTCATCAAGTATGTCACACGAACTGAAGTAACAATGAAACTCCGCCAAACTAATTACTTTTGCCTCACCTTAGTGACTTTTTAAATAAAAGAAGGAAAAAAAAAAAAAAAAAAAAAAAGAAAAAAAAAAAAAAAACATATATATATATATATATATATATATATATATATAATACGCAGTAAAGAATCAAAGGCATAAAAGAAAAGAGGGATTAACGAAGAAAGTTAAGAAAAATAATAAGATGTTTTATTATATTCTTTAATATTTTTTTAAAATAAGAAAAAAATTTAAAATGAAAAAATTTGTTTTTACTAAATGTTAATAATATTTTAAAATTGATCAATGTTAAAATTTTATCAGTAAAATTCAATCTTATTAATTATAAACTTTTGATTATCCAATATAATATTTATTATCTTGCACACATCCAGTTTCGGGCCAATCCACGGTAACTAAAATAATAAATCAAACGTGCTTCTGTACTTCTGTAAGAACGTGCCATAAAATGATGCCATCATATTCTATTTTTATATTTTGTAATCTGGGAAAATTGTTACAAAAAATATTAAATCATTTTTGAAAGATGCCGGTAATGAATTTGCTATTCACTTTGTATATTACATTTGGTGATTTTATTCTGTATTTTCTTGAATTTTTAGTTTATATTTTTAACTTGATGTGCTTTATTTTGTATTTTTTACTTAATTTGTTCGATTTTCATTTTACTATTTTTGGTGCTCCTCGTACTATTGTTTGATATATTTTTCTTTGATACAATATTAGACTACAATATTAGAAAGCACTTTTTTTGCAGATATAATCGTGTGAGTTGAATACGAGATTATCTTTCCCTTATTTTGTTTTCCGCCTTTTTATTTTCTTCTGTTTTTTTTTAAATTTTCGAATATTTTTAAAAATGTTTTATTTAAAAGTTTATTTTTTTTCTCTTTTAAAAAAGCTTAATATATTTTTCATGTTTTCTCTATATTCTCAACTTTTAACTCACACACACCCATATATGGGTGATTCTCACGAAACATGACAATTCGGACCAAAAAAATTCTTCAAATTTAAAGTCTTCAAAATAATCTGAATTTTTTTTTTGCATACTTCTTTAGTTACACTTATTAATACCTTGGGGACAGCAGTGTAGTTTATTGACATATGCTCGAGAAAAAAAATAAAATAGAAATTCACCAAATCTTGAATGCCAGGAAAATGACATATTAGCTTATAAATTTGAAAAAACAGTCATTTTAAGCTATTAGTAAGTAACAAAACCTAGGCCTTTATGTTAGGTGGACCATGAATTGCCTAAACTAATTATTTTATCCACTGTAGAAAAAATCAAAAATGTTTTTGTTGCTGATATGTACAGAATAAAATTGTGCGTAGTAATCTATCATTAAATAAAAAAAAAACTTTGATTACATTCAGTCATATAACAATCTTACATAAACTTGATATTAGGTTAATATTTGCTTTACATTCAACTGTTTAAAAAAATTTCTAGTAACTGTTTCAATGTCATGTCATTCATAGACCAGGAAAATGACAGCCAGGATAATGACAAATTCGCCATTTTATAGCAGATAACTTTACTTTAATTTAATATTTTGACCTAAGACGGTTATATTCAGTAGAAAACAACAGGATTTCTTAAAATAACTCAGATAAATCTATGTAGTTTATGTTATTTATGATTTCAAGGAGTCAGGAAAATGACAACATAAAAACCTACTCAACTTGAAAAATTTTTTGAAATTGATTTTGAACCAGAAAATTGGTTTTTTATTCATGTGAAAAGACATGTTCATATAGGAGGGTATCTAATCAATCTATTAAGATAAGATATTGATAGCTGGCTCTAACTATTTTGGTTATAAACCACTAAATAAAAGTAGCCAGGAAAATGACAGATTTTCTTTGGACAAACAAAGTATTGCCAGCAAAAATTATTTTAAACAAAGTTTTTGTAAATAATACCCTCTGCGTATATTCTAGAAATGCTTACAACGGTTGAGATAAAAAAAATAGATATTGAAAAATTTATGGGAAGTTTTGAAGATAGTTATTATTGGAAACATTGTTTGGGACATGGCAGGAAAATGACATTTTGAAGCTCAATTAAATTTTTTAACTATGCAAGACAGTCATTGCTAGTGCAGAGTCATTTTAAAATGTTAACAGCGATGCTTTTTATTAATTTTTTTCAAAAAATGTTCTTTTAGTATAATAGTATTAGATCTTGGAGCAAGGGACAGTGAATTGTCATATTTCGTGAGAATCACTCATATATATATGTACAATATTAGAAACCCTTTTTTTTGTGTGGATATAATCGTGTGAGTTGATCACGAGATTATATTTTCCTTACTTTGTTTTCCGCCTTTTTATTTTCTTCTGTTTTTTTTTTTTTTTATTTTTAAATATTTTTTATGTTTTTATGTTTTTTCTATATTTTCAACTTTTAACTCATATATATATATATATATATATATATATATATATATATATACAAAAAATACAAAAATTATATTTTTTTACGTTATTTTCTTAAACTTTTACACGTTTTTACCTACTTTTTTAAAAGCTTTTCAATTCCGGTTGAATAGAAAGAAGAAAGCCGAGTAGTGAACCATTTGCGTAAAAAATTTTTTACCTCTTCACTGGATGAAAATCTTCTTTAAGTGTTCCGAACAAGTCGACCAGACGGTCGAGCAGTCACAGAGCTTGACTGCGAAGCCAAAGGTTGCGGGTTCGAATCTCGCTCAGGGCATGGATGTTTCTCTCTGTGAGATGTTCTCTATTGTGTGATGTGGGAATGTGACCCACCCAATAAACGGGTATCATTGGCAGTGTGGCGTGGGAAATGATGCTAGTCTCCGTGAGTTAGGCTCACAGTTGCCCATTGAGTAGCCTTAAATGAGCATCTTCCTAGGCGAAATACGTAAAAGTTCAGTGCCTGCCATTAGAAAAAAAAAATTGTTTCGAACAAATGGTAGTCCAATGCTGCCATGTCCAGGCCATATGGATGATGCTCAGCTGTTTTCCAGTGTAATGCCTGTAATATTTGTTGTGTTACTGCGGCTTTTTGAAGAATCTCACTGTCCTATTGCAATATAATTGCATGCTACGTCTTTTTGGACCGATAGGCTGTTGTTTGACATTCTCTAAATATTTTCAATAATAATTTGCATTAATCGTTCGTCGTTCATGAAAGATATCAGCGTACTTTAAGGCAGATAACCAAGAATTTGCTTTGAATGGAGAAGATTCACTTTTTTTCTACGCCATTCCATAACGTTTTGTTTCAGGGATGTACATCTTTTGTACATATTGTACATCCTTTGTATGAAGTGAACAGTTATCCTGACTTTTTCCGTGTAAATGGGTGACGTTATTCAGTTATTCGACAGTTGTTGATAAACAAATAAGCTAGTCGTGCCTTTCGTAAAGCTTAATTAATAAATGGTTCTGTTTTATCAAGAGAAATTTCATTTATTTTAAACTAGAGACATTAACAGAACCATAAGTGGTTACCCGATAATCTGGTTATAAATATCATGTAGGATAATCCAAGCGTTTGAAATCTCATCAATCACACCAACCAGTAAGTTCGCATTTCTTGTCTTAACTCTTCTATTTTGTGGAGATACTGAATGATAGCTTTAGAATAAAAACTGTTTTTTTTTCAATCTAAACTTAGTAAGCTGGTTTAAATGGAATTTTCACTATTATTGACACTTGGAAATTTTTCGTACGAAATTAATTGGAATTTACATTTTGAATTTTTGTAATTTGTATTTTTGCAAGATGCTTTGTATTTATGAAGGCTTCTAAATTTTTCGGTAAGTGATCGAATAAAGATTGGAAAAATCGTAAAATTGAGTAGAGAAAATTCAGTGTTTAATAAAATTGATGGTGCAAAAGAAAAATTTTTGCTGATGCAATTAAGACTCCATCTTTTTGGAATGGCAGCCGGAACTACGGTTTGCTCAGCTTGAATCCCAGTTTAACCCCTTAACTTGTGCACTCGAGTTAATTCGAGGGCGTGAAGGAGGCCGAACTGTGAACACTCGAGATAATTCGAGCGGCGTTGTATTTTATGCTGCTATAATTTTTCACACTCGAATATAATTGAGAATTCAAAATAACAATGTGAAAGCTAAGAAAAAAATTGTTTTATTGATATTTATCATTTACACAAGATTGTAAGCTATAACATTTATTTATTCAATAAAATATACAGTGATGCCAACTTGCTCCAGACAGCCAATATATATTTTAAAGTAGTAATTATTCAATTGTGATTCTTGGTTTAAAAAAATTAATTTAGTTGATTTTTATCTACCACTATTTCTAAATAATTAGTAGGCTTATATAATTCACCACTTTATAGTACTTATGGCCCATCTGGAAAATGGCAAAATTATTTAAAACAGCACCGCAAATAAACAGACCAATCAACGGACCAACTGGCACAACATACTCAATAGAAGAAAAAGTAGAAATATTTGCAGATTCCCTTCAAAACCAATTTTCGCCAAATTCAAACTCAGATCTAAATCACCATAATTCAATCACCGAAAAAGTAAACAACTTCCATGAAGATCATCCTATACCAGAAACAATAGAACCTACAAACAACGAAGAAATCTGTAATATCATCTGAAACCTAAAAAACAATAAAGCTCCAGGTGAAGACGGAATCAAAAATATCATGATAAAACTGCTACCACCAACCTATACTCAGAAGATCACACATATCATCAATAGCTGCCTTGCATTAAATCACTACCCTCAAATCTGGAAAAATGCATCAGTTATTCTATTTCTCAAGAAAAACAAAAATCCAAGTTGCCCTGAGAGTTACAGACCAATCAGCCTACTAAATATAATTGGAAAAATCTATGAAAAAATAATTTACAACAGAATCAAGCCACTTTTAACAGCCCTTCCCGATGAACAATATGGATTCCGACAAAAACTAAATACAACCAAACAGCTACTTCGAATAATAGACTACGCCGGAAGAGCAATAGTAAACAAAGAAACAATAGTTTTCCTAATGATCGACATCTCAAAAGCATTTGACAAAGTATGGCACACCGGTACAATATTCAAACTAATGCAACTAAATTTTCCTCCTGGACTCATCAAACTTCTATCCTGTTATCTCTCAAACCGAACATTTCAAGTGACTATCCAAAACTGCATCTCATCAAAAAGAAACATCTTAGCCGGAGTACCTCAGGGCAGCATACTTGGACCAATTTTATATATACTTTACACCTATGATTTCCCTATAAATAAAGCAGATTACAATAGCATTACAGCCTTCTACGCAGATGATACTGGTATAATAATCAAATCCAGAAATCCAAACTTAGCTCTAATAAAACTACAAGAACAAATAGATGAAATAGAAGACTGGTGTAGAAAATGGAAAATAGCCGTAAACGCCGACAAATCACAAATCCTCATCATACAAAAAAGAAGAATTAAAATTTCACCTCAATGCAAACCGAAACTGTTCAACATTCAAATTCCAATAGTTAAGAGAGCAAAGTACCTTGGACTCATAATTAATAGCAAACTCACTTGGAGCGGCCATATTAAAAATATAATAGACAAAGCAAATGCAGCAGTTAATATCATCCAACCTCTCATCTATAACCAAAATGCCTCACTAAAAATCAGAAAATTACTATACACCTCTATGATCCGACCTATTCTTACATATGCTTCACCTGCCTGGACTACTATACCCGAACACCTAATGAAAAAGCTCAACCAATGTCAAAATAAAATACTCAGAAAAATCACTCGTGCCAGATGGTTCATACGTAATTCAAATATCCATAAAGATCTCAAAATTC
Source organism: Parasteatoda lunata (assembly GCA_949128135.1). NCBI lineage: Eukaryota > Metazoa > Arthropoda > Arachnida > Araneae > Theridiidae > Parasteatoda > Parasteatoda lunata. The sequence goes on along the minus strand of OX421981.1, from coordinate 45,454,456 downwards.
CGTTTCTATCCGAATATATATATAAATTAAATGCAGACTTCTACGATATAGCCATAAAATGCAGCACAGCCAACTTCAATCAGATTTTTAACTTCGAGAACTATAAAAAAGACGAAAAACTAAGACCAATAGCCGCTCATTTCACCTCCGACTCCTCATACAACAACTATCAGCATAAGTAATAGTCATCAATTCCAGCATCTATAGTCTACATCAAAAATCCAAAGCATCAATAGCATCAAACACTTTACCAATACTGAAATCCTGACATGTTACTTCACGTTGACAATCAAACCACAGCCATCCACAGTTTAACAGTAAGTTGCTCTTATTATTTTCATTTTCTTTCAGTTATGCAAGCAAGGTGCTTGTCTCCCAGTAACAGCCACCCCATAGACTGCTGAACTCAAACTGTCTTTTATTTTAACTTTTTTTTACTTCATGATATATGGGATAGGGGCCTTCTGCGCGGCCCAGGTGCCCAATTTGTATAAATAAAGAAAGAAAGAGTACTTATGGCCCATTCCAGAAGAAGACGCCATCAGAGACAGACGTGCCTTGCGAGTTCTCCGAGCCGGGGGTTCGATCGTCACCCTGCGGGTAAATCATCGATGTGTTCCGGCCATCAGTCGTCACCACCTCATTGTCCCAGCGATGTTTCCTTCCTCTCTTCGTGAGCGTTTGATGCAAGCCTGTTGACTGCAGTACTTCTGCGACGTCGATCACTGATCAATGTTTGAAAGACAGAACATCAAGATGAAATAGTTTTCAAATCCAGCCAACGTGAACACACCGTGTAAGCGGCAGTTGTAACTTGCTTAGCTTAGTCGTACGTGAACGTGATGATTGCATGGACCTTTCGTTAGTAGCATTTAGGCCTGTCCGATCAAACTGTTAATGTCGGTCATTTGCGTTTGAAACCGACTGGTCGAAGCATGTTTCACAAGTAGGAGGCTAGCTTTACTAACTTCAAATGTCCTTCGGGTCCTCGCCCAGTTTAGTTACTAGCGGAGACTGGAGATGCAAATTATCTAATCGAGATAAGTAATCTTAAAAACAGCGAGATGTTTTCCTCAAGCAAAGCACAGTGGACTACATTTTTGTGGATATCTCTCAACTCGTTTTCAAGTCACCTCACAGCTTTTCCGTACCATGGCAATGTGCCATTTTTTCTCCCACCCCATCCTTAGCATTATGCTTCTCACCTTAGGGCTTCACCTTAGGGCTTCACCTCATCGATCCTTACTTCATGATAAAGGGGTAAAGGGCCGTTCCGGCCTCAGGCACCCCGACCAACCGACAGGACTAGGACTAGGAGTACTTATGTCATGCCATATCTTTTGAAAAGCAAGCAAAAATAGTCAAGTATTTGCAAAATTTACTTTGTAGTTATTTACAGTTTTTTTTAAAAAATATTTTAGCTTGTCCGGAGTAGCTGGCATTTCTGGAAAAAGCCTTTTTCTGTGGAACAAAAGCTCAGTATATCAAAATTGTTCACCAAAAGGAAAGATAATGTTTTAAATTGTGTTTTTTCACATAAAAAATTTTTTTGACCGGTTTATTTCAAAAAATCTGTGCGTTAAGGGGTTAAAATAACTAATATTACAATTGATTCTACCAGGTTTCATTATATTGTTTCAGCCTTAAGTAGCGATGAGTAACTGATATTGTATTTAAATAACCTGATTATGATATTTGCTAATATAGAGATGCCAACTTGCTCCGGACAGCAAATAAATATTTTAAACTGGTCAATTGTGATTTATCAATTGTGATTCTTGGTTTAAATTAAATTTAACAGATATTTATCCACCACTATTTCTAAATAATTCGTAGGCTTATATGATTCATCACTTTTTTTCAGATATTTATGCTAAACCACTTACAAAATAAGTGAAAATTGTCAAATATTTTCAAAATTTGGTTTGCAGTTATGTACCGTTTTTTTAATCATTTTGGCGTGTCCGGAGCAGTTGGCATACCTGCTAATATAAAATCTAGAGTAATCGCTCAAAATGATTCCGAATCGTTGCGTTTAAAAACAACTGCTTTTAGGTATTGAGTTAGGCGGTAAAAAACTCACTTTTTTTATGAAGTGCAAAATTTAGCATCTTATTAAATTTCATCTTAGGTTTAAAAAATTTATATTTACAACACCTACTTTTACAAATTCAACAAATTTTGTCAATAAGTAAGGAAAACGTACAATCTTTATCTAAAATGGCTGATAGCATTTTTGAAATTTCTAATGAGAATGATGTTGTATCGGTTGCATTTAATGTTGAATCTCAAATGCTTCAAAATATTGAAAAATATTTATCAATTGAATAGAGACTTTTAAAAATAGAAACTCGACGTAGTTATATTTCTTGTGGAGAAGGTGAAGTACAAAATTCCATCATTCGGAAAATATTATTAGTGGCATTTTAAATTTAGTAACTAAGCTAAGAAATGTCAACAACCATGCACTTTTGATTTGGAGAACTAATTAAACCTTCCGTTTCCGCACTGACAGTAGAAAATTGTTTAGTGGAGGGCATATTTGTTTGTGATAAAATAACAGGTCAAAAATATTTGGTTTACTCTGGTTCGGCAGTTGGTATCTTACTTATGTTAAGAAATCAAAAAGTTAAACTTTCAAATTTCCTTTGATGTCCTGCAAACGGCACTAAAGTTAAAACTTTAGGTATAAATTGATCATTTTGAATTTAGGATTCAACCAAAAATTTAAGTGGCTGTTTATTCTAACAGAATTTTAAAGACCTCTTGCAGGGGCAGACATTCTTGCGCAATAAGGTTTATTGGTAGATATAAAGCGAAAAAAGTTAATTGCAACGGTACTGAAGGGCTCCGGAGAATTGTTTCTGAGTTAGAATCCTTAAGTATTGTAACTGTTCAGGGTAACTCTCCATGCATAAAATTTCTTAAAAAATTTGATAATATAATCAAATTAAATCAACCAAAACCTCAAATTCTGGTAAAACATAACAATGAACATCATATCGAAATTCGTGGTGCACCTATCTATTCTAAAGCTCGAAGATTATCTCCTAAAAAATTACAGGCTGCAAAGCGAGAGTTTCAGTATATTGTATCCCAGCGTTGGTGTAGACCGTCAGAGTGCATGGGTTAGCCCACTTCACTTAGTACCCAAAAAGAACGATTGGAGGCCATGCGGACATTATAAGCGGTTAAATTCTCAAACTTTTCCAGATAGATTTCTGATTTCTCCTGTGCATGATTTAGCTCATAAACTTTACAGAAAGATTATTCGACTACTGATCTTGTAAGAGTTTATCATCATATACCAGTTGCTGCTGCTGATAACACAGCCGTAATAACTCATTTGGGATTGTTTGAATTCTTTTCATGCCGTTTGGGTTGTGTAGCACATCTTAAACATTTCGGAGATTAATGTATGAGATTCCTGGAAATTTAGATTTTGTTTGTTTTGTCAATGATTGGGGAGCGTTTTGTGTGGCCAAACTACAAGACGGAAGTTGCCGAATGCTATGTTGCACGTCAACAAAGAAAGGTGCATCGACGTGTGGTACGTGTTCCTGGTACATATCCTTTACCTTATCAAAGATTCAATCATGTCCATATCTACTTGGTAGGACCTCTCCCTCCTTCTCGCGACTATATTGCTTAACATGTGCGGATCATTTTTTCCGATGGCCTGAAGTTATAACCCTTTAGGACATAAAGGCAGAGATTGTTTCTTAAAAGTTTTTTTCCAACTGGAAAGCTAGTGTTACTGAGAGACTTACAACGTGTTTTTCTTCGACAGGACAGGACACGCCAGAATATTCCTTACCGAATATAGTGACATGCTCAAAATGCTCAATAATGAGTACATGGATGGTAAGACATACTCAATAATGAATATATGGGGCTTTCTAATTCGACTTCATTCGATTCGGAGCTATTTTGACACAATTTTACTAATTGTTGCGAAACCCTTTTTTTCAGTTTAGATACGCACTTACATTCTTAATTATTGAATCATTTTTTTCAAAACCATATTGGTATCTAAATTGTTTATAAGGACGCAAATATATTTAGTATACACTCTTAGAAAATTGCGTAAAATTCGAAGAGTGGGGCGTAAATTTAGACTGCCAGCTTCCCTCTTTGAGAAAAACCGTAACTGTAACGAAAATTAGTAAAGTATTCGTTCATTTATGTGGTTACTATATAAAGTTTCTTAACTTAATACGGGGGGGGGAGTGAACCATCACCTCCTACATTAGAGCCTCCACACGGTTAGTCGGCACACACTGTTTTAAAAGTGAACCAGTTGGGCGCAAGAACCCAAATTCTATTTTTAATAGTACTCAAGTGAAATTTATCATATATATTAGAGAATTGAATCTGTGGTCGTAGTCAAGTAAATAAGACAGACCAATTATATTCATAAATTAAAAAAAAAATTTAAGACATATTTGCTACTACTTTCTTATTTTTACTAGATTTTCTATTAAATGGCTCTTTCGTAAACTGGTTGTTTTTCATATTGGTCTGATCGGACTACCTAAAAGAAACCGTGTGGAGGCTGTCAGTTAAAGGAAAGGTTGGGTGAACGCCCTTTTCAATGGTGTTTAAAGCATATGACTATGGACACAATTCGAACCCAGCTAACCGGAAAGAAAAAAATCTCACTTTTTAACAAGGCATAACCTAAATAGGGCATAACCTAAAAATATGCTAACTAATAAGTACAAGCAGATAAAAGATCATTAACAATGATAATATTAAAAATAATTTCTCTCAGGGCATTTTTTTTTGTTCAAATAAGAGAAATAGTCGCAATCTGGTACATAAGGTTCCACTAGTTTAGGCAAGAAAGCGGTCGGAACATTTTCAATTTTGGCTAATTTTGCCATATCTCAGAATCTGACTTATAGAGTCAAAATATTTTTGCAGACATTATGAAAATCTCTTAATTGAAACATTTCATGTAATTTAAACAATTATGTATTATTATCATTATTTCATTCATTATTGATTCAAAGCACTTTGAATTGGTCAAATTTTTTACATCGTTTTAAATTATGTAATTATGAATGACAAATTTGAAAATTTAATCAAAATGGGTCGAAAATTTTTTGAGTTTTAAAATTTTAGAAAGACGTATTTGAAGATTTTTTATTTCATTCTCTTTTTAAAATGGACCAGTTTCTCATAGGTTGTTTTCATTCAAAGAAAATACATTTTGTGTCTGATTCTGAAAATTAATTAAAAGTTCGCTGTAATTTATAAGGATAATTATGATTAACTGGTCAAGCCTTAAGATTGGTATTTCCGTTCGTCAGATTGAAATACGATCGTTAGAAAGGTTTTTCAATTGTTTTTAAAAGTTCAATGTACCTATAAACCTCTTTGTGACGAAATTATAAAATTTTGTTAGAGAGATTTCTTTCTAACAAAAAAATCTCTTCTTAAGTTTGTTAGAAAGATTATTTTTTATTCTCATGTTAGTTATATTATTTTTTTTTCAAAGAAGATTTAATAAAGTTGATTTAATAAAGCTAGAAAAATATAATCCTTCATCGTGGTTCTGCTGAATTTAGGATATTGATGTCAACACTTAAACAATTTTATGTAAATAATGTTTTTAACAGTTCTTTGACAACATACGCACTTTCAGAGATGAAACTCTTACATTTTGTGATTCAGCCATCTTTGAGTTGCATTTCCTTAAATTTGAGAAAAATCTATCTCCTCATGAAATCACGTGATTTGGAACGAAACGCGAACTCTGAAATACATGACAAAAATTGCTCGTCAATTACGGAACCTCATTGTCGTACATTATGGGAGATTAACTAGAATGACGAAATTGGAATGAAGACTAGACGATCGAAAATAAAGTGACGTTAAACTGGCTTGGAGTTGGCTTCGAACGAGGAAGATGCCGGGTTCGAATCTCGCTTCGGAAACGCATGTAATTTATCTCTTTGTTCTTATAGTCTCTCTTGTGATGTTTGGATGACATTGACCCACCTATATGGTTGCCATGATAAAGTGGTATTTAAAAAAAGTAAAATACATTAAGCATTACGAGTTTTTTCTTTCTTTTGGGAAAAAAAATAGAATTATGAAATTCCCTTCTTCGAAGAAGTGACGTTAGTTATTTTGTCCCTTTGACGAAATGTCTGCTTGGATCATATATCAGAAAACAGTTCCGTCAAGTTTCGTGAAATTTGAGTATCTATTTTTTGAAATACGTAGAAAGTCCCGTTTCAGTAGTACCAGCACTTTATTTATTTAATACTAGTACTTTACTTCAATACCACACTAGAGCTGCTTAACCTTGTCGCAGATGAGACACCGCTGTCTCTTTTTTTATATATATTTTTCTGACACTCTAATTACTGGCAAAAATAATAAATAATTATAAAAACAGTCTAATAGTTACGAGAAAGTCTGTTAGATTATCAGAATTATATTTGTAATAAACTATAAAATTCCGAAAAAAGAAGTTTAAATTTTTTTTTTCCATTCATATTTAAAAATTTACTAATATTTAATTTTGTAAATTAAAGAAATTTAAATGAATGTCAAATGTTTTTTTTTGGATCTAAACATTTGCAAATAAGTGCAAATTTGAAAAATTATTGTTTAAATTATTGGAAGATTTTACCTTTAACGCAGAAAAAGAGACCGGTGTTTAGTGCTGTATTTCATAAATCATAAATTATTAAAATGCTAAATATAATATCTTCCAGCAATTTCAGTTTAAATTTATATAAAATAATGACAAAAGAATGAAAAAATATGCTTAATAGAAATTCTACTACTAGGGATTAATAGGCTATTTATCGACTGTATGGTAAACATACCTGAGTTTAATTCTTAGACATATGCCATCACATTTTTGATTCTCTGCAGAGAAAGTGGCTTCTCTAATTCGAGAAAATCGCATTTCAACTTGTATCGTATGGCAAAACAAGCAGTCTTGTATTCTTATATCGAGTAACGTTGTGTATGTATCTTCTATACATTCTGGCAACTTTACCTATTTGCGAAATCGTCAGAGGGTAAAAAATTTTGCAAATATGTTAACTCTAAAAAATATATAATGTCTAGTTTAAGTGGAAAAAAATGGTTTGGTCATAAAAATCTTTTTAAATAATACTCTGTAAATATCAGATAGTCCTTAAGTTTATTTGTTTGCTTAACATTAACTTTAATCAAATAAATGTCCTTCTACTCCTGCAGATAAAAATATCGATGAAGTCCTATATATTACAAGAAATGACCCAATTAGAAACATGATTGCTGATATTTGATCGGCCATAATCCTAAAAAAATGACAAAGTATGTTAAAGGTTATAGTTCATTTAGAAATTTTATCGCAGATACTTTACTTTTCATGCAAAAAATATTCCTAATTAAATGAAAAAATCAAACTTGGATTTTTACTGAAAACTGAAATAAGTACTTTGACTTCAATCAGGGACTGCTACGAATTTTATTATAAACTAATTGATGAAGACTTAGATCATAAGACTTCAGAAAGCTTTGAAACTTCTTTTGTCTTGAACAAGGCTATTTACACAAACGAGGATACTTTTTCCATTCTCCGGAAACTCCGGATTTCCGTCCAAAATCTATCAGCAGGAAGGAGCATTAAAGCTTCAATACTTTTCTTTTCTTAAAGTATCGAAAGCATGGGTTTTATATTCTTAATCTCCCACTTATGAAAAAAATGGAGTCATGGTATTTTGCTTAATATTTCATAGAGAAAAAATATTAACGATGCTGCAGCGTCAGGGACTTGAAAGGCTTTAAAAACGAAAAATATTTGCATATTGGAAGGCGATATCGTTTATAAGCCTTGCTATGGAATTCCTCTTTTCGAAAAGCCAGACTCTTTCAAATACTATTGATTTGATACTAATTTAATATAAATATACTATTGCAGATAGCAGTTCACATTTTGCAATATTTATTAAATTTTTTCGAGCTAATATTTAAATATTTAATTAAAGATCCTTATTGCCGTAAAGCATTTTAACTTTTTAAATATTTATTGACTTAGTTTTTGTTAGAAATTAATAATAAATATTCTGCTGCACTACAACAGTTTACATTTAATAATATTTATAATTTTTTTTCACTTTAAAATTTAATTATAACTATCCTACTGCTGTAAAGTAATTTATTTTTACAGTATTTATTAAATTTGTTTGCCCTAATAATTAACTATCAATATCGTATTTCAATAGTGCAGTTTATATTTTAAGTATTGAATGAATTTGTTCACGATATCATTTAATTTTAAATATCCTTTTGTAGTAAAGCTATTATATTTTATAGTATTGATCGAATTTGTACGTGATGGAATTTGATTCCCATCTTTAAATCACTTTCAAATACTCATTAGGAACATTTTTGGTGCCTAATTAAAATAAATATGATGATACAGTAAAGCAGTTTATATTTTATATTATTTATTAAATTATTTCTTGCTAATATTTAATTATAAATACTATTATCTTATTTTAATCACTATAATATCACTCAACTATTTTGATTTGTATTAAACACTGTTCGCATGATTGAAAAATAAATCTGAAAATGATATATTCAGTTGTCATGCTTATGGGAATATAAAATTAAGACTAATAACTCTGTAGTGTCCTGATCGGTTCATAGTGTTTAAATATTATCATACCGTATATGGAAATTATGTAAATGAATATCCTGCGTGACACAGATGTTTGAAACAACTTAATCTAAGGTTGAGGTTACTTGTCAAAGTGATACATCAGTTTACAACTTGATAGAATTTGATGTAATATTTGATAATAATATTACAGAGTAATAAATGAGAGCTGTAAAAAGACAGGTATTTAGTATGGAGATCAATTAAAATGATAAATCCTAATTATAATTTCATTTAGCGATAGATTTAACAGGTATTTATATATTTCATGTTTCGAATTGTAAGTCTGAATAATGTTGTTTAATTAACACTAAGTTAGTTGCTAAATCTTAGTTAAGGTAGCTAAGTTGCTAAATTAGAAAAAAAAAATATAACCCACATTTTTTATTTCAACAAATTATACTAAAAAAATGTCGGATCAAATTGCAGTAGCAAGTAATTGCACTTTGGGGACCAATATTTTTTACCGTTGAAATTTATCTTGACAGCGTCATGTTACGGAACTGAAAATTTGATAAACTAAATTTTTACAGTAATTACTGTAAAATAACTAAATCACTCTAATTGAATAAATATTACTGTTAAAACTACTGTTAAGTATTTTACTGTAAGAACGGATTTTACGGATGATGCCCGCAAAGTGCCGGTACATTATACCGTAATTTAATCGGGTATTTTTTTACAATATAGCAGATGTTAGTAGTAAAGAAGATAGACATTTAGTATAGAATAGTATGTATCTCGAAATAATAAATTCTGATTACAATACCACCCAAAGACTGGTTTTTCAAATACTAATATATTTTATAGTTTGAATTGCACACCTGCATTAGATTATGTAGTTAATACTGTCTATTAGTTAAGTCTCTAAATCAGAAACAAAAACAAAATTTTCCGAATGAATAAATTTATTTAAGAAACTTTTATTCAAAGAAGATAATGGGGGGGGGGGATGATAACCGAATTTTGTATAATAACGGAATATAAAATGATAGTTAAAGAGATATCATGCTTTATCATGCATAGTTAAATAAAAAATGATCACAATTCCTGATTATATTTTTAGGATGACTTTCAACTTAAATACTAAAAGATTTTATGTTTTGAATTACAAACCTTAAATACATTGTTTGGCAAAAAGTATTTTATTGATTTTTGAGTATCAAATTTTATTGTAATTGTAAACTGATAAACAAACATGCACTGTAAAAAATTCCAATAAAATTCATTTTTACGGGATTATATTGTGGAACAAAAAATCTGACATACCGTAGTTTTTACAGTAATAATTGCTGTAAAATCACTGAATAACTCTAATTAAATAAATATTACTGTAAAAATTATGGTATAATATTTTATGGTATCAATGGAATTTGTGGTAAAATGGATTTTACGGATGATGCGCACAAAGTACCGAGACTTAATACCCTAATTTAATCTGGACTTTTTTATAGGGTGGAGGTTGTTTACTGCTACTTTAAACCAAGTAGTAAGTATGAAAGAGCATTCTTAGTTTTTACTGCACCAGGAGCTATCCTTGAGTTTTGGTGCAGTAGAACATCATTTTTGGTGATTTGATACACAAATATTTTTTTAAATTGTTCAGAGAAACTGATACTCATAAAAAATAATCCCAAAAAATTTAAGTTTTAAAATATTACTTGAATAATATATTACTGAAGTGGTTTGAATTATACAATTCGTTTCAAAAATATACAAATTGGAAATAACAGTCGACAAATTTTAAGCTATCAAAAATGGGCGCCGATTTTTCAAGACTTGCAAGACATTTCAAGACATTTTCTTAGCACTTGTAACATGTCTACTGTTGTTTCGAATTTGTATATTTTTGGACTCGAAAGAAGTTTTTAATCAAGTTACTGATAATTATATTCATGAATTCTGATTGTCCTTTCTCAGTTTTTTCTCCTGTCTTTTGTGGTTATTTCTTTTTCAATTTTAAGATTTACTATTTGTTTGGTTATTATGGTTTCTTTTTTCTTTGTTAGTGTTACTTTTCGGTTCCATAAAATCAGGCATACCCTATGATTTGTGTTATAGCCTACTTATGATAAGAGGCCTTTTTCCTCGCTACCGAGCTCATCTGTCAAAAGATTGAGACGTTAGGAGGTAATATTAAACATGCTTCGATTCATCTTCGCAATATAAGGCCGCTTGCCGATCAAAATTGAAGTGATATAAAAAGCGATTTTTTAGAACTTCAGTAGGTTTTCTAATAAAATTGTAATTATATATTTCTGTAAATGAGTACTTTTAGAATGGCAGTTTAGTATTATGCATTTTTTTTGCAGTTTTAGAAACATCTTAGATTTTTAATAATTTAATTTAATAATTTGAAATATATCTCTTCTGTACTATTCAATCGGTGTTTCGCCAGTTTAAACAGTAAAAGGAAAATATTTTTAGAAGTTTAAACGCAAATGACTGCTCAATATTAAACTACTTATTCAAAATTGCTAAACAACATTTTTATTCCTTTAGTTTTTTTAAAAAAAAACTGAATATTCTAGAGAATATCAAGCATTATTTCTTCCCACTCAAGTAAGACAAGGGTAATAAGTGCCATAAGTACCATAAGTTGCACTTATTTGCACACTAAAATGAAAGTCACTAAATTATTACATAAAATTAAAAAAACCAAATTTGTACGAATCGTACAAATTATAAAAAGTATTAAACATCTCAAAATTGATCTTAGAAGATTACGTATTTTGTTTTAAATCTTTTTTTTTCTTAATTTCTGTTCATGGTAATATATGTTTATTGTAAGTCGTGAAACACACGTAAATAACCAAAAAGGATAGCTTATACTATGGGCTACATAAACAAAACAAAATATAAATGAAAGAAAATAAAAATAAAAGAATGAAGCTGAAGTGAAAGTACAGAAATGAACCTACTTTAGTTTCGGTTCTATAAGCCAGAACCTTCCTCAGAGTCTAAACATCAAATGATGGTAGAGAAGTAAAGACACAGATACGTACAAAGTTATTTAACCAATAGGAACTCAGGAACAAGTTTCAACAAGATACTTAAAAAGAAGAAATAAGAATTAATTAGTTGGGATATTTATCAAATTTCGTATCAACGTTGTCTTTCGTGTATTAGACAAACAAAACATACTATTAAACTTCGATTTACAGAATACTTAATATGTCTTTAACCAGAACATTAGCCATTAACGACGGATCTTCCATCGCTTTACATACTTGGAATTCTAATTATATGTCTGATAGGTGCAAAGAAAAGAAATTTATCTACCGAACTTGATTTTTGGGAATCATTCCCTATTTGAAAAACTATAATAACTTATTTAATGATCTTTATAGTATCCCACCGTTTCCCAATATTTGCAAGTCAACTATAATTAAGTTTTTTACACTCTTGGGTTTCCACCAAATACCATCACACCTGTTTCGAATTTACATAAATAATATGTCTTTGCCGTGTGTATTTTTTTGATTCACAAACTTATTTCATTTTAAGAAATGTTGTATAAATGCATCCTAAATTTTTTATTTTCCCTTTATATTGTATTGTAAAAGTAGCTTTACTGATTCTTATGTACATCATATTTTACTGCGATTATAAATTTTAGTGTTACTGAAGTAGAAACTTGGTGACGGCTAATTTACACCAGGTTTGTTAAAGAACATTCTAAGCGCTTCACTACACCTGTATGTATCCTTGATTTTGGTGCAGTTGAATTTTTAGTGAGTGGTTACCACCATGTTTGGTGTTCGGATATGCGAATTTTTTTCTACAGTGTATGTTTTTCGTTTTAACATTTTTTTTAAAATTTCTGTTTGTGAGAACATATCTATTTTAAGTCATAGAACTCATTTAAATAATTGTTTACGCATCAAATCATTTTCTGAAAGAAGATTAAATTCAAGAATAAAGGAAGCAGTGAAATTTACACCAATGACCTCCATTACATTTAAACAACTACTAGGATTAGTTGAAAATCATAAAATAATGTATTCAAGATTCAAGTCCAAGAACACATTTAAATAACCGTTGACGGATCAAATCATTTATTTGAAAGAAGATTAAGTTCAAGGAAATATGATGAAATATTGAAATTTTCAATAATAACTTCCAATACTTCTGAATAACAAATAGGATTGGTTGAAACTCATAAGATAACGTAATAAAGATTCAAATAAAAGAAGTACACGTCCCGCGCACGTTTGTATGCAGCTCTAAACGCTATTGGTTGGATAGCACAGTTCCTGAAAACTTAAAAGACTGCTAACTAGGCACTCAACAAGTTGGCTGCGCAAAGGGGAGGGCTGAAGGTGCCGCCACCTACGATTCAGGAAGATATTTGGCCAGTAGCTCCGATGAAATCAGTCGGGAACAGAGGCAAGAATGATCTTTCTGCAGTAGCATGATTGCAAATCAGCTCAAACAATTTTATACAGCTGGTCTTCTTTCAAACAGTGACATTATACTTAAATCTCAATAAGAGGTAAGTTTTTGTCAATGCATGCTCTAAATTTGGAGTGTATTGTAATATTTCTTTGCTTATTTAATAAAAATGTAATAAATTTTTTATTAAAGTAGGACGAAAAACATATTTGAATTAATAGCTTTAAATGGATCTTAAGAAAAAATTACGAAACTTCAACTTTGAATCTGGATGGATTTTTAAAAAAGTTGAAGTAGTTTTATTTCTGATGTATATTTTTCTTTGAAAAATGCAAAATTTAAACTAAAGCTTTATTGTTGAATAATAAAAGTTTTACATTCACGAAGAGCAAAGTTTACTTTGCTATTTAAAAACTGTAAGCCTTCTGGTGATATATTAAAAAGATGAAAGTGAGTTATCAATTTATTAAATGAGAATCGCCTTTTAAATATGTTGCATATCTTCATTTCATAACTCTATTCAAAAATCAGTTTTGCCTAAAACTTCAGAAACTACAAGAAGAAAAAAACAATCAATTCGTTTATTTGTTTTAAGATAAAGCTACAAAATTTGCAAATGGAAAGTTTTATTTTTTTTGTTTCTTTATGAAGAATTTATTTTTGAAAGTTTTATTTTTGAAAGTTTTTAAAACAAATTTAATTAATCATTGTTATTTTCAAAATTAATTTAAAAAATCAAAAAAATTAAATGTAGCTAGATTGTAGAAATATATTATAAAAATTTCACGATTGTTTTAAAGCTAAAAACAAATAACTTTTAATATTTAAGAAACGAAAATTTTTGGATGGTTTCTGAATTCGTTATAAACTAATTAACAGCTATTTATAAAACAATTAATAATTATTTTTAAGTCTATATCATTCTATAACTCTATTCTTTCAAAAAAAAGTTATAAAATTTGTGAATGAATAGAATTTCTATATTTCTTTGTTTTGATAATTCTTTGTTTTTTATCAAAGAGTCTTAGGCTAATATGTTTTCCTGTTTTATTAACATACATTTTTTTATTGAAGAATATTTTTCCTACAAAGTTTTAAATTTTCGGATGTAAACTTAAATTTCCTCTTTTTGTATTAAAAATACTAATTTTTTTAAATTTTTGAAAAAAAAGAAAGAAAAATAATTTATATAAAACGAATCTTATAACAAGTAAAATATTAGGATATCAGTATCTGTTTTTTTTTAATTACTCAAGTGTTTTTTTTTAAAGTAATTAGAATGTTTGAATGTTTTGTTTGTATACAAAACCTAAGCAAGTGTATATATTTACAATTATATTTATATTAACGCCAGTTTGTTTAATACCTCAAAATATTTTAAATGAGGATTATAAACCGCATTTATGTTATAAATAATTTATAGTTTGTTTAATTACCTATACAGTTAATTTATTTTAGTTAGATAGGCTGAATTTATTTTTAATTATCTTTCGTAGCTTTTAAAATCTCTTATCTTTATTTAAAAATCAATATGTTTTCTCGTGTATTATTCAAAGACGAACAACCATAGCATGAAAGGGCAAAAGTTGTTAACAAGCTTTGTTTCAACAATCACAGTTTTTTAAATTTGTTTTTTATTAAAGTAATTGTTTGGAGTTGATATGAATAACAATGTTGTGAGATATATGAAGTAAGCTCAAAACTAATTTGCTTTATTTTTTTTTTCAATTTAATCCAATTTTTTCAGATTTTTTTATTTACATTCGAGACCCTTTCTTAGATTAATAATATAATTTTTTGGAATGAGCATAATTATGAAATACATTATGACTAATGTATTATAAGAGCCTGTAAGTTTAGTTGATTTGATAACAAATTTCATATTTTAAAATGGAGAAATGTAATGATTAAATGCAATTTTTATTGGATTAAAAGCTAAAAAAAGTATAATACACGATTGTATCACTTACAAATTATAAAAAAATAAGAAAAAAAAAAACTTTAAAAAAGATTCAATATCTTAAATTGAGATTGCTCAATAAACTTGAAAATAAAAGTTTTGTTTTAGAATTTTTTAATATAAGTTTTTAAAATAAATTTCTTTTAAATAAATTTTGCTTTGAAATTTAGGTCAGCATTGTTAGAAAAGTTGTCTTTATATTTCTCAGTTAGCTACCTGAAGTACTGAAAGTTGATTATCTCGTAACTCAGATAAAATCTTAGATATTTTATTTTATAACCGTCGTTGAACAGCCGACCCAATTTCATGGGTTTACGACTACTAATGTTCAACTCCGTAGCCTTGTAATTTTGAACAAATCCAGAAGACAAGGAAACTCCTGGATCAGTACCCCCAGAGGTATTGATTTGTTTTGGGAACATGGAGGACTTTGAGACTTGACAGATTTAACGTGTATCAGTCACCATTTACTACACGGGGAGTCTTCGGTCGGCGAGGATCGAACCCACGACCTCTTGGACATGGGCCCAGCGCCCTTACCGACCAGGCTTTCCCGGCCTAATCTTAGATATTGAAAAAAAAAAAAAAAACTTATTTAATCGATGTTTTTTTTTCTTTCTCCTATTGAAGTGAGGAGTAAATCAGCGTTTTTGCCAACTCTTTCGGAAAACGCCAACTCTTTCGGAAAACACGCTCTCAATGTAATCAAGAACATTGCTTAGATTAGTTAGCTTATAAATACAAAAGAGGACCAAGAAAACTAGGTTCTTCACTACATTTTACTTTATGCGGTGCAAGTTTTTGTTAAAAAAGTTAATAATAATCAAATAGTTGTTGAAAAACTAGTGCATTTTGAAACGCGTTACGTCGTTTGTAATTACGTCGAAATTGGTTCAAAAATATGCTAAATAATCATTATAAATTGAATATTTCCCCCCATTTTTTGTTATTCTTTTCTTTACATTTTAAAAAATTTACCGGTTTGGTTTTGAATCAAATCCACCGCAACTATGTCCAAACTGTCATAATAAAAAAAAATAATAATAATAAAGTGCATACTCGATAACTCCACTATCTTTTATCCTACTTACTTACGAATTTAACTGCTAATTACATTTTACTTGTTCTTGTACAATGAGATGACCAGGAACTATTCATTCAAATGATGTACGTTTTTGTGACATGTTTTAACAATTAGGTTGATCACGAAAAGAATGGCCTCTTAAAGTACTGTTACTAAGCCTAAGCTGCTTATTATTTTTGTTCCTTCTAGCTGATGATTATTTTTGTTATTTCAAAAGCAATAGTAATTCTTTTTTCGGACTAAGCATGGTCTGTCGAAAAAGTAATGATACTGGTTTTATTGTGAAATTTGTTCACACCTCAGCGTGTCTAGTCCCTTTATAATAAGAGAAATGGTGCGTGGTTGTACAATCGTCTCAATCACAGACGCGGTGGCTGAAGTGATAGAGTGTTCGCCTTCCTATGAGGTAAACTGGATTTGAATCCCAGGGATGGGTGGTCTATAAAACTCCGCATCCGATTCGCACTGACCACAGTGCTAACATAAAATATCTTCAGTGGTAGACGAATCATAGGTTAGAGTCCCCTGCCATCAGATCAACCGTGGGTAGTTTTTGTGGTTTTCCTCTCTATGTAACGCAAATGCTGCTTAGTTAAATCAAAGTCTTCCACGAAGGCAAATTTATCCCAATACTTGATCCAGAAGTTCCCTTGTCTTACGGATGAGGTTCAAAATTACAAGGCTACGGAGCTGAACATTAATAGTCATAAACCCAGAAAACTGGGTCGGCTTTTCTACGACGGTTATAAAATAAAATCATGCACTGTGGAGCCGTGAGGGCTCAGGTGATAGAGCGTTCACCTTCCTATGAAGTGACTCGGGTTCGAATCTCGATCATGGGTTAGTCTCATCTTGCCATCAGGTTACCCGAGGAAAGTTTTCGTGGTTTTCCTCTTCATGTTACTAAAATGTGGGAGAGTTCCATCAAAGAGTCCTCCACGAAGGCAAATTTCTTCCATTACTTGATCCAGGTGTTATCTTCCTAATTTGGTTCAAAATTTCAAGGCTAGGCTATATATATATATATATATATATTATTGATTATTGCTATTGATTATTGCTATTGATTATTGCTAGCCCCCCATACAGTACACTTCGTCACTTTTATAATTTTTCCGTGATGACCTTTGGTAATGATTCTTGAAGCGACTAGTTTGCTAGTGGCGCAAGGTAGTTTTTGGAAGGCTGTGAAAAGGTCAGTGAGGAAAATCTCTTAGAAAAGCTATCAACGACTATCACCGACGAAAATGTGAGAAACTCTTTTGAGTTCCAGAACTCGCTTCGTCATTTGAGAGTTAGTCTGATGGCTACAGAAAATAAAAGTAAGAATCTGATATCGTTAATGATTGGAAACTGTCAGAACCTGTCTTGCCACATATCTTGTTATAACCCGTTTCCTCACATATTTAATGATCTTTTGAAGTGGCTTCTGCAGACTTGATATTACAACATTTGAAGACTCTCATTGAAAGACACCAGTTTATATGTTTCTCTTCAATATTTAACAGTTTTTTTTAAAAAAAAATTTTAATAGTTTGAACCCTTAAAAGTTAAAATGTTTTTTTTATCTTTTTGACCGGCGATTGTTTAATCCAAGAAAGCACGTCTTTGTCAAATATTTTGTTTTTAATTTAACAAAGTTTAAGATGATCTGTATTAAAGACTAGCATTCAAAATATGAAAACCTTGTCATTAAATCGAGAGCTTTTTTTAAAATCTTTTTTACATTTGCCCATAGTAATTTTAGTTTAGGCAATAGGCAACTAAACAGAAAGTGCTAATAATGCTTCTAGTGCTAATAAATTTTTTCCGCTTATCTCATTTCATTTATTGTTTTCCAACTAGGAAAAATCTATTTTATCTTTTGTAGGGTAAGTTTAGGTTTGATGGTTATAATTTCTTTAAAATGGAAATGAAAGTACTTAGAATAGACATACAAGAAAGATTTATGCAGGTATGAAATTCTCATACACGTATTTAATAAGTTTTACGTCGAAAAAAAAACGAAATATTGAGGACAAAATGTGAGAAATATTAATTAAAATGAAAATAAAAAGTGGCTTTATCTCCTTAATGTCGAGGTGAAATGGCAATCTTATAAAAAGGGAAGTTAAAATATGGAAAATAACTTATTTCATACAGTTATTATGAAAAACCTTCAATAAACTGTAAGAAATGAATTTTGTCTTAGAAGACGTGTAAAAAGAATCTAATAAACAAAATCTAATGTACCTTTTTAATTAATCATTTTCGAAATAAAAAACTTAAGCAAATGTTTGGCAATGGTTCTCAAAGTTTTTTCATGTTTATGGAGCCTTTGCATGTAACTTACACACCTCATCCAGTCACTGTTTTAGTTGCGGTGTTTTGTTCTTATCCACAGCTAGCACACTGATATTCATCAAATTCTGAGTGCGTATAATTGGATAATAAGTTGGGTCCTATTGAGTTATAGATTTATTTTGAATAATATGTTAGATCTGTTGAAGCAAAATAGAATATGCAGAGTTCGTGTGATTCATAAAAATTTAAATAAAAAGCTTTCAATATTTTATATTTTATTTTATAACCATCGTTGAACAGCCGACGCAATTTTTGGGTATATGACTACCAATGTTCAATAACTTAGCCTTGTAATTTTAAACCCAATCCAGAAGACAAGGAAATTCTGGATCAAGTATTGGGAGAAATTCGCCTTCGGGGAGGACTTTTTGATGGAACTAACCCGCAATTGCGTTATATGGAGAGGAAGACCACGAGAACCTCTCACGGTTAGTCTGACGGCAAGGGGACTCTAACCCATGATCCGACTACCATTGAGGATATTTTACGTCAGCCCTGTGGTCGGTGCAAGCTGTATACGGAATTCGTATCTACCAGACATCACTGGGATTTAAACCTGGTTCACCTCATTGGAAGGCGAACGCTCCATCGCCTGAGCCATCGCGACTCAATCTTTCAATATTGTAAAATAGGCAACAACAAAAAAAGGATTTCTTTTATTTGCTTTCACCTTAAAATAGCGAAAACCATTAACGAACCTAAATGCTTCGTAATTGTGTCTATTTTGGCATATTAACCTTGGAGATCGAAAGCTAATTTATTAAAATAGATCTTATTTTTTTTTCTTTGGCTACCGATTTTTAATTTTTAAAAACCCTGCGATCTTTGATAAACCAAAAAGTATTAATAAAAAGTGGCCATTTCTCTCTCTTAGATTTTATATAACAATCTCTTCTGACGTTGATGATATGTCCACCCAATTTATAACATCATTCCACTATAATATCCTTCTGCGTTTTACTTGGGAAAAATAATTGGATTACGTAAGTACTTTAAAAAACCAGCTAGTTCAAAATAATATAACCTACTTATTAAAAAAATAATACAGGATACTTAATTCACGAGATTTTTTTGAGATCTAAATAAAGTGAACATAAAATTTTACATACTTTTCTATGTAACGAAAAGCAATGCTTTGTTCAAATTGATAAAAAAGTTAACCTGCTTCTAAACTATATCTGCTGCTGTACATTTAAAATACATCGGAGATACTGTCTAATCTCTTCTATGGCCATCTAATTTAATTTTGTAGGATAAGCAACTTTTTAAGAATTCACTTTGTTTGGACGAAATTTTTATGTTTAAAATGTAAGCAATTTTATTATGCAGTAAATTATTTTTGATCGTTTTTAATGAAAAATGTAGCACCTTGTTTATACTATAAGAACTTTTGGAATATTTTTTCCTTAGAATAATAACATTTTAGTATTTTATTAATCCATTTTGAAATATTTTGCTTAAGAAATAATATTTTGGTCTTGTAGGAAATATTTTTCAGGATATTTTTTTAAAAATTATATTAGTTTTGTATTGTATGGAGTCTTTTGGAGTTTTTAGAAAAATAATGTACGAATATTATGCAAAAATTTCTTATTAGATTTTATTATGTGTATTTTATTTTAGTTTTAAATCAAAACCGCTTCTGACTTTCTGAAAGATGACGCAAAAATAGTCGTGATAAAATATTGTAATTTTATCATCATATTTTGTAAAATATTGTAATTTTATCATGATACCTCAGAGCATGGCATAGAAGCAATTCATTTGGTTAGATTTACTTTTCAGTTTAATACTCTTTACTAAATGTGAGTAAATAAAAACTTTAATTTTGAAAATCAGAATTCCCGTTAAATGTTTTCCATTCGAACGGAAATATTACGGAATGAATGGTTAAAGTTCCGTATATTTTGGTTATATTAACCAGAATTATGCTTTATTTTTATTTTTTTTACCAGAAATATCACTACCTTACAGTACATCTTAGAAAGATTTTTTTTCTTTAACATAAATAAATGATATAACATAATTTTTCCACAACATACATAGCATAGAAACATAAATAAATAGCTTTTATTATGGCTCCGGGAAAGCGGTCATGGTTATATCTTAGGGAATAATAACGTTTCTGCGTCATTTTTTGAACGTTACACACAAATGCTAAAAAAAATATATTTTATTGAGGCGTTTCATATACAAATATGCTATGTTGGTTTTCGAACATACTAAAATAACAACTTTTCAATGTTTTTTTTTTAAATTTTTATTTAAACTTACGTAACTAACAAATAATCATACAGATTTAATAGAAATGAAAAAATTTTTTTCATTAAAAATACTTTTTGATTGATGTAGATTTAAATCAAAACAACAATATAAGTCTATAAAGAAAAACATATTTCAAGTTTGTACTTTCAGGAAAATGCCAGACATGAATATTGTTTGGTAACTATCATAATTTATTTGAAGGTTTAACTTTCCAAAGTTTAAACTATGTTAACTAGTAATGTATGTATACTTTAACTGAACAGTAGTTATCAATTTTTGCATCACTAATGATGCACATAAATACACCCATGAATTGTATGTGTATTATCGAAATTGTAGATTTGAAAATATTTTTATCTAAGAAAATAATTGTCTTTTCATTTTTTTTCTCCAAATGCTTAAATTTTGATTTTCTTAGTAATTATTTGAATTTTACATTAAAAATCAATCCTAAGCTTTTTGAAACAGCTGCACTCGAATCTGTTTAGTTAATTGCCGTGGTGTTCCGAGAATTTGAATGTTTAGTTTGTTAAAAACCGAAAGAAATTGCTTAAGGTCATGTGAATCTTTTTTTATGCTAGCATTTTTTTCATTCCTTTATATTTATTTTTCCATATAAATTTGATGTTAGTACATTACGTTGAAAAGAAAAATCTACTCTTAAGAATATCTGTTTAATCTACATTTTTTTTAACTTTAAATTGCTTTTAAATTCATAAATTTTCGATTTTTTAACAAGTTAAGTTAGATAAAATTATATGTAATATAAATAATATTTATTTTGTTTTTAATTACACTAACGGAATGAAGGCTCTTGTTGATTTTCTTTCTATAACGCATAATTCATAACAATGCGCTGAATTGTTACGTTTTTTCATAAGTTTTGTGAAGCAGAGATTTTTTACTCATCAAAAATTATCTTTCAGTGACACCTAAATTATATACAAGGCGTTCTGTAGCAACCAACAACGATATATATATTTGACAATTTTCCCAAGACCAGAAATAAAATTCATTGAAAATTGGAATTCGAAATTAATATTAACCCCTTTGTTACTAACGTCCTTTTAAAAGGACGATTTCAACGAAGAAAAAATAGCAGTTCAGGGATATCATTAAAATTTCTTTTTCAGAAACAAGGTAATTTGGTCTATTAAATTTTATTTGGAAAATAAATATTTGCATTCAGGTCTTTATTCAACGAGTAGTGTTTTTTTTAAAAGTAAAGTTGTGGGTAACAGAATAAAATATCCTTTTGACATAAGCAAATATGAACTACCATTTTTTTCCTTTCAGATGTTTTTTATTAAATTTATCACTTTTTGTGTAATTAATAGTTTAAAAATGAAGGAACATAAAAAAAAATATTATCAAAGTTCTGATTTTCTGTTGAAAAATGTGAGATATAAAATTTCATAATCAGATTGTCACCTACCTGGTTCTTCCACTAAGTTCTTTAAATATAAATGACGATATCGGAAAAAAGTTTAGCAAGCCTTACAAAGCTCCAAATGCCGGAATATGTAATTGTGCTTAATTATTATTATTTTTTTTTTTTTGAATGTTTGGTTAATACTTTTGCTTAACAAACTTTTAAATTTCGCAATTATTTTTGCAAACATTTCTGTTTCAATGCAAATTTTTCTGTGACTTATGTTCAATGTGGATTTATTGTTATTTATCCCTTTTGTTACATTTAAATTTAGAGCTAAAATAGAGCAAAACAATTATATTTTTATTGATGATCGGACAAATTTTATAATTATTAATGACAATCAATTATAATTACTGACAAATATATAAATTATGAAAAATTTTATAAATTTCATATTAAGGCACATTTCAAATAGGTCCATCTCAGTACAGAGCAATCGCGTAGCAAACTTTAGGGGTTGGCTAGCGTCAGAAATCAGGCAGCGGAGCGCACTAGTAAGCAGTATTTTAATACGGGAAATAAAGCATTCAAGTCACTGACAAACTTTCATTTGAAGGTATTCATTGGTAAAATGACGGCTTTGTTGCAAATTTGAACGCCCTGTGTACATAAACAGACTTTACCCGTAAAAACACTCTAAAACGCTACATTTATACACTAATGACCTAAATTTACGGAACATACTGTTTAACTTGAAATGCGGGTCTTGTCCGTAATATTATTTGATAAATGAATATTAGAATACATATATTTTTACTTTCTTTGATAATTACTTAACATAATCCATTACTACAAAATAAGTATGTTTTAAATTAAGCTTTTCTCTTCATTTTAAGCAAAAAAATTCAATTCCTTTTTTCTTTTACCTTGCTGGAGTCAAATTTGTACCATCAGACTTAAAATTTAAGCAAGAATATTTGCATATCTGACGGTCGAAACTTTTTCTTTTCACTGTTTTCTTGTGGGAAGTCTTCAATCTAAAATTAAGTTGACACGCAAACAATCGGGTTACTGTCAATTTTATTCCCTTTGTTGCATTTCAATCATTTGTCCAGTAAAGGAAATAAATGATTCAATTTAGTACTTCAAACATTTTTTTTTTTTTTACGTCTATTGAATGAATTTTTATATTTAGTTTAAAATTATTCTTAAAGCTGTAAATAGTTATTTGTGTTGTATTTGAGCATGTAAAGCACTGTTGCAGTATTGGTGAGAATTGAAAATAATTGAATTTTTTTCTGTTAATCCTTTGATGCAGAATTTTTACTGAGTATATTTTTCATTTTTTTTATTATTTTGAATTAGTTTAGTTTAAAATAAGTGAAAAATATGAGAATAATTTATATTTATTGCTCAAACATAAATAGGAAAAATATGAATTTTTATATTTAGTTTAGTTTAAAATATCATATTTAGCATTTTAATAATTTATGAGCATTTTAATTTAGTATTGACGGGGGTTTGTGTCCCAGCACTTACACCACAATATTTCCTCCATTTGCACACTCTCGCATAGATATCAGCACTTTAAAGCTACTTAACTATCTCCAATGTCCAGTTAAATGTCATTTTTTGGAGTTTTAAAACCATGCTAGTTGTAAGTGATTAAGAAACCGTATGGTTATGTATTCATAGTTTTTTAACCATACTAGTTGTAAACGGTTTAAAAACCCTAAGGGTAAAAAAATGTTCCCTACCATAAACTTTACGGATAGTTGGATCAACAGATTGCTGCTGGTTATTTTAACCATATTTTTCGAAGGAAAATTATAATAGTGTGGATGGCCATCTCACCTCGAAATATATGAGAGATGGCCATTTTTTAGTTTGATTTCAAGATTTTTTTTCTTCATATTTTTCTCTCAATATTCTTTTATTTTGTGTTCAAAATTTTTTGAGTACTTGCATGATAATTTAAAATGTGCATAAATATTTCTTGTATCTCTATTCTTAATACCTTTTATTTCGATTTGAAAACCATACGATTGGCCATACGTCATATACTTAGCACCTGATTCTTCATAAGATTAAAAGAAGAAAATATATCGTACATTTATAAAGACAAATTTCCGATTTGTCCCAGTGAAACTGATACTGAAATAAGTTTTTATAAAAAGGAAACAAACTAAAATTTATTTAAAATACTTCGCCATTTCGTTTAACAATGTTTAGTAGTTAGATCTTAATTTTTTTAAATATATTTATTTTGTTTAATAATTTTATTCGCTTAAAAATTGTTTACCTTACAAAAGCAGACAAGATTAAACAAAAAAAAATATTTATCTGCCGAAGTAACATTTGGCTGTGTCATGCTTATATAAAAACGTAAATTTTATAATTGCTTTAAATATTATGCTTGATTTAATTCTTCGAAAAATAAACAGAATTAATACTTACCGTTAAAATTTTTATATTTTTAATTTAAGTCTCTTTAACACTTTTGTGTTTTAAACCTTTTTTTTTTTTGTAAAAGCATAATTCTTGTTTTCTTATATTTTATATTAAAATTTAGTGTTTCAAAAGTTTTGCAAATCAATTGAGAATTTAAACTTAATCATGTAGCTGTTAAATAATTGAAATTTTGTATTTATCTTATTGATAATGTGTATTTATTTTTTATTAGTTTATATAATGAGGTGTTTTCTATGGAAAAGAAATATTAGTGTAGATTAAAATGTATTTAGTGGAATTGTTTTAGGATGGCAAATGACTTTTGAAATACGATGTTATTTTTATTATACGACTGCTGCAAGAAAAATTTTTTTTGTTCTAAGCATTTTGAAATTATATTCAGAAAAAAGGAAAAAAGTAAATATTGAGGTATGTTTAGCAAACCCTTTAATTTGTAAATAACTAATTAAATTTTAATTTAGTTTTGTGTTCACCAAGCTTCATAAAAGGGAAAAATGTTTTGATAATCATTTCTGAAATTTTTTTAAAATTTGTATTATGATTAGCCTTCAAAAGTAATATAATCTTTCTTTGTTTTGTTTTCATAATGTTTTGCATAAATATAACATTATATTATCAAACTTGTCTGTCTATTATTTAATGTGCTATCAATCTATTAGCTTATTTCTTTTTTTTTTTATTTAATACTGTATAACCTAATTTTTTTTTTTTTTTTTTCAATTTTGAACACTGTTACATTTTCATTCTGAAATTGCGGTAAAGTAACAGGCAGTAGTTTGTCCAACTGATTCACCGTAAAATTTACGGTAAAGAACTTTTTTTAACCTTTACGGATTAGAAACCATTTACAACTAGCATAGTTTCAAAACCGCAAAAAATGAAACTAGACATGGTGCTGCCATCTATGTGTAAATTGGAGTATCGTATTTCGAAAATCGGGGAGGGCGGGATTCTGAAATCTCTTCATCAGTTGAAAGGAATGGAGGAAAAATTGCGTTGTCAACGCTGGGACTCGATCCCCCGTTCTATCGCTCATGAAATTGACAGATTAGCTCCCTTGGCATAATATGTACTCAGCTGCAAGGAACGAACTTGCTTCATTATATAAGCCTAGTTGATGCCATAAAATTCTTTCTGCTTTACCGCATTAGGAAAAAAAAGTTAATAAACGTTTTTTTCACATTTAACAGCTTGAAGAACATCTTGTTTATAATTTTTTTTTTTTTTTGAATATGGTAAAATAAAAATTAAAAATTTGTTATTTAACCATTATTTTCTGAGAAATTTCTAACAGTGCCATTTTTTTGACTCGATGTGGTACTGGTCATCTTTGCTTAGTGTTGGTTAAATTTATTTTGTAATAACTGTCTTTTTATCATCTATATTTCCCAAAATATTAAAATTAATAAGATAACGAATCTTTTATAATAAAATTATTTTCTTTTTACATGTCTCTTCGTAAATTCCTAAGTAAAGTGTATGAACAAATATTTCGAAGTTACCAAAGTGTATTAGACCAGTACGCGAAATAATTTTTCTTACAAAATCTTTCATCGAAGGAAATATTTTACACTATATAGTATATTTTTCACCATCTCAGGGTAACATCAGATAACATCATTTTTATTCGGTTAATAGAAGCAATTTGGATCAATATCTATTTGACTAACGTGTTCCTAAAGATCTTTTGATCCAAATTGATAAAATCAATTTGAATTTTATAAGAGCAATTCTATACTTAAATTTTTTTTTTTTGCGTAATCTTGTGTGCCTCGAGGCTACTATCATGATTTTTTTTTGTCTTATAAATTGGATACTAAAGTACAAGTATATGGAAGTGAAACATTATAGGGTTAATATAAACAGAAAAAAAAAACAATCAACATGTTTCTAATGCTCAAAAACAGGCACCCATTTCTGAAATACCAGACGTGAATGCGAAGAAACGAAAGCGATTTGAAATATCAAACAAAAAGTCGTAACGGAAAATACCAACGGAAAAATAAAGATGAGAAACAAAATTAGAAAAACCACAGTAACCGAGAGAGAAAAGATGAAAAACAAAACACGAAAAACATCAGTGGCAGAGAAGGGCAAATTGGGGAAAATTTCCACGCGTTAGGTACCATAGAATTAATGTCGTTCACAAGGGAATCAGTATTCATATGAATAAAACAAGATTTCAGGGCATCGAGATGCACTGATGTGACTAAGGTGGAATTAATTGACTCATTGTGGAAATTAAATACGCGCCCAAGATTCTAACAATGTGCAACAATGGATGATTTCTCGCATTCTTGGTAATTGGCTCTCGTGTTCCTAAAGATTTTTTGATCACAGCTGGAAATTTTGAAGAAATGTAATTTACTGAAATTAAAACGAGAAAAACAGTTTTTTTGATGAAAGTCTGTATACAGCATGCCATTTTTTACATATTAAAATGACATAAACTATCTTCCACAGTTGATGAGGGCGAGATGATGCGTTCCGCGTCAGTGTTTACATTTTATTAGTCGTTATGGACACTCCGGAATGATTGGCGTACCATATCTTTCTGCTGTCCCCTTTACGATGTAAAGATATAGTTTTATTCTACAAAATTTTACCGCAAGATTGTGGTCAATGACCGGCAGAAGTTTATCTTCAACCGTTGAAGTTTCTCTTCAAAAAGATGTCTTCAACCTGGACTTTGATGTTTGTTAAGACTCAGACAATTTTGATTGTCTTACTAAGGTGAGTTGGGTTATTAAATAGTGCAGTGCTTACATCTATTGAGCAGTGTGAGAGTTGCCTTTTCATTGTCTGTGGTCACCAATGTGAAGGGAGTTGCGCCAACTATCGAATCAGAGGTTTTTTTTTCGTTTGTATCCTGTTTCTGTTACCACCATGGGAAACGGTGTATATCTCTGAATTGAGTTAGGATGCTTTATATAGTAACTTAATAGTGTAATTTATATGGTTATTAAATTAACACAATTATATACGAACACTGGGCTTTTTTCACATAGACGAGAGCTATAATCGAAAAATGGAGATAAAATAGAGATACTAAAACAATTAGTGGTTTTAAATATCCTTCATTAAACGTGACATTCTCTCGTACGGCTACAAAATTATGCAAATGTAAGTTAAACTTTCTTTAAATATTTGATGTTAATATGTTCATATATTATATATTAAAAATTTAGTTTGATGCATTCTATCGAATACTAAACAAAAACATTATACGTCTTGATAAAACCGTCAAATAGTTTTCTGCTTATCCTAGTTTATAAAACTATGTTATTGCTCTTAAACAGAAGCCATAAAAATTTTCAGACAAGTTTAATTTATTGCTTCACCGATAACCATTTATTTGGATCAGATATATATTGTCTGGGTTCGAATGCAACAAGATGGATCTCAAATTGAGAAGTTTGAAAAAAAATAGAAAAATCGAATTACCGAAAAACAAATTTCAACCCTTATATTTTACTTCAAGCACTTTCTCTATTAAATTTGAGAAAATCCCAAAGTTTCTTATAATATATTTTAATTTGTTTGTTACCTCTGTTTTTATATAAAAATTATCTGGATTTAAGGACAAAAAGATGCATCAGATTTTTTTTAATCATTTATCACATTATTTATAATACGAGCTAATTAAATATAACTTTAATATTTTAATGATATATAAATAATTTTATTTTAAAGATAATTAAATTTTAGCGTCCATAGTTAATAATAGTTACCTAAGACTGTAACAGTCCACAATGAATACATATTTCAGAGTTTATATACTTTTATGAAAAAATATATACATATACTTTTATTATTATTTATAAGTGGCGTATGATATAATAATGCAACCCAATTTTTGTATGCCTTATATTCTATTTATTTATAAAATTTCATGGCGTCGTCTGGAACATTTCTATGGGAATTATTTATTATCTACTATTGTTTTTCTAAACTTTACATTCCAATTTTATACAGAGAGTATATAGATAAATAATACGTAAACAATGAAAAAATAAATCGGAACTTTTTATCTTAGTTTCATATTGAGTCTCATATTCTAGTTTTTATATCCGTGTCTAATTTTTTTTTTAAAAAAAACTTATATTATACTTTATAGTTATACTTTTATTATATTGTTTTTTACATTTTATCACAGAGACAATATGGTTTACTCATTTTACTTTTTATTTCATTAAAATTCGTTAGCGAGAGAGTCAAAAAAAGTTGTATAACGCATCATTATAATTAGAATTGATAACTACAGTCAGATTTTAAAATTAACTCAGACTAAGCAAGATATTGGAAATAATGCATTCTTATTCTCTTTTTGACATATTATTTTTGAAGAAGTTAATACGTATAAAATTCCTTTTGCCAAAGACAAATTTTAAGTAATCATTTTTAAAAATTTGCAAAATGTAAAAAAATAGGTATAGTCTTTATTTTCATGAAACGGGTGAAAAAATTATTGCTCATAATTTTTTAGGGAAAATCAGAGTAAAAATATGAGTACGGTTTTCTGTTCCTGAACGTGTAAATCATATTTCAAACTAATTGCCCGTAACTGCATTCAATTAAATTTTTTTGCATTCAAATTAGTTTTAAATTAGCACAAACTTCATCTATCATTAGTATTAAGAGTTCAGTTATTTTTTTAGTACCAGGTATATTAAGCTGGCGTAATAATAAACTATTCAAATAGTTAAAATAATTTGATTTTTTCGCAATAATTTAACAATATTAGGCGAAAACTAGAAATCATTAATTTGTTTTATATCCGTTGTGGAGCAGCCGACCCAATTTTGGGCTTACGACTATTAATGTTTAACTCCATAGTCTTGTAATTTTGAACCCAATCCAGAAGACAAGAGAACTTCTGGGTCAAGTCTTAGGGGAAACTTGCTTTCGTGGAGGACTTTTGATTTAACGAACCCTCATTTGCGTTACATAGTGTGGAAAAATACGAAAACCTCCCACAGTCAGCCCGATGGCAGGGGGACTCTAACCCATGATTCGTCTACAACTGAGGATATTTTACTTCAGCACTGTGGTTGGTGAGAGCCGGGAGCGGAACTCGTATTAATCGGCCATCGCTGGGACTTGAACTCGGTTCCGCTCATTGGAAAGCAAAGTTTCTACTTCTTGATCCACCACGTATCTAGAAAGTATTATTCAACATATTCTACTATCATTTTTCATTACATGAATATTTAAGTATTTGCACAGCCCCCTGTTGCATGGATTAAAACATGGATTCAGCACCACATTGTTTTCGATATGTTTATATTTATTAGTTAATGCAAGTTAAAATCAACTCTTATTTTTAACTTTTACTTTTCTGAACATAATAATGCATAATTAACCTTATTTATTTCAATATCGACTAAACTTAAAATTTTGTCTAAAATTTATATCGTAGAAATATTGTCTTAAGAATGCAATGTAAGCATTCTTGTTCTGTGATAAAATTATAAATGTTAGCTACTTAAAGTACGGTATAAAAAAATCATGAACAGATAAATGAATAGCAGAACCAATTAGCTTTAGATTATGGTAAGCAATTTTAATTGTTCGGATACCTTAATTTATATATACTGTGAGACAAAATTACCTGAACATGTTAAATTTTATAATGTTTCTGGTTCTATGCGAACACCAAAAAGCTCGATAGTTATTACCGAAGAGCATTTGTAACGATTTTGTTAAAATTAACAAAAATATATTGTTTAATTTTATGTGAAAAAATTTGGTAAATGTGGTTTAATTTGATAATTACATCATGATACATTAGAGCATAGTTAAAAACCGTTGATCCGGCTAAATTTGTTTTTCAGTTTTGTATTTGTTTCTAAATGTGGGGTAATAAGAACTATAATTTTTAAAACCGGAACTTTCGGCAAACTTTTATTATATAAATTGCGATTTAAATACCACAAATGCGATTTATTTACCATAGTTAGAATGGTTTAATGATCAATTACTATACAATGATTAATTATAATGTTGTAAATACTGTATATTTTGGTTTTATTAACCAGGGTTATGTATTTTTTTTTACCAAAAGTGCAGTTACCCTACATTGTGGTAAATTTACCAGAATTTTTTCTCTGTGTACTACTTAAATTCTGCTGAAGATATTTTAAATTACGAAACGAAATTTTGATCAATTAAAAATTTTACAAGGTTTTTAAATTAATAATAAAATAACTTTATTAATTAGGTTTTTTTTGTTAATAATAAATTAAATAATTTCTTAAAAGTTTTCATCTAGGGTAATTTTAAACTTTAGCACGGTCTCAGCAGAAGAAAAACTGTTTTTATATGGCATACTGCATTTGGTAACTAGCGTATATTATAAGTTTTACTCAACGCGAGCCATTTTCATTTCATTAGATTGAAAGAAGAAAGAAAAAAAAAAAAAAAAAGAAACTAGGATTTCAGGTTTATGCAAAATGTAATTATTTTTGAGATTGTCATTCTCAGAACGGAGGTGATGAAAAATATTAGTCAAAAAAAGTAAAGAAAAATCTTTGAATTCCCCTCTATTTTTATTCGAAATTATTTGAATAGAATAATTTCGAAAGAATCATCAGCGAAATAAAAAGTAAAATTAAATAAAAGTTCTAAATCCTTTTTCTCTTCTCAGATCACGTGCATTTTTAGCGCGTAAATGCATTTCCAAATACAGGAGAAAAGCTAGCTTTTGAGAAAGAGTTAGCAAAAAATGAGTTTGCAAAAGCTGATTCATCAAATTTTTCCTCAAGTTATGTTTAGAGAATACTAATTTTGGTTGCCAAGTTTTTGTAGTATATCATCTTATTTTCAGCCAACTACTTGAAAATATATATATTTTTTTAAAGGAAACCTCCTTTCATTTTCATTTTTATTTTTTTAGAATATTAACTATCTTGTTTGAGATTTTGTTGAAAGAATTTTAAAGATTTTAAATAAATACTTAGAATATAAGAATTTATTAAAATATGCTTCTTAATAAGTTTTAAAAGTTTTTGCGAACGTTGTCAGTTTTTTAATGATGTATGCAGCTAAAGATTAAAGTAAATAAAATATTCAACAAAAATAATTTTTTAAACTTAAAATTTAAGAACTATTTTTTACTAATGAAAATGTTCCATGTATAACGTAATATGAGAAGTTTGAAAATGATATCTCAAAAATACTTAGAGTTGAAAAATAACAGATTTTGCACGGAGAAAAAAAAGCTGGAGAGATTATTAAACTTGTAAGGTAAAAACAATTGTATTAAAAAAAATATTTTGGTAATTTAGCCTAAGTTTACGACATTTAAACCATTCATTCGGACATTTTTCGTTTGTCATATTAAAGGTTTACCGTAAATTCTGGTTTTCAAAGTTATAGCTCTTATTATCCTACATTTAGAAAAATACAAAATTGAAAAGTAAATTTAACCGAGTAAATAGTTCTTCATGCCGTGCTCTAAGATAACATGACAAAATAGCCAAAAAGTTCTAATGAACTATCATTTATTATATCATTTATTTGGTAATTGAAACTTTTTGATGCTTACGCTTTTAACCAAATATAATGGTAGTATATTATGTATGCTTCTATGGTTTATCTGAAGTGGTGGTTTATTTTAATGGTTGATAAGAGTTAGACGAAGGCTAATTACATATTTTTTTCAATATTTTTCAATATATATTATATTAAATGTAACAAATGGAAAATAGGCCTATAGTCTGTCTATGTAAAGAACTCTCCTAGCCAGACGAGGTTTAACTCGTCAAGTTGGGTCATTATTTAAGACAGGTTTTCACTCGGGTCGGCGAGAGAAAGGGAATCAGGGGAGATGGGAACTCTCCTCTTTGAAATGTGCTATTTCTTGTTGTCATATCAGCAGACGGCCCTAAACTTCGGAGCAAAGGGAGTTCTTTCCATAGACAAACTATATCTCGCCTTTCATCTGTTTTAAAAATGCTAAACTCGGATAGATTGTAGTATTTTTAAAGTATTTTTTTATGGAGAGAGGGGGATTTATTTCTTTATTCACATACATAAATCACTTGAAGTACAAATAACTTAAAAGCAATTTTCAACTGGAAAAAACAAATAGCTCAAATTTTAAGAAAGGCAGAAAGAATATACATTAAGTGTTATAGCGGGATTCGATCCCACGACATCTACCCACGATCCCCCGACATTCTTAGTGGAACAGTTGTATCGCATGGAAAGCAAGGGCCCTAGAATTCATTGCAAGCAAAACAACCATACAATATTGGGGAAATCGTTGACAGGGCTTAAACGCTCTGAAACGTATAGGTAGCGAGTTCAATGTTGATGTGCTGGCTGCCTCATTTTTCTGTCCTTCAATTTATAAATCGAGAGGACTTCACATTAAACATACTAGACTGTATATAAATTGAAACGAAATTTATTTATTTATTGTTACATATCCTTGATTGCGGTGAAATTCGAAGCTATTACCTCCATTTTAAAAGAAAGTTTAGTTAAAAAGCGGGACTACTCAGTCAAGGAAGCTTCTGTAGAATGAATAATTAAAAAATTACTACTTTAAGTAGTTGTTTATTTATTTATTGTTACACATACATATGCAGGCTTGTATGCTCATTGCAAAGTGTGATTTTTTTTATAAGCCCTCGTTAAGTTGAAGAACAGAGAGCACAAGTTAAAGAAAAGTATCGTAACGATGCATCCACGGTAGTGCGGAAGTTGCGGGTTCGAATCTCACCGTATCCAATAGATCTTTGTGTTGTTTTTATAAATCTTGTTCAGTTCTAATCTATACTACGAAGAGACAAGAGCTTATAAGCCAAACTTTGTAAGGAAGAAACAACCCTGAATATTTATGTGTAATAGTATATAAAGAAATATAAATGATTAAATATATAAATGAATAAACGCATCCATTGCTTTGGTGGAATTTGAAACTGACACCTCCATGTTTTCAATTCAGGATGTCTATATAGGATAAAGCGTAATATTAAAGTTACTGATTTAGTTCAGTCTTATTTAGGCAATCGTATATTTACAAATATTTAAGGGGTCACAGTACCTTTGCAACATTTTTTTTAAATAAAAGGTATAATCACTAATTTTGTGGATGCCTTACGTGCTCATTTAATTTATAATCAATAATTTATCTTCAAAAAATAATTAAACTGTTTAAATTTCTTAAAATTTAAAAAAAAAAATTTAAAAATTCACAACTTTTAAATTCCTTTTTAATTTTAACATATTTTAAAAGTTTTTTTTCTTAGTGCCTACAATATTCATCTTAACAATTTTGTGCATTCATTTGTTGATATATCAATTAGAATATTTTTTCATAGATTATTTAGTAAAAAATTAGAAAAAAAAGGTTAAAAGTTCTAGTTAGTTATATATATATAACATGCTGTAAAAATTGTAATACCTCGTAAAATGCTGATTCCATGCACAGTTTAAATAAGTGTATGATATTTAAGATTAAAAAGTTTACTTCAAAGCATTATCTTAAATAGAAAAATTCCTTAGGGATTTAATTAAGATTAAAACACAAAATTATCATCTATGAGAAAAAGCACTTTAAAATCTGTCTGCTAAGCAAGTCTCTATTAGGACAATCTAAAATCATTCATAACTTTTTTAAAAAATGTAGATAGAGAGATGATTTTTTTTCAGTGCATTTGAAATAGTTTGAAGTTTTATTAAAAGCCATAAAAAAATTTCGATATTTTGGTAATTTTTTGGGTACTGTGACCCCTTAATTTTCATAGTTGTAAAAGTAAGTAGATGTTGTTTTTTTCCAGCTTACATAGAAATGAAAGCAAACAACTGACCAAGAATAACAAACATTTACTAAATAAAATAGAGATTATCAAACTGAACATTAGTGCACTATTTCAAATTATACCAGTACAATTCTTTTCGTACTTATACAAATTCTTTTGGTAAATTTATTAAAATTTACGTCAGTAAGCCATGACTTTTTCACTAAGCCAGAAATCACCGTAAATTTTACCATATTCTGGTAATTATGACCAAATTTTTTTCACTGTAACTTTTGCTAAGTTTAGGACTACGAAATAATAGTGGTCGTTCCCACTGGATTACCGAAGTCAAGCTTCATTGGGTGCGATCAGTGTGCAGGTGGGTGGCCACTTTGATCAGCCTGCGAAGGGACCGAGGGTGTTCGGTAATGGTCCTCGTTAAACGGTTCAACCGTAAAGTGCTTTACTCTGTGCATAGGTTGTCCTGCTAGAAATGAGGAGATGTGGTCCCCTCTGCACAGGATCAAAATTGTGATGGCATGTCTTCGGATCTTTTCCTGACCGTCGCCAATAGCCCATTGCGTAGCTCTAGTGTGACGTAATAAAAAAGTAAAATAATAGTAATTTAAAGTGCTATGTTACTTGAGCTTTTGATTTGTTTAAAAGTAGTGGCTGTTAAAAAGGTTTTTGATACCACTTTAAGTCTTAGGAAAAATCTCTGGCTACAGCTAGCCAATGTTAATTATATAATATTGGGAAGACTGATTTCATGTTTCGTAAAACGAATTTCATGTTTCTACTTTAAGCGATAAAAAAATGAATTACTAGGTTTTTTGAAAACAAAAGTATGCTTTCAAAATTATAGGTTTGGCACCTACAGACTTCAAATCCTAGTAAAAAAAATTGCTTCCGACTTCTTATTCATATTTGTCTTTTTCATTGGCCATACTTTGTTAAATGTGCAGTGCGCGAAAAAAAAAAACAACGGATCACTCTTAATAACTTTTGATCTAATGATCAAATCTTCACGTTTTAGGACTCTATCCTAATGGCTCGAAGGGATGATCTCGACTGACGGATTTGATTTTTCGACTTTCTTTCGGAATTTCGATCCCCAAAATATAGGGGGTAATCTGGGAAATATGGTCCCAATATTTTGGTCAGAAGAGTGCTCTAAAGTTTGGACACATTTATGTTACTTTTACTTTTTCCGCATTTCGCTACATTTCGAGAAAGTTTTAAGCGAACTGAAAAATTCTTGCTCATAATAATAAAATTCGTTTATTTAAAAATAATTCCAAGCAGAAATAATTTTATTTTTTTATTTGACATTGGTCGAAAAAATTTTGAATTGTAAGGTATACAAACTTTTGCATTTTTTTTAAAGCATGCGGATATTCAAAATTCGATTTCTCAGAAACTATTCGACCGATTTTGCTAAAATTTTGTATTTTGCCTCGTAAAACTGTATTCATAAAAATTATATAAAAAAAAAATTATACCTTACAATTCAACATTTTTTCGATCATTATTAAATCAGAGACCTTTTGATACCACTTTTGTGCGCCTAACGGATAATTTCTTGATAACTCGCCTAACGGATAATTTCTTGATAACTCGCCTAACGGATAATTTCTTGATAACTCGCCTAACGGATAATTTCTTGATAACTCGCCTAACGGATAACTTCTTGATAACTCAAGATATTTTAGAATTCGCTATAAATTAAAGTCTCTAAACGCATTTCTTTACATTTTTACTCGATTCACCAAATATATTTAAAAACTAATGAAAAATTTAGAGCATTTTTTTTTATACTTTTTATATTTTAAAACAGTATAAAAAAGTCTAAGTAGTATATGCAATAAAAAAACCTTCCTAAATGTGTCTAAGACCTTCTTGAAAAATGAAAAAAATATTTTCTCAAAAGTGAGAATGAAACGCAATTCATTGGCTCATAATTTTAAAAATATTTAACTTAGCTATTCTCACAAATTTTACTAAAAATTCGCGCTTGAAAACAAATAAGAATATAAATTTCTTGTTCAAAATATGCCGTATAAGTTGTTTCCTGCTGTAAAATAAGAATAACAATGATAAGGTCAATAAGGAAAAATGTCTTTATAAATCATTAAACTATTTTGATAAATTTAATTACGATAAAAATCCTCTTATTCTGCATAAATTAAGCTAAATTACTACTAACTACAAGTATAAACTAAAAATAGTAATACCAAAATAGTAATACCTGTTTCATTGAAACCATAGAGCTTTTTTAATAGTAAGTAATTTGAAAAAATAAATCATTAAATGGAGTAACATATATGATAAGCATAAAATTATTTTGTTAAATTTTAAATATACTATCTTAAATTATTCATTTATATATTTTTTTCACTTTTGAAAGCAAATTGCTTTTTGTGGGATTAAAAAATAACTTCTGAAATGTGTGGAATTAAGGAAAATTATTGGGGATGAGATGGGTGTGCCCCTGTGCCTCCCGACTCGATAATCTTCCCTATAAATTGTCATACATTTCATTTCTAGTTCTGCGGTAAGAATTCGAAACTTAAAGTTCTATTCATCAAGTTCTAAAGAAAGAAGCTACTATGTACTAATGAATTAACGCATCATCGGTTCACATCATTCAAGAGCATCATCGGTTCATTCTATTATTTGGGTCGAAATCAAGCTGCAATGGACTTTTAAAAAGTAATATTCAAAAGTTCTCTAGAAACGGAAACAGTGCGACTTTCAAGAGCTCTAATGCGAAGATCAAAGGTTTACAAAATTCCAGGAGTAGAAGTTGACAAAAGCCTTGTGCAGTTAACATTTTTCGGAAATGAGTGTTGGGATTACTTAAAATAATTATAAAGTTGAAACTTAGAATTAGTGCAAGCTTGTTTATCTTTTAACAATGCGTCCATTTTTAGAAATGTTCTTTATTACTGTACTGAAATTTAGATGTTTTATGTATAATAAAGGATATATGTCCAAATATCCAGAATATGAATTATATATTTAAAAACAGCATTTTATTTTATTTTATAACCGTCGTTGAACAGCCGACCCAACTTAATGGGTTTACGGCTACTAATGTTCAACTCCGTAGCCTTGCAATTTTGAACCCAATCCAGAAGACAAGGGAACTCCTGGATCGAGTATTGGGAGAAATTTGCCTTCGTGGAGGACTTTTTGATGGAGCTAACCCGCATTTGCGTTACATGGAGAGGAAGACCACGAGAACCTCCCACGGTTAGCCTGACGGCAAGGGGACTCTAACCCATGATCCGTCTACCACTGAGGATATTTCATGTCAGCACTGTGGTCAGTGCAAGCCGGATGCGGAATTCGTATCGACTGGGTTGAAAGTTTTACCATTTAAAAAGCAATGGAAGTTTTTTAACATAAATTAGACTTCGTATTATATATGAGAGTACCAATTTAAATGCGCACGCACAGGAAGTTCTTAATAAATTGTACCCCTAGAGGCACATGATGACATTTTCAGTCATGGTTTGCTCTAAATACCCTGCTGTTTATTGCTACTGTACTGAACCTCCCACATCCCTCCCTTTTTATCTGTTGCCCATGTATTGCAAAAAATTTCTGTTTTTTCCTCTCAGATATTCTCAGCATATTTGACAGTTAAAATCTGTTTTTCATTCAGTAGTTTTTCTCGGTTTTTAACCATATAATCATAAACGGACAAAAACCGTTAGCTCAAATACCAGTTTTTATGATGCAGTTTTTGTAACCGTAATATTTTCATCAAATCATTTTACGATTGTTTTTTTTTGTACTTACCCTTACTTTCCGGAAACTATTTTATGGTTTAAAGATCGTATAACTGAAATTGCGATTCGACTTCATTGTCGAATTGATACTCTACCTGATTATTATCTGTTTAAAGATATAATTTTTTTTAAAGTTATTTGTCATTTTTATAAGGGTGGTCCAATATAGTTTTAAACGTTTTTATATTTATAAATGATTTTAAAAAAAAATTTTACTTTTAAGATAACGATAGTTAAAGATTTTTCCTCATTACTACTGACTAGAACTGCCATGGTTCAGAGGACAGAACACTGGCTTTCCAACCAGTTGTCCCGGTTTAGAATACTGGTCTTAATTAGCCCTGCAATTTCTGCTCTCGGCTCAAGCCCGCCGTGGTGCTGAAATTGTTACTCTATAGAGTTTATTTTAGTTTATTACTAAACTGTTTTTTAAAACAAGATTTTTTTTTGTTAAAATAACTGTATTTATTTGCTTAAAAAACATCTCTTCATGTTCAAATAATTATAAATTTCAATGAAATAAACGGTTTCATACTAGCACACCACTATTTTTCTTTTCAATGTTAAAAATAACCACGAATATACCTGAAAAGTTCATAAAGATTTAAGTCTTCGATTTTCCTTCCTTTATGTTATAAAAAAAAAAACTTAGTTAAAATTTTCCGTTTAAATTTAGTGTAATATACTTAAAGTCACACCAATCAAACTCTAATTTAAACCAACACCCAGAATCTTATGTTTTATTGCTCAAACCATGTTAAATCTGTTATATGTTTTCCAAAATATACTAATTATATGTTAAATTTTGATACCACATTAAGTAATTATTAGTAAGTACATAAGTAATTATTAGTATAAATGTTAAATTTTGCAATATAGGTAAATTTTGAGAAATTTTTAGAACCCTGCATATGAAAACTTATTAATATGCGGAAATAATAAAGTT
This sequence comes from Parasteatoda lunata, assembly GCA_949128135.1. Taxonomy (NCBI): domain Eukaryota; kingdom Metazoa; phylum Arthropoda; class Arachnida; order Araneae; family Theridiidae; genus Parasteatoda; species Parasteatoda lunata. The sequence continues at coordinate 45,415,396 of OX421981.1, read as the reverse complement.
AAATAAATAAACAAGATATTTAATAGAAGTAAAGTAAAAATTACTTCTAAGTAAAATAATAATTAGATAAATATTATTAAGAAAGAGATTTTTTTATAAATAATAATTCAATTTAGTGATATGCATATTTTTTAACTTTTAATTAAAATAAGTTATGTGTTCTATTTTAGATATCCGAAGCAGTAAATACAAACCTCAACAAAAATACTGCAATAATAAATCAATACTAGTAATAATAAATCAAATACTAGTAATAATAAATCAAAATACGATTACTTTCTTTAAATTGTTTTTTTCAATTTATTACAACATTTTATCAAAAACAACAGCTTTACATGATGTGATTTATTCATTGATTCAACTCCGAATTTCTAAGGTGATGAAATAATATAGTATCAAAATTAAAAAAAAACAATAAATATAAACAATATGTATAAAATATAGAGCATGTATTAAGGTATTCATAATTTATAGAAACTGGGTTATACAGAACTCCATCAATTTAAAATGACAATAAATTATTTGTTTTGAGAACAGAGCTAGTAAAGAACAACGAATCCAACAATATTTTCGAATTTTTTACTGACACAAGCATTTGAAAAATAAATGGAAAAGGACAAATAATCCGATAAAACAAAGACGGTTTCTCCCTTATTTTGTATTATAAATTAGGTTTTTTGAAAGTAAGAAAGATAGCGAAATGATAAAAATATACAAATATTTTTGAAATGCGTCTCAGTTTCCCTAAGGAACCAAAGAGAAGTCAAAATGAAATTTGAGATCAAAAATGATTAATTTATTTTGTTTATTTACTGAAAGTACATGAAGTGACAAATGATACGGTATAAAACGTACTATTATAATAGTAACACGCATTTATGTCATACTATCAATAAACCGTAGTATGAACGGTACACTATATAATGCGATTCTAAAATTTATTAGTTTTGTTCCAACTGCTACAACTTTTGATCATAAATTTGTAAACCTATCTTAGCGTATATTTTTGCAGAGTGTTAAAAGAGAAATAAATGTATGCAGCGTTAAAAATATGATACTCTACAGAGAATTCGAAAACTGTTATAAATAATAGTACGGGGCAAACGCCATGCAATATTTTCAATAAATAAAATTTTTATTTTACGTTTTATGTTGATAATTCTTTAATTTATAACTTTTATATTTAAATTTTAAAAAAAATAATATGTTAAGAAACAAAGCGCATTTCAAAAAAATTATTTTTTAATTTTATAAAAAATTTTTAGTTGCATATTAAATGCTTGTTTAGTGCTATGTGTAATATTCAAAATTAAAATGTGTTTTCATTTTTAAAGCGTGTTACTTTAATTGAGATAATTTAATAATAAAAGCAACAATTAAATTCAGTGTAATATATTTTCGACACGGTGACTATATAGGCAGGTGTACGAAATAATATAAATAAAATACATAGCACTTTTAATAATCTGAAATCTCTCTTTTTTGGGGGGGGGGGAAGTTCCAATATCTGTTTAAAAGTTAACTTAATTTCTGTTTTGAATTAAAGAAAAATATAGATTTTGAGAGATTTACCTATTGCTCAAACGTAATCAAACAAACTAAGTATCAGCAAGAAAAATTATTATTTCAAATTGTTTTCAAATTTGGTTTAGAAACAAATACAAATTTAATGCCACAATGAAATAATATTTGGAAAAAAAATGTTCTGAAGCGAAATTTATTTAGTGCTTTAGCTAAATAAGATAAACAGATAAGACAAAAATGATAGATTAAACTGCATTTTAAATGTTTTAAACTTTCTTTTTCCAGGTGACATCATTTTCAATACATAAACCTAGTATAGAATCTAATAAAATGCAAGAGAAACAGAATTTCAGAGCAATACAAATTGAAATAGCCTATACGATTATAATTACATAACATGGAAGTTTAGTACAGAATAAAGTATTGTAGTACTATAAAATATATATAATAGTAAATAATACAATTTACTAAGCAGTTCAATATCATTAAAATTTCAATGCAATACAATTTATAATAGAATACAACTCATTTAAGTTTACAGTTGAATAAAGTATATTCTATAGTGCATAATACAATTCACTATAAAATACAATTTACTACAGAATACAGAATTCAATACAATTAGAATTGTAATTAGAATAAAATTTAAAATACAAGCCAATAAAAAGCAGGAATTAAATTCAATAAAGTACCTTTTAGTATTACAATTCAGTTTAAATTTGCAATTTAATACAATTAAAAAGGTAATGCAACAAAATTAGACTTACGATAAAGTTTAGATTTGTTTCTAATCTAATACATTTACAAAACAATGATGTAGCACTTATTGAAAACAAATTCTCTTCGCCATTATATAATCTTAGTTTTTCAAATATGACTAAATCAACAAAGAAACAAAATACTGCACTTATTTTCAAGCTACATAGGAATTTTGAAAAAATCGTTTCAAAATTAATAAAACTATGAAATAATGATAGAATGAAACGAAAACTTTTTAAAACTGTTTCCTGATTTTTTTTTAACTGTTTTATCTTCCGTTTTCTGATTTTTTTTTTTTTTTTTTTTTGAATTTTATTTTTAAGTCTAAATCTTTTTGGAAAATGCAACGTAACTATATTTCTTTCTGAATCGAGCCACTTTAAAATAAATATTTTCAGACTTTAAACCTGGAAATATTTTCGTTGTCATAGTTTTCTAAGTTTAAGAACCCGATAGGAGGTATATAATAAGTTTCGAACTTTTGAACAACTCTTTCCTCTTTATTAAAAGAATAGGTACTCTAAAAGACGGCGGATAATAGTCATTACTGGCTATATGATTAAATGTTTAGGCTATGTTTTTGACAACTTAATTTAAATAGAAATATATGTAGGTCGTAATGAGTAGCTATGGCGATTAAAATCATATATTTGGTATTTTCACTTATTAATAACGATTATAAATTGAAAATTGTTGGACATAATTTTTAATGCAAACTTAACAAAGAAAGTTATTACCTTCGTATATCATATATTTATTATTTTTTTATTAAAAACAGTTACAAAATTTAAAGTTATAAAGTTCACACTTGATTAAAGTTTGAATATGCCGAATAATTAGTTTGATTATTTTTATTGATAACACAATGAAAATGAAATCATAAAGCATCTTTTAATCGAGAATTCGAATAATTATTGGATATTTCAAACATAACATCCGGACTTATTGCTTATATTGAAATTATTGTAATTATCAAAAGTTTTAATATATTTTTAACACAGTGGTTTCTTTTATTTCAAATTGCATTTACCGTATATTGGAAAAATAAAAACTGCAAAATTTTAATTGTGAAACTTTGATAGAAAATTTCAATATTGTGTAAAAAAATATTTACTGTTTTTAAAAATGGTGAAACGGAAAATTTCTATCTATAATAATTGAATCCATAAACAGAAATCGTAAAATTAAATTTTCCTACTTAATTGAAATTTTCAATATGCGCCGTAAAAATAACTAAAGATATAAAAAACGCATCTCGGGTAAGTTTTAAAAATAAATAAATATAAATGAATAATATATCAAATATTATTATAATCGGAAACAGTGTAATTTGCTATAAAAAGATACTTCTACAAAAGCTAACAGTAATAACTATAAAATTGAAATTGTAAAATATAATTTTGATGTTACAAAAGACTATTATTGCAAATTATAAAACTCACATAGTCTCCATCGAAAATATTTATAAATATTAAGCAGTGAAACATACTTTTTGTCAAATTTTTTAATGCCTTGCAAATAAATTATTGAACTGGTATATAAAACTTATAACTGTGCCAAGAAACAAATTCTGGTAAAATTACCGTATTTTAGGATAATGATATTCGTTGTAAAAAAAATACCCATAACTCTGGGTAACAAAGCCAATATATATAGCATTTAAACAATTCATTAGACAATTTTTCCGTTTAGGTGTTAACGGTTTACCGGAAATTACGGTTTTCAAAATTATAGTTCTTATTACCACATATATATTTAAATATACAAAACTTAAAAGTAAATTTCACCGAATAAATAGTTTTTATGCCATACCTTAAGGCATCATGATAAAAATAACAAATTTTCTTACATATTATCAAACCATATGTTATTATAATTTTGGCCACTAAGCGTTCGGTAAGAATTATCGAACTTTTTTGGTGTTTTATTAAGGCCCGTAATCCAGTAAATTTTACTATATTCTGGTTGCTTGGACCATAAATGTTTCTTAGTTTGCTAATTTCAATAAATTTTAATTATAAAATATAAATTGTAAGACTTTTTCTCGTTATCGAAAATTTCTATCGGCTGTATAAAAGATGAGATGAAGCTATTTCTATTAAAAGCAAAATTTTCAGTCATTTCAAAGAATAAGAACTATGAAACTTAATAGTAAAATTTTCATTTTTCTGTTAATTTCAATCTGAAGTAAAATGTATTTACTTCGATTACAAATCCTATACTTCTCTAACAACCAAATTAAGATTTACACACATTTAGGGAACTAAAGTTTCAAGTTATATATTTTCTAGACATTAGACCCAGTTTCTAATATATATGTTTAAAAGTATTTAAATTAGTCTTAAGTTATGTTTCGAATATAAATTACGAAATAAATAATACAGTAAAAAAAAATGCACACTGTTAATAAATTTAAGCTTTTACTTTATATTTTGTAATATACCTCAAATTTAGGAAAACATTAATTTCAGAGTATTTGCTGTTGCTTTTCTCTCAAACTGTCAGACACATATTGAATAAATAATTGTCTTTACTGTAACCTTCAAATCGATTTTTCTGTCTTTTTTATCTTTTTTAACTTTATAATTCTCAAGAGTTTTTGACAGGATTCACCAAACAAAAAAAATTCCAATTTTTTTCCTTCTCATTATTTTTTTTTCCGTTGAATATTTTTCAGTATTTGAATTTTTTTTTTTATTTTTAGGCCTCATTTCTGTAGTTCTTTAATATTGTCTGATTATTTAATTACTATTCAGTAAAAATTAATTAGAATTTTTTCTTACAATCGTCAGTTTTCGAAATTGCTTTATATACTATGCTTTATTAAACATCAACCAAATGGAGATTGCATTTCTTAAGTTGAAATTAACTTTAAATTATGTTTTGATATTAGCGCCATTGATTCGAGTACATACTCTTGATTTCATCATAGTGGAACCATACTTTTAATGTATGATTTACATGCATATTTTCCTCTCGAAATGATCCATCTTACCTGAACGCCACCTCAAAATATTGCTCAAGTTTTTAATTTGATATTTGTCTGGTGAAATTCCACGCAAATCAAACAACATTATTTGGATTTTCTAGTGCGAATATCTTGAAAATGTTTTTAAATATGACAAGGGTCAATGTTACTTCAAAATGTTCCATTAAACATCTGTATGTATGAATTATTCCTACTTATCAATATTTATATGACCCTGGATGAACCCATCGTACCTGCGACAGGTAATAAGCTTATATAACTATTAGCTGAGGGGAAAAAAGCAAAAAAGAAAAAAAAAAAAAAATCACGCAGTGCTTTACAATTTCAATTTGTACATGAGTAAAATAGCGAATAAGTACGTATACGTGTACGTGGTACGTATTCGAGGGTTACCTTTTTCAAGGTCCAAGTGGTAACAAAACTATAACTTTAAAACTCTGATGAAGCTTTTTACAGATGTGTTACGCAGTGTTACTAATGCTCCCTTCAATTGCGTGACGTCACGTTTACTAGTCCAAAGAGTGTAGTGAGAACATAAATATGACTGCAGCAATAGAGTCTTTATTAAATAATACTTTTTCCTCGTAATAAAGGGTATAGTTTGTCTATAGTAAGAACTCCTCTAATCACAAAGTCTAAAGCCGTCTGATGCTATGGAAACAAGAAATGGTGCATTTCTAAAAAGGGTGTTGCCCCGAGGCTAACCCAGTCTTAAATATTGACCAGATACCCCTACTTGGAACCTCAGAACCATTTGGCTTTTGCCAAATTGAGAGGGGGGTTCTTTCCAATTCAGAGTGAAATACATCGATGATTGATGGGAGACAACAAAGTGAGGGCATGAAACATAAATTTTGAAGCAGAACGTAGAGACGTTAGTCACATATGTGATCAGGTAGAAAGTGAGTGTCAACCAGTTTAGAGTAATATTGGATTAGATGATTCGAGAAAATCGACGATTCCCACTTGACTTGAATTTGCTCACATGAAACACTCGCTATCATCTTGGCAATGACAATAATTTGCAGCCCACTGTAGAGAATTAAGTGGCTACCCTTTTGTAACGAGGGTATTTCAGAGTAGATACGTCTTTCCATATTAATAGTATTACTAAAGTACCATAATAAGTACATTTCGGAGAATTCATGAAAATAGGGCGAAGTTTACGTATCTTAAAATGACATTGAATTCTCATGGGCAAAAATAGTAGAAGTATCCCTTCCTCTGAGTTTCAAAAGCATTATTAAAGTTTGACATCATTCCGAATCGATTTCAGATTAATACTTAAATTTCACTGGATTTAAAGTTTATTTTTTCTCTGCTTTCGTTATTTCCATACTTGCTATTAATATTGTCAAAAATAATGCTTTAAAAGCAAAACAAAAACAATAGTTTACAAATTGTGGAAATAATAAGACGTAGTTCATTGTATTCTTTATTTTACTTCTAAAAAAATAAATAAAAAAAACCTTCTATATCAATTTAATCCTTTTTTTCAACGAAGGCACTTAATTTCAAAATTGAAGAAAAATGAATTAAAGTAGCATAGAAAATATTTTTAAGTCACAACTTATCAATATATAATTTCAGTTCTGATAAATTAAATCAAAGTTCAAGCAGCAAACTTTTCACAAAAACTTGAAGTCTAAATAATATTCCAAACTTAATCTCTGCAAATGAAATATTCTATGCCTTATTTATGGAAAAAATTAAATACATCTTCGAAGAGAAAATGATAATTCGAATTTTTCACAATAAAACGTATTTTTTTTTTCATTAAAAAATTCTAAAAGGCTTAGAGTTTACTGTAAGAAGATAACAAACGGAGTCTATTAACTTTTAGCTTGCATAGATGAATAAATAAGAAATTAATCGTAATGTTCAAATCATAACAGAAAACGAGAAGAAAGGCCTCATTAAATAATAAATAAGTAAGTTTGCGAAAAAATGTGTTATGAATAACATCACAATAAATAATTTTAAAAAAAAGTACAAATTTGTGACAGAATATTTTATTACCAGCAATAATATAGTTGCAAGTTAAAAACAATCTGTAAAACTAATGTTTTTTATTCGTATTCTAAATTTTGAGACTAGAGATGAAAATTATAATCTTAATTTTTTATTATTCCTTGATGAAAAAAACTATAGGAAATTTTAACAACTTATTTTTAACAAAACTTTATTCTTACGTTCTAATTTAAAATACGTAGATATTTATGATAATATATTAAGTAGCTACGTCTGATCATTTTCTTCTATGCTGAAAAAGTTAAATTAAAAAATATAAGTTTTGAAATTCAAATGATTGTTAAGAGTTTTGAGAGTTTCACACTTAATGAATTTCTAAAATTTATAAAATCTTATAGCGCCCTTTTTGTCTTTTTGTTTTAAAGCTGATTTAAAGCTTTTTAGTCAGTCACATGACATGTCTGCGATAGTCAAGAGAATTGCTTCGCATTCCTCTTGAAGCCAGACGAGTCTACTAAAGTTTTTGAATGATCTAATTTGACGAGATTGAAATCGAGCGTCTATCCATCCAATATAGATCTTTGTATAGCAAGGTGGAAAAGAAAGTACCTGGGTATATATGATAAGAGTTGATATAAATAAAAGAGAATAAATTTAATAATGAAATATATTCAAAATTTCGTTTGATGTACTATGTATCTGCTCTTTGCATTTCTTTTGAACTGATTTTTTCATTGACATTGCATTAGTTCAAAAATCAGTACAGCTAAAAAGCTATAAGAACTTTCGTGAAAAGGAATTATTTTAAGGAAGAAGCAAATATATTTAAAATTAATGTAGTCGAAAATCTTTAAGACGAAGTCGAAAGAATGCAAAAGGTTTCTCGTATTTATCGAATTTTATGTTAACTGATAAAAAAGCAGAATGTAAGTAGGATGATTTCGAAAAAAAAAAAAAACCATTGAAGCAAAGATATAGAAGAATTTAATTATATCTGCAAAATAGTATTTTTGACATCATCTGATAAAAACATAATCCCCTTTTCACATAGATAAACAAATGAAGAAAGTAATTGTATTGTAATATTCTTTTGAGAAAGTATACAACTGTGAAAAACATAAAATTTTAAAACTTATTTTAACTCTTACAAATCAATTATTGATTTTTTTAAACTTTGAATTTTATATTTGTTTATGAAAGATAACCATACCAATAGAACATATTGCCATTTCTTGTTGAAATCGAAATGCTGAACAATTTTTAAAGCATCTCTTGCTTTCAAAATTGTTCAACGTTCAAAAATTGTGTTAATGAAGAAGGTCATCCCAAAGATAACAAGGAGAAATTGGTTTTCATCAGGAGCAAGAGAAATAATATTTTCTTCGTGTTAAACGAGAAAAGTATTTTTTTTTTTTTCATATTCGTATTAGACTCTCTTTTGATTGATAAGATAACATGAATAAATTTTTTCCCTTCAAATTATTGTAAAAATTATGTCAGTTTGGCTTTAGTAGAACAATTTATTTAAATGAATTTTACCACAAAATATGTCGTAAGCGTAGTAATCCACAGCCCTTCAAAGAGTTAAGTGAAAATTCGTGATAACCGTTTTCGTCTTAACCAGGCGCAACCGATAATCTGACAATTTTATCTAATATTAGAAACAAAAATCACCACCTATGTTCCTAAGGGGGTCATAGGTGTAAGAGGCAAGCATATATATATATAGTTAAATATATATGTGTGCGTGCTTGTGTGTGTTTGTGTGTATGTTTGTGCGTGTGTTTGTGTAACAGATTACTAACTCCGCGTCTGTGTCCTTAAGGGAGCATTTATCTGTTAATGGTTAAAGTTGTAAGACAATACAGAAAAAAACATATAAATGGTGTTAGCATACTCTCCTTTCTATTTTCATTGATTAATCGCTAACCATGAGATAAGATTGCTATTTAATCTCAAATGCGGATATTGAAATCAATGATAAACCTTTTTCTTACATATTTATAACCTTCAAACATATCTTTATTTTCGGCGCTACATATGTGAAACTGTTTAGTTTGGAAGATTCTTTCCACGTTTCTGGTTCATTTTGCAAAAAAAAGGGAGGGTTTTATACATTTTGAAACTTCCTGAATGAGCATAAAAAATAACAATGGAATAAATATAAAAGAATATTTTTATATTTCTTTATTTGGCAGTAGTTGCAATAACGCAAAGTGCACCCAACAAGAAAAAGTCTAATCGATTTTGTGAAAATCAGAAAATGCGCATTATAATCAAAAACATACAGATCATGAAAGATTGAAAGATGAAGCATAGATTAAAAAAATGTGCATTGAAAAAAAAAAAAAAAGCTTTTTTTGAAAATGTATATAACGGCAATACCAAGCGTAAATGCTATAGGCCATATCAGATTGTGCTTAGTTGACTCATAAGTATTCGAGAAATAAAAGCTTCGAATTGAAAACTTCAGAATATATTCCTCAGTATTTTCAAACTAAGAACTAAGAATTCAGCTCAATATTTTCAAACTAAGAACTAAAGGAAACATAAAATTTTTGACCAGAAAAAAAGAAAAAAAACCCTCAAGTCTAAATCTCTAACTAAACTTCAAAGTAGTCAGTATTATTCAAATAAGTGTGATTAAAATAGTTAAGATTCTATATTTGAAAAAAAAATAACATTAATGATTTTTAATAATGCAAATATGCATTTGAATATTTTACCAAAGAAAATTTTCACAGCTCTTTTTTAAATCTTTTTAACAAAATAGTTGCTTATTGTATTACTATTTGCTGAGGGCAATTTTTAAAATTAAAGAGCTACTCCTGTTTTAATTCAGTTGCCGCAAACTTTTCCTTTGTCTTTTTCCAGATACATTTGCATACTTATTAAAATTTTTCCTCCAAACGAAATTGTATTTTTACCACCAAACTTGTTTTTCATTTTAAGAACGGTTTCTTTCAAGTTTTCATTTAGAATTTATTGAAGAATAATTGAATTCAAATTATCTTTTTTAATTTTATTTTTTGGTAACATGAATAGATTTCTTCCTAGAAAAAATTTAGTGTCACAGGAAATATTACTAAAGAGAGCAACGATTTTGCATGGTTATTTTGAAAAATAATACATTTATTTACATTCATTTTTGTTTCAAAGGAAGATGTTTATGACACGGTGAATAAATATTTCTTCGAGCAGTCTTGAGATTTATTTTAAGTGAAAAGAATCCCATACCACAGTTGTTTTTAAGGAAATGGAAAGTGAAAAAAAAATCAAAGAAAGGAATACTAGTTATTTATTTATCTGCATAACAAGCACTAGACTTCTTTGAAAAACCGTATATTTCAATTTGCATTGAAATGATTTTGATAATATATATTTGTGTAATTTATGTATATTATTAGAAAGTTGTCTTATGTTGATTATTTGTGTCAGAATACATTTTCCTTATGTATAAAAGCTGAGGTAAATGTGATAAATCCATTACTATGCATTCTGCTCCTTCCAGTTATTGTACAGTGAACAAAATATTGCTATATTTTATTGCAGATAATATACTATATTTTATTGTGAAATATATATTAGTAATTATTTGCTATTATTTATAGGTAAGTGAATATAAATTATTGTAGTATTTAAAAATATCTTTTTTACTGATGTGCTATGTACAGTGCTCAAAATTAAAAAAAAAAAAAAAAACGGACCACCCTGAATAACTTTTGATCTATTTTTGATTGTTATTTATAGGTAAGTGAATATAAGTTATTGCAGTATTTAACAATATCTTTTTTACTGATGTGCTATGTACAGTGCTCAAAATTAAAAAAAAACGGACCACCCGGAATAACTTTTGATCTAATGAATTTATCTTCACGTTCTAGATACTTAATGGTTTGAAAGGGTAACCTCAAATAGGCTAATTAATTTGTGCAGACGATATTTTAATTTACAAAATCATACACAGAAACGTACGTCTTCTGAATAAACATACCATTTTTTTGACGGATATGGATTTCTGATAACCAAAACGTAAGGGGTAGCCGCAAACAGGGAAATATGTTCCCAATAGTTTGGTCAGGGGAACGGTCCAAAGTTTGGATCCCATAATGTTAATTTTATTTTTTACGAATTTCCCCATATTTTGAGAATCATTTAAGCGAATTAAAAAACAATGCGCACAATTATAAAACTTTTTAATTTCAAGATTATTCAAATATATATGTTTATATAAAAGTGGAACGTCGTCACGAATTGTATTTTTAGTAATGCAAAAGTGTCATAGGGTAGTTGATGTAACACTGTGGAAGTAATTCTCGGAATTAGGTTTATTATTTATACTTTCGACTATACATTTATACTATATAACAAGGGTTATCTTAAACTTCTTGATGATTAGTTTTTTCTTTATGATTGCTAAGACTGCTAAGATTTTATTTTATATTTTATAACCGTCGTTGAACAGCCGACCCAACTTAATGGGTTTACAGCTACTAATGTTCAACTCCGTAGCCTTGTAATTTTAAACCCAATCCAGAAGACAAGGGAACTCCTGGATCGAGTATTGGGAGAAATTTGCCTTCGTGGAGGACTTTTTGATGGATCTAACCCGCATTTGCGTTACATGGAGAGGAAGACCACGAGAACCTCCCACGGTTAGCCTGACGGCAAGGGGACTCTAACCCATGATCCGTCTACCACTGAGGATATTTCACGTCAGCACTGTGGTCAGTGCAAGCCGGATGCGGAATTCGTATCGACTGGGATTCGAACCCGGTTCACCTCATTGGAAGGCGAACGCTCTATCCCCTGAGCCATCGCGGCTCAAGACTGCTAAGATTGCTATGATTGCTTAGTTTTTTTTTTGGTCGAAATTGAAAGATAGATAAGTCCGTATCTTATTTATTTCAATTAGACGCTACAACCGCAGGTTGTTCCGAATTGAAAGACAAATAAAAAAGTAAATTAAAACGATGGACAGAAATGAGAGTACTGTGTACTGGAAACCAATAGAATGGGACATACATCGGAAACCAATAATTTATTCTCACGAAATTTTAAAATTATTCATCAAATGGCTATGCTCATTAAGCGAAATTTAATATAATATTATGTCGCATTTCAGAATTTTTCAATTGAAATATTTGTAAGTACATGCGCTACTTTTGTCCTCGGACTGCTCTATAATATTGCTGAAAATAGGAGTTAATTTGAAAATATTGTTTTTCAGTTTTCACAATAAGTGATGTCATGTGTAACTAATTTTAAAATTGGTGAGAATTAATGTTGGCTTCACAAGCAGAACGCAGATAACCTTAGATTTCTAAATCATGTTTCTCTATAATTATTTTTCAAATCGTTGTAAGTTTTTACGACTCCAAATATGTCAATAACTGTCACCGATCAAATGCAAATCGTCGGTTAGTTTCTTTTTATTCTTAACTCAGCTTGAAATGTGTGTTTAAGAAAACGGAGACCGCTAAAAATGTGAATTTAAAGACACGGGCACAGTATTTGAATGCTACAAACTACAAATACAAATATTACAAAATATACAGTACTTGTATAAATATTTTTTTTTAAGAGTAAAAACTGTTTCTGCACATTTCGAGATGAGTCTTAAAGAAGCATTTTGAGCTATGTTCTTAACTAAAAGATCACCGACGAAATTTAGATAAGAAAAGTATTTTAATTTGTATACTATACAATACCTGACTAATGTCCTTTCTTTTCTTAATCTCACCATGTCACCAGTAACTAATTTCATAAAGGATGCTAAAAATCAAAATATTACACGGGGAAAAAATTCTGGTAAAATTACCGTAATGACATTTTTAGAAAAAAAAAAACTTAATTCTGGAAAATAAAAATAAAAATATATGATATTTAAACCATCCATATGGAAGTTTTATGGTAATAGTTAGTATGGTTTAGTTACTTATGGTAATAGTTTACCGGAAACTCCGGCTTTTAAAACTATAGTTCTTATTACCATACATTTAGTAAAAAAATACAAAACTGAAAAGTAAATTTAACCAAATAAAAAGTTTTGCAAAGATGTCATGATAAATTTATCAAATTTTACATCATTTACCAAATTTTATCACGGACTGCAAAACCATATTCTTTTGGTTCTTTTACCAAAATTTTACACTTTATAAAAAATGATCGAACATTTTGGTATTTCCATAGAATTACAAGCACTGTAAATTGTAATAGTCAGATCATAGTTTCTAAATTTCTCGGTGAAATCAATGAAATTCGAATATTAATGTTTAATTAGTGAAAAAAAATTTAAGCTATAAATGACTAGTTTTTATCAGACAGTAAGTAGAATGAAGGTCATTAAATTTAATTTTGAATACAATATCTGAAAAATGTGCATTTATTTCTTAAACTACTCGAACGCTTCTTTTCTTAAAAAGCGATTATTAGAAATATCAAAACGCACATTTTTATTATTCCACATTCCTTACTAAAATAATTTAATTTGATTGCTTTCTATCAATTGTAATAAATTGCACTTTACTTTTATTACTTCTGTAAGCCTTCACAAAAGAATGAATGGAAAATGATTGATTAAGTTTGGAGTGTAAGTTCTTTCTTTAAGTATCAAATTCGTCAACATTCTTTTATTTTTAAGGTATGTTAAATTTGCGTGAAGAGATATTAGCAGTTTTAAAGAAATTGGAAAAAATAACGTTCTTTTCTCTGTTAAAATGAGCATTGCAACAGTAAATATATTCCATATCATTACAAATGTGTGCCTTATTGTTTATTGCTACTAAATATAGAAATGAATTAAGAGAAAAATGGAAGTCGATTTATAACTTGGAAGGCTTAATTGCATACTTTAAAATTTATAAAAATAGCAATAAATGTGAATGGAACGCTATCCCCACAATTTTTTTTTAACTTTATTAGTTTTGAAAACATTGAAAATAAATTTGTTACTACCGATTTAATTGTTTCTAACATATTTTAATACATTTTATCAGCTAAATGAAATCGAAACTATTAAGGTATATCGCAATTAAAAAAAGCGTGAAATTGCGTTCCGATTCGGAAATGTTTCTAATCAAAGTTTATTTCGTTAATTCGTTCGTAAAAAGTATTTGCGGCAAAGTCATTAGTTGAAATGAATTTCATTAATTAATCCGGATATTTTGAGGTTAGCTGTAAAAGTTATCATAAAGTGAAATAGAAAACTGTGTGAATGGAATATGGGTCATCAATTTCGTTTTTGATTTTGCTAAGAGTTTTTTCTTGAAGTGCTTGAAGATCATATTGAATATTTATTTATTTTTTTAAATTTTAAACAAGCCTAATAATTATAATTTCTTTAATTCAGTATAAACTGCATTCATAGTAAAGAAAAGGTTGTTTATATTAAATAAATCTAAAAAAATGAAACCTTGTTAAATAAATTAATTAAATAAATTATTTTCATAACAGCGTACGTAAAAAGACGCTTTTTGTTTTCATTCTTTTAGGAGAATTTCTTTTAAGGAAATTTGAGTATTTAATCTTAATCTTTAATTTAATTAAATGAAAACTTGTAAGTTGTTTCACATTATAAATATTTTTTTATGGAGTTAGAATTTCTAAAAATTGAAAATCAAACAATTTGATAAATATTTTTATTCAATTTTCTTTTATTATGGTTAATGAACAAATATTTTGTAAGAGGAATTTCGTGTATTTTTCTTTTTTTTCTGAAGAAATCTAATTAAAATACTGTAGATAAACCATATTTAAATGCTACGCTAGTCACTTTTAAAATGGAAATGTTTGTTTCTTTGCAGTATTGTTTACTGTTTAAAACTATGACTTCATCAATAAATTTTAACTTTTTTTTTACACTTCTAGACTTTGCGCAAGATAATTTTGTTTTGGAAGTAATATTTTTTCCTTGTGTATCACTAAATTCAACAGCATATATCCATTGAGAAAAAATGATGAAAGAAACTGCAAGAATATGGTAATATTTACCGTGTTTCTTGATCTATGGCAACACCAAAAACCTGGATAATTTTTACCGAAGCATTTTAGTAATGATTTTGGTAAAGCAAACAATAAAATGTGGTTTTATAATGTGATAAAATTCGGTTCAGTGGTAAAATTTAGTAACTTCACCGTGATTCCTAAGAGCCTGACATAACCATTTATTTGATTAAATTTACTTTTCAGTATTCTATTTTTTACCAAATGTGTTGCAATAAGAACTATAATTTTAAAAACCAGAATTTCCGGTTAACCATAGCCATATGAACGGAAACCATTACCATATAAATAAGTTTTAAGTTAAGTTTTATTACAAGAAATATGTTAATTTTTTTCATCAGAATTGTCTTTACGATATAGAAAGGTAATTTTTAATAATTCTAAAATATTATCATATTAACCTAAAAATTATTAAATGAGGGATTTTAATACCGCATATTTTGGTTTAATAAACCAGAATTATGTTTTTTTTTTACTTGAAATGTTTTTAACGCATAGTACATTAATTTTACCAGAATTTTTTTTTATTGCACGTTGTGCGTTATTTATTGTAATAAAAAATTAATTATTAATTTTTTGGGTTTAAATTTTAGAGAGTATTGTGCTCATTTTAATTTATTAGTTTTTGTGATCAAAAACTTTGACCTTAAGGTTTGATACTCGTAAATAACTAGGGAAAAATGGAGTAAGACCGTGTATAAGCCCGGTAACTTTGATTGTGTTAATTAGTTCAGTTTTCTAGCGGACAAACTCTGAATTACACTTTACTAGCCAAGTAGAAGAATCTACTATATGAGCGTGTTGTTTTTTATTAGTTCACCGCGCCAGTGTAGGCAACTCTCTATTGTTCTCTTGTTTTTAAGCTATCCTTATTTATTGGTCATTATAGCTATCAGCATTATTTATAGTTCAGCTTATTTTACGTTTTCAAACAATTCATATAATAATAAACAATAAGGATCTAATCGAATAGTAGCACCGTTCAACTTTGTTCCGATAACCTCTGGTCTCAGTGTAAGATCGGGTACTAAAAAAGCCTCCCTCCCCCTTGATGAGCGTCTATGCTCGGCCTACAGAAGCTGTGGGGCAGCTGAGGAAGAAGATAACAACATTAACGATTGAACAAAAGTTTAAAGGGCTTAAGAGAAATTTATTGTGAGTTCACTCTTCAAAGCACAAAAAACCTTATTTTTGTATTTTGTGGGATTTAAGTCCTTTTATGCAAAATTCAGGTCGAAGTTTTTATATAGATATAAAGTTGTTGAAATTTTCTTTGAAAGCAACAATTAGGGGATTTTGGTTTAACTTTCATTAGTTCTAGGCTCTGAGACCATCTCTCCTCCATTTCATAGTTTGGCATTGATTAAATTACATGCAAGTTTTTTTTATTTTTAAAATTGTCATAAAAGGCAGAAATGCCTGCAACTTTTGCTCTTAAATTCTAGTAATTCTAAATTCCCCATAGAAAGCACATATGTACCCGTTCTCACCTTACTAGTAGGGTAAGGTTGGATGATTTGACTTTTTATAGTAAAAAATCATTTGTAAATAAAATAGTGCATGTATGACTTTTCTCGTACTTTTTTGATTTTTATGACAATTTCATGTACTATGAGTTTTTTTTTGGTATGCACCTAAAAAATATGAATATCTTTTTTTAAATTTGACAAGTTGTAGATCGGAATTCGACCTGAATTTGTTGATTTTATTTTGATTTGAATTAAAAATTTGTAATGATTTTTTTTTAAATGCACAACCTTTGCATAATTTATGGAAAATAATGTGATTAAATAGAGTTTTTTTAAAAAAAAAAAAAAAAAACATTGCCACTTTTTAACAGCTACATTTTTATATAAATAAATTAACAAAAAAAACGAAATATTAAATATTTTTTTTAATATTGATTTAGGATAGTTATCATTTAAAAGTTTAAAAAATCTTCGTTTTTGCAATCCCTGTAATCTTCTACGGAACCCAAGGGTTCCACGGGGCATTTTTTTTTACAAAACTGCTGTTCTATAATACTGAGCCCTTTCGTTCTTTAAAAAACATTTAACTGTTTTTTTTTCCATAAATATATTCTAAAAATTTTTTTAATCTTTTACTTACCGGAACATTTTGTAAATATATTTATTTGAAACATTTCATGCAATTAAAAAATAGTAAAGTAAATTTTTCTATTTTTTTTAAAATTTGTTTTTCTTTTATATTTTCAATGAATAAGATAACACGAGTTAAGATACTGGCTTTGAAAATTTCCTGATGAAAGAAATGTTCTGATTAGTTTAGTAAAAAAAGCAATTTGATAGACTACACTATTTTATTATTACTTACAAAATGTGGTTATTCAAAATATACTATTTCTAAGTTCTAATATAACTATTTCTAAATAATTTAAAAATAAAAAATATTCCATCTAGAAGAAGAGGAAAGGAACTACCAAGAATTAAGTTTTCTCAAAAAGGTAGAAAGTAAAATTTCTCGATATTTAAATACTTTTTAATGTATATATTTACTCTTATCATTAACTTAATTATTTTTAGCATAATTAACGATGTAATCAATGTACTATTAACGTTAATTATTAACATTACGTTAACAAGATGTTTAAGTATAATAGTCTTTTATCTAAGTCTCTTAATTGCGGAAAGTAGTGATAGTGGACTCGAAAGATCTGAGGTTTAAGATACAAAGACTTCAATACAATGTAAGGAATATTATCATTGTAAACAAAGGTATAATAAAATTACAAAAAAAAAAATATTTTTATCAAACTAATTTTCTTTTTTACTTAATCGGATTTTTTTCTTTTTATATTTTAAGATTTTCTTTTTAAAGATATTTTCTTACTTTTTCTGAGGAATAAATAAAAGCATTGCAGGAAATATTTACTTTATTTGTAGGATCAGTATTTAAATATATTTGAAAATGCAAAATAAATTCCCTTATTCTGTTTGCGCATTTCTTGCACTTATTGGGCATTATTTATCTTATGACAGACTAATTCAAGTTATTCTAATGTCTTGTAATGGATATTCGTTGCTTTTAGATAAATCAAGTTCAAGACTTATTTTCGATAATTTAATGTCATACACTTTTCACGTAAATGCAAATCTTTTTAAAATAAGTTCATAAAAATCGGAGTTATCGAAAAAAATCGAAGAAACTTCTCTTTGATGTTGATGTTTTTCTTTAATTTATTTAAAAACTATTCTTAAATGAAGTACCTTAAAATTTCGGAGACAATTTTCTATTTATTTCGAGAGTAATGTCAAACCTTAGAATTAAAAATAAATTTATGAATGTACAGAACTGGTTTAAGTACAAATTGTACTTTTACTTCTAGAATATAGAAAAGGTTACATGTGATAAAAGTGCAGCTTAAACATGAAAAGGTAATACTCTCAGAATTAAAACTCTCTTTTTTGACGGTTCAGCAATTAAGCAGTATTTCGTTAATTTTGAGAATTATTTCGTCACAAAATCACTTGATTTGAGACGAAACACGAACTCTCAAAAGTATGATGAAAATGTTTTCTAAATTAGAAACCTCTTCGTTGTGCATTCTAGGAGATGGTTAACTAGAATGACAAATAAAGACAAGACAGTTGAAAATAAATTGACGAATTATGCTGACCGGTTTGTATGGTTATCGAGAAGTTGGCCTTTGACCTGGTGGATCCCGAGTTCAAATACTCTTCGGGCATGGGTGTAATTTGTCCTTGTTGTGTCGTAAAATTGTTGTGTCGTTAAATTGTTGTGCACGTTAAAGTGGTTATTAAAAAGTTGGATGCATTTGGCACTATATATATTTTTTTTTTAGAAAAAAAAAAACGAAATGTATCTTTAATTTTAAAGAAAATATTTTCTTCAAAAAGGTAAAGATAGTTATTTCGTCACTTTGACGAAGTTTTTGCTCGGAGTATATACCAAGGAACGGTTTCGTCAAAAACTAAGAAAATGTTCGTAATAATCGACTTATGTTATTTAGTCTTAAAAAGTGGATGTATATATATTTCGTAATAAATACACATCTATCAATATTTATTTCAATATTATCTGCCAATATTTATTATAATATTTAAATGTTAAGTTTTGCAGTCAATAAAATTGCTATTAATTATGGGGTTCAGCAATTAAAATTCAAATTTAAGAAAAATATCTCTAAAAATTAATATGTAATTTCCCCATACTTTTTTCTCAGAGTAAGAATTCTTCTTTAAGCAAGTTAATATTTATATATAAATTGCTGTTTTGTTTAAATAAGCAACAAAATGAATGAAAATAAAGGAAAATATTTATCAAAATGTATTAATAAAACTCCTATTTTCTTACGCTTAATAAGTCTATTTTTCGAACAAATTAAAAATATCAATTCCATGAGCAAAATCTCTATTGAATTGTTGGATTTATATTAGACATTAAAACTCTTGTAAATGTAACGGAGTAATCCTTAGGCAAACTAAGGAGCTCCAATAACTTGTCTAATGAATGTACAAATGTAAAGAACTATTTACTAAAGTAATCAAGCTACTCGAAATTATAGGTACTCTAAGAGGAATAGGATTATAGAAGAGCTTTCAGATCCCTTTAACCTCTAATTGCTTTTGAGTACAAAATACATTAGAGGTATAACAGGTAGATCAATTTCAGCCACTGAGAAGAGTATTTTAAGTCCTCCCAAATTAGGTCTAATCTGTCAAAGTTAATAAATGTTGACTTATCTCGGAGAAGGTTTAATCACATCCATCATTTCGGTTGTTAGTATGTTGCAAATGTGTTATTATGCAGTGAATAGGTGTAATCATCTTTCAAGGGAAATGCAAATTATAAGAATGTCAAAGAATATTTATTTAAATTTCAAGAAAACAAAATTAATAACTTTTCATTCCCTTTGCAAATTATTAGAAACATTGATCAAAGCAAAGCATAGCCTTTTAGATAATTATCTAAATTAAATTAAATTATATATATATATATATATATATATATATATATATATGGTATATATATGGTTTTCTTTAGCAGAAATGTTGGACTTTGTCAAAGATTTCTCTAGCCGCAAGAACCACGCATTTTGGATGGCTTCCGCTATTTATTGAAAGATTCTGAAAGTGAATTTGTTGCAAGAGCATCCGTAACTAAATCGACGTCATTCAAACGGGAAAATTAAGAGATCAGGATTTGTTCAAAAACATGACGTCATTCATACTATAGAAAATTTCGGGATTTCCTTAATTATTATATTTTTACAAGAATTATTCCTCATTTACTTCCTAAAATAATCTTTTAATTGGCAATTTGAGTTTTAATAGCTTTTTGTGAAAGATTAACTTTTCACATGTTAAAATTAATAAGCGAAATCTATTTTAAGCTATGATTTAATACGAAAAGACTCGCTTAAGCAATATAAAAATATTAATTTAAACCAATATTTAATTTTATAAATGATTCGTTATTTCAGTTTCAGAAATGTTAAATAATTTGAAAGCCTAATTATTATTTCGTTTTATTTATATTTTCAGAAACTAATTAATTAATGCTTTTTTAATAAAATAAGCCTCATTTAAATATATTTTATATGTTTTCTCTATAAACATTTCAAGGTTATATTTAATTAAAAGAAAAGTTAACTTTTGCAACCGAAATTTAATTTAGTTTAATAATAAAACGTCAAACTCTTAGACAAACTAAAATGTGTGGTTTATTTATTAGCTTTTGCATTTTAAGTAGTTTCAACTATGAAATAACAAACCAGACTCAATTTTGTTTCTAAGTAAAACATTGACAATGCAAAAGCTATAAAAAAATTCTTTGACAGTTGGAAGCAAAAGAGAAAGCAGAAAATCAATTTCACATCAGCCTTAGGTGAAACTCCAGATTATTTCATTTCCTTCCGCTAGAAACTTATGTATATACATAGATGTTCAGTTAAGCTTTTTCATTTTTGTATTTATCTAACTAATATTAGAGTTTATTTTAGTAATATTGCTTTTGGTTAAGAGAAACCGCTTGTTCATTATTCTTATTAGATTATTTAATCTTCGACTGAATACCAGATAAGTATTTCCGGTCTGAAGATTTGTTTTTCCGCTTGTAAAAATATTGCTTTTTAAGTTTTTGTTGGAAAAAAAATTGTTATTTGAAAAATTTCCGTTTTAGTTAAATGTTTGCTAAAGAATCTTTTAAATAAAAAGGCGTTAAATGTACTTCTACGTTTACTTAACTTCTTTTTATTGATGATTTTTTTCCACCTACAATTAAAACTACTTTTTTTTAAATGATTTATTAAATTGCGTCGACTTAATTATTAAATTATGTATTCTTAAAATTGCTTGCAGAAATTTTAAGATACATTTAGATACATTTTTTAAAGAAACACGACTGTCTTCTTTTATGTATTTAATGAAATATATGCTATAAAATATGAAATATTTTTGTAATTAAGGTATTCAATTAAGCTTTGTTCTTAACACAATTTTGCACAGTCCAATAAACTTAATTTTCATCTTGGAAAAAATACAGTCAAGACAGCAGTTTAAACTATCTAAACACATTATAATGACATATTTATCTTTCTGAAATACCCTTATAATACTGGTTACGTTTTTATAAAATAATGCTTATTAAATATCTATAATTACGAATATATCTTACTGTGTAAATATGCTTACTATGTCTTTAAATTAATTTTGTAAATTTTATTTTGACTTTCGATGATATTGGGCAAAATTATACCAATTATATCATAAGAAATTATATATCATTAGAAGTCATATGAATTTACATTACACATCATGTTATAATAACTATCTATTAATATTTAATATCATAATTCATCTCATATATCCTCTAGATTTGATCCATAGAATTATTTAATTATGGTCTCGTGTGGATAGTATATCACGAAAATATTATATATATATATATATATTTAGAAGTTCTTTACTGTGTGCCATACTTTGCACAGTAAGCGAAAGTAGTGCCAAATTTTTTAAGCAATGGTTCGAATCCCGCCAGAACCTGTGTAAATAAGCGAAAAATAGTAAAGCTAGATAAAAAAATTTAACTTGCTCATGATATTTTCCCATAAAACTTTTGAATTTTTAATATCTAATAATTATTTTAGTATAATAAATATTGTCTTGCCATACTCTGTGATGATCAAACTTAATTTATGTTTTTTTTTTAATATTTGCCAAAAATAAAGTATAATAGAAAAATATACTCATTATTTCTCGATTATAACGAACGCTGATTAAACGAAAACTCTACGAAGAAATCGAAAACGGTTGGTTAGTCTTTTGGAGCATAGTCCGCTTTTAACAAGCAATATTTTTATGATTCATAAAATTTTCTTTTTTTGTTTTAACCTCTCCCGCGTAGCTAATCCGATCTTGGATATTTTTGTTTAACATTCCAAAGATAACCGAAAATTAATGATGAGTCATAATCACAGCGAACACGTGAACTGTTACGAAAGAAATAAATTTTTTTCGGGTCACGAATCTTAACATAAATCGATAACATAAGACGAAAATCAATAACATAAGACGAATACTCACCATAAAAAATGGATACTTAAATATTAAGATACTTTCTTCGTTTTTGACGAAACCTTTACCTGATATATGCGGTTTTTAAGCATTAGGTTGGTTAGGTTTTTAAGCATTAATTTGATGTCTAGCTAAGTAAAGCATTCTATCATTCTTTTTATTTTATTTTATTTTATAACCGTAGTTGAACAGCCGTCCCAATTTTATGGGTTTACAACTACTAATCTTCTACTCCGTAGCCTTGTAATTTTGAACCCAATCCAGAAGACAAGGAAACTCCTGGATCGAGTACTGGGAGAAATTTGCCTTCGGGGAGGACTTTTTGATGGAGCTAACCCGCATTTGTGTTACATGGAGAAGACCAGGAGAACCTCCTATGGTTAGCCCGACGGCAAGGGAACTCTAACCCATGATCCGTCTACCACTGAGTATATTTCTCATTAGCACTGTGGTCGGAGCAAGATAGATGCGGAATTCGTATTGACTGGGATTCGAACCCGGTTCGCCGCATTAAAAAGTGAACTTTCTATCCCCTGCAGCTTCATGTAGAAATTTCAAACTTTTTTTTAAAAGTTACTTTTGCCCTTAGATCTGAATACTCGAAGTTGCATTCGGCTCAGTTCAGGAAAGCAGGATGTAAGAGACTCAACTGCTCTATTTCAGAACAGGGTGGTTAAAATAGAGCTGTTCAACAGCTCTATTTTAACCTCCCCCCCTGTACATTCATCTATAAAAAAATTTAAATTATCAAAATATAAATTATTTTATAAAATATATTTTCAACTTTACTTTTACATAAAAGATGACAGGAATTGATGTAAAATAAATGCATAAATGAAATTTCCATATTTTCATTGTCAACAAAAATAAGTAATTTGACAATTTTAACAATGTGTCTTTTAAAATCAATTCATAAAGTGTCATAGAAAAGTTACAAATTGTAAAAGAAATCACTAAAAGAAACAACTGATTCAGAATCAAGAAATAATTTAAAATAGGAAAGAAAATATCTGTAGATTTTAGTGACTGCAAGAAAATTCAACTAGTGATTTTAAATGAATTTCATAGAATGATAATATTAAGTTTGTAAAAGGCTGTGAACGTGACGAATAAATTCTTTTATGTTTAACAATTTTAAATTTAATTCTAAAAATTTGGCATTTGCATAATATTATTACATGCATATATACTGAAAATATTACATCCACGCATACTTCTTTCTATATGCTGATCCATAATTTCAGACAACTGAATTTGGAAAATTTATTGCTTTACGATGAAGAGAATATCATAAATTCAAAAATAGTATTAGGTTTTTATATAAAAAGTTTAATAAAAAGGTTAAGTCAATCAATTTTAATGTTGCTCCTACTTCTCATGAAACTTATTGAAATGTTTAATCTTACTTCTATTTGCCTGCTTTTACGCAATTTATAAAAGTTTTTGTTTAATTTTTCAACTTAACAAGCTCTATTTTACCGATATACTATATAATTCAAAAAGTATAACTTTTCAATCTGTGAGTGATCTAATATTAGAAATATATACATATATAAAATAAAATATTTTTAAAAAATATTTTTAAAAAAATTATTTAAAAAAAAATATTTAAAAGCCAGAAAACAAAATAATGAAATGATGTAATCTCGCCATCAGCTCACACAATTATATCCGCAAAAAGGAATGCAACCTTTTATGAAATTCTCAAAAAATAAAATTAATAGTCAGGGATCTAAGCTTTAGAACTCTTTCCTGAACAAACTATGGGGACCATATTTCTCGGATTGCTACTACCCCCTATATTTTGAGAGTCAAGAATTCAAATCCGTCGAAGAAAATGTATGTTTATTCAGAGAAAGTACGTTTTAGTGTCTGATTTTTTACCTTAAAATATCATTTCCACTATTAATTAGCATATTTGAGATCACTCCTTCAAAACATCACCATTTTTTATTTTGCGCAATGTACATGGTGTTTCGCACTTTTAAGAATATTACTTTTTTAAGAAAAAACTAATTTCACATTTTCTGATTTGTTTTTGAAAGTGTATCTCAATTGTCGACTTTGGAATAAAGGCCACAAAAATTTTTGTAACGGGTAGACATCCTGTATATAATACAAAAAGTATCCTTCCACAAATCACTAAGTTTTTGTTTCAAATTAGAAACATAGATTTGCGTTTTTTAATTATTATTCAATCCCATTTTTGATGATAATAACTATAATATACTTACATTTAATCACGTACGTTATTGCAATTTTTTTCTTATACATAATATAAAAGGTATTTACTCAAAGTCTTAGTTTTTATTAAACATATTTTTACTAAAATCTTAAAATAGCTGAACTACCTGTAAGACCTTTCACAGTTTTTCATATTTTTCTGGGACAAGTTTTATGTTTAACAAGCACTTAACAGCGCATAAGATAAAAGTTTTAGTATCTAGTGCTTATTTTCTTTGAAACGATACGTGCAGTTTACCTGAAATTTAATTTACGTGGTTTAAGGCCAGCATGAAATTTTACACTTTACCTCAATGACACTTCAAATTTGATAAATATACTTCAAATTCAAGTTTCTCTTCCATCTTGAGACCATCCTTAGAAGTATAAAAAATTCATTCTTAAACTTTTTTAACGAATAATTTTTATTGTAAACTGATAATAAATTGAGGTAAAAAAAAAACTATCTTTACGAACGGTATCTTTATCGTTACAGTCTAACATCAATAGTGATTGATTGCCTTTTGAAGTGTCAAAATATCATGATCATCTACTTCAGAGTTAAAAAAAAAATTGAGTCCTTTTTCTTCATCCTAAAGAAATTTTTCTACTCAAAGACGCGAACACTGGGTGTATTGTTATTTTATCTCTAACTTGTATGTAGTATGTTGTTTAAAAGTAGACAGATATTTTTTTTCTTCAAGAGTAAAGAATTGTATAGAACGCAATATAGGTTATCTGAAAAACTGATAAACTATTACTGCGCATGGGTGTATGGTTTACGGCTAAAAGATTTGCTACCTATAATACTTTAAAACTATTCATTACATTGTTAGAAATTTCACGAGAAAATGTTTAAAAAACAATTTATTTAATTTTTATTTTACAATATTCAAACTAAACAGTCAAGTAACCATAAACAAGAATGTATTCAAACTGTTAACTGTGAGAAAACCCTTTTATTTACTACTTTTCATCAGAATCAGAAGTCTAAGTATAGAATAAGTCAGAAATCATCAGAAGTCTTATTTAAATCGACAAGTCGGTAATATCTTTCCGAATTTAATGTTGTAGGCTTATTAAGGCTTTCATATACAATTTAATAGGTGCATGAAAGTACTAGCCTTTACTCCATACGTTAAATATTTAACTTCCAAAGGCTCCGAATTTGGCGAGTTTTATTTTGTGTATAATTGTACAATTTAAAGCAAGTTAGCAAGTGTTGGCGGTTGTCTTCAAACTTGCTTTTCATCTACATAAACTACAATTTTGCCTTTAAAAATATGTATATGTAATAATGTTAAAATAATGTAAAATATGTATGGAAAAATATGTTTTAGCTGTGTAATAAGGATAATTATATTTCAATTTTCAAGTCTCTGTTAACTGTATTAAATAATTTTATAATGAGGGATTTCTAATCGTTCCTGCTCTGTTAAGTCGAGTTCAAATTCGCCTTAATATTCTCCCTGCAATGTGCATGCTTGATTTACTAACTCATTTTATTTTAAGTATAAGTGCTTATGCGCTACAATTATTGCATCGTAAATTACTGTTTTTTATTTTATATTACCTTGTAAAATCACTTTACTGACTTCTATGTTTACCATGTCTTTCTGTGATTATAAATTTTAGTATTAATAAATAACAAACATGATGGGTGGTGTTGGCTAATTTACACAGAGTAGTGTAAAGGAATGTTCTATGTTAGAAGAATGTTTTGCAGCACCTTGCGGCTTTAGTATAGTGAAGCGCTCAGCTGAATACCACATTAGTTTAAAGAAGTTGCAACAATTAGAAACACTAAAACTATTGACTGTGAACATTTAATTTAATAATCGTGTATTCACGCATCCAAATTTTAAACATGCTATTAAAACATTTTTAGATGATACCTTTAAAAAATAAGGCAAAAAACCTATAGTCAAAATTTAAGATGAATTTCAGGCATTGATCCGGATATACCTAACTAATGAAATATTGCGTAATTCTTTTTTTTTTTTTTACAGAATAAATAAACATTAATTTTTAAGGATATGAAAAAAAATTTGCCCGAAAACATAATAACTAAAAAAACTTCGGTGTCTCAAATATTTGTGGTTAAAATTATATTCACTCGCATTTTCAATATTTAAAAAAATAGTTCTTTCCTCGTTCAAATTGAGAAAGTTTAACATTTATAATTAAGCAAAGTATGTTCTTGATTTATTGCATGCAAATCTCGTTATCAACAAAATTTTGATAATATGAACAGCTTCTTTAGAAAAGTATGGGTTATTTTCTTTTAAAAAAAAATAACAAATATAGTAAATATCTCAAGGAGGTAATAATACTAAAACTGTATAAGTTTTTTATGAGTATAAAAACAAAGAAATTCTCGCTTTATTTTTGCTTGTAAAGAAGTTCCCAATCTTGCTAAATATCGAGCAGTTAATGTACTATAATTTGAATGTCGCCTGTGTATCAACTATAAGCTGGGATGAAAACTTCTATAATGGGTTTGCTATAATTCCGTATAATTTAGATGCAATTTTCTCTTCGCTTAGCTAGAAGATAAAGAAAAGTTTCTTTTCCTTTCAATAGAAACGCATTGTTTTTATCTACATTAATCCTATTTTTTTCTTTCTTTAACAAAAGTTTATGATTAATAAAAATAAATTTCGGTTATAAGGATAAATATGTTCAAATCATTATACATTAAACAACTGCTTACATAGAATGAATATTATTTAAATATAGCCCGTATTTTTAATATATTAATTTAATTATACTTATAATTCATGACCTTATTTTAAGGTTTTAAGTTGGTGGTTCTAAATTTTTTTCGGAATAAGCAATTTTTTTTCTTCAGAATCTTAATTTATTGATTTTCGCTTAATGGAACCTCTACACTGAAAAAAATTCCGGATCAAATTATGTATTAAATACCGGCACTGCATCATCCATAAAATCCATTTTTCCCGTAAAATATTATACAGTGGAACTTACAATGATATTTATTTGTTGTTGTCGTAGTAGGTTATTAAGTCACTGGGGGTGCGTTTGTTCTTTAGTTCCAGTGGCGCCATCTATGGCTAAAACTAATTAAACTTCTGCCGCACCCATCCGTTACACTGGCTTATAGGGTGAACCCATTCATACATCCATGCATTCGTCCAAAAATCTTAATTTTGACATGTACCAGAGAACGATTAACTCCAATCCAGTGGTATAATTTGTTATGAGAACATGGAGGACTTAATGACGCGACAGATTTAACGTGCAACAGTCACCATTTACTACACGGGGAGTCTTCGGCAGCTGGATCCGAGCTCTCGCTCTCACAAGATATTAATTTAATTAGATGCATTCAGTGATTGTATTATAATTATCGCTGTAAAAGTTGTGGTGTATCAGATTTTTTGTTCCGCAACATGTTCCGATTCAGAGAATAAAATTTCTAAATCGTTTTATCAATACTTCATCTAAAATTTTATCTTAGACAACTGAATTCACAGGTTTTAAATGAAATCTAGTCCGACTATGAATTTATTTGAATAATAAAATACACTGAATTATGGTTGTTCTTGAAATGAAAGGAAAGAAAACGTATTACACATTGAAAATGTGTGTCAGAGAAATATTTGCTAATTGTTAATTTAAATATTTTTTAATTGAAAAGTTCAATGGCAAACAATATTGAATTTTTTGCAAATTTATTTTCATTTCCAATTTTTTTTTCCAAATATAGTTTATGGGATTTCTTTTTTTTCGACTTTACAGACTGCTAGTGAAAAAATAATTAGCAAAATTAAAGATTTCTTAAAAAGGAACAAAGATCGTACTTACTAAATAAAAAAATACCACTGAGGAGACTTCTCGGTCACAAAATCTGTTTCATCTCCAAGACTAATTTAAAATTTAAAAGAAAGAATAAATGAGCTCAGGAAGCCTAGAATGAGCCATAAGCCTTTCTGAAAAAAAAAAAATTAAAATGCAGAGAACTTCTTAGAATATTAAATTATTTTCTCATAAGTCGTTTTTATTTTGACATTTTAAAAATTTCTTTTCAGTATTTGAAACTTCATATATATATATATATATATATATATATATATATATATATATATAATTTGTAGATAGTTCACCTACCTTGCATTCCTTTTTTGTAGCTATGTTACCCTCTAGCGGCCACACTGTAGCACAATAGCTCATTTTGCATAAAACTGTCAGGTGGTCATTATAATGTGGCCACTCAGTGTTAAAAAAAGCTCTTGTTTCTCTGAGAAAGCTCTTATTTTAAATTTTCAAAACTACACATCACTAGTTTATTTTGCCTAGCGTTTGTAGATTGGAAATCTCGGTAATTGAAGAAAAAACACAAAACATTTAAACAATAACCAGTTGTTCAACAACCAGTAAGTAGTAAATATACCAAGATAAACTGAGGAGTATATAAAAATTATTATTATTTAGAATTGAAGAAACTATTTTTTGTACATTAGTACAAAAATAGTTTCTAGCACAATATATTTACAATTGATTAGAAAAGCATATGCTAAGTCCCTGATGTAATCAGAAATTTTGTTAATTTATCACAAATGCTACTAACTTTTTTAAACATTTATTCTAAAGTATCTTACAACAATACTTAAAAAAGTACAAAAGATTTGCTATAATCTATTTTTTAGTGATTTTTTTTTTAAAAAATATGATCGATGGATTCCAGAGTTCTTTAATTCATGAGCTGGGTCTTTTAAAAAGCTTGAAACTGTCAAACCAAAATAGAGTTTTCCAGAATTTATCTTTCAGTTCTCACGTCCGCGTGTCACACAAAAAAGTAAATATATTTTCAGAATAGAAAAAGCTTATGGAGTCTTATTTCCATGTATGCATCACAATACACTTTAGGGTTATCATTTGTTTATAATGAATATTTAGTGCATAATTATTTTTCTTATCGGCTAATTATAAAACTATAAAAAGGTAAACTCATAAAGAATATAAAGAAATACTGTTAAAATTCTAGTTGTCAATAAATTATAAATAATCGCATTTTTACATAAGAAAAGGTATTATTTTGTTTTATTCAATTCCAATTTTAAGTGTCAAAGTAGGGATCAAAATTTGACTTATAGAGGGTAATTTACAAGATTACTAAATTTTTTATTATGTATATTTATTATATTGCATTTACATATACTTACTATATACATTTGAAATCCTTAACTGAAATAAAACATCATTGGAAGCAAAGTGATATTTAAATGATTAAGGAAATAAAAAGTGTCATCGAAATTTCACGAATCCTTATCGATGCCAATTTTATTTTGTATTATTACCGTCATTGAACAGCCGACTCAATTTTTTGGGCTTACGGCTTAAAAAATTTTCAACTCCGTACCCTCGTAATTTTGAACCCAATCTAGAAGAGAAGTTCCTGTTCTTGCTCTAGTTGTTCATTTAAGTCGAACTAGAGCTGTACAATGGGCTATTGGCGACGGTCCGAAAAGCATCACTGAGGATGATCCAAAGACATGCTATCTGCAGAGGGAATAACACCCCCGCTTCAGTATCCCGACGACCTGCAAGTCGAACACTTTACGATTGAACAGTTTAACGAGGACCAATACCTCACACCCTCGGTCCCTACGCAGACTGATGAAAGTGGTTACCCACCCGACCATTGATCGCAATTATCGATGCTTGACTTCGGTGATCAGGATCAAGTATTGGGAAAAATTTTACCTTCGTGGCGGACTTCTAGATGGAACTAACCCGCATTTGCGTTACATGGAGAGAAAGACCACGAAAACCTTCCACAGTTAGTCTGGTTGCAATGGGACTCTAACCCATGATCCGTCAACCACTGATGATATTTTATGTCAGCACCATGTCGGTGCAAACCGGTTGCGGAAATCGAATCGTCCAGCTATCACTGGGATCGAACCCGGGTCTCATCATTGGGAGGCAAAAGCTATATCCCCTGAGCCACCACGGTTTTTACTATAACGTTTGTGAAAATTGGAACACTTTGAAGGAATTGTCCGATATTTCATTGAAAAAATTGTGCCTCATCTTTCAAACTGTGATTGACATCAGTAATACTTCGCCAAAATTAAAAATTTTTATTTAGTTTTGCTCATGCACTTAAATATATTATTTTATGAAGTTAATTGCTTTTATTGTTTTGATTTCATTTTAAACAGAGTTTCAAAACATTTATCTAAAGGGTATTTTCATTTCAAGTTTAAGTCAAACAAAATATATTTATAGGAAAATTGTGCATCCTTTATACTAAAAGCTTTTTAAAAAACCTATAAATATGAAATACGTATTTATAAAAAAATTACATTAATTCGATTAAAAGGTACATTAATTTTCACGCAAAATAACTATTTTATTTCCCTTTTCCATAGAAAATGGATGTAGAAAACTTTTTTGGAAAAACACAGTAAAAAGAAAATGAATTATGAAGGCAAACAAAATTTTCATTTGGGAAAATATTTAAAATAATGCTCATTTTACAAGATTAACATTCGTTCTTATTGCTATTAGTATCACACAAAGCTTCTAAATTCATTTACAAAATATTTTTCCTTGCGAATCTTTTAATGTTTTTAATGGACCTTATTTGTTTCTCGAAATAAAAAAAAATATTATAATTTCTTTTCCTAAATAAATTTAGTTCTATTAAATTTTAGCTGAAGAACATTCGAAAACTTAGCAACAAAATTGTTTTAACTTACAAGTTAGAGTTGTATAACGAATATTACGTAAAAATAAATTAATTCATTTCAATTATATATTATTGCAAACCACTATTTTAATTGAAAAAAAGAAAAGAAATCTCTTAGTTAATTAGAAAATGTAATAGAAAATTTAGCGAATGTATAAAATATTTCTAAATTAATTTAAAATCAATAAACGAGAAGAATTTTTTATTATAAATACATAAATATAACGGAATTTTAAATATTTTTAATTAATAATTTTTTTTTACACTTTATTATTTAAATTTTGTTTTGCATCAATAATTTTTATTCATATATAAATTGTTTGAGTTACAAAAAGTAAACAAATTGTTTCTCAAATAATTTAGATCAAGAAGATTCTATTTTTTAATCTTTAATCTTTAAATTTTGTTTTGCACCAATAATTTTTGCACACAAATACGTTGTTTGAATTATAAAAAGTAAACAAATGGTTTTCACATAATTTCAATCAATTAGGAAGTTCCTTTTATTGCTTTTATTTGAAGAAATTTTCAAGAATTACGAAGTTGGAATTAAATAATTTTTCAAATTTTTCTTTTCTATCTCATAATAAATATTTATTTAATTCATTTGTTTCGAATGAATTCTTAATTTATGAGTTTTATTAAATTAGAATTCCGAATGCAGATTTTTTTTCTTCAGTTTTCAAGTGTTTAAAATGTAAAAAAAAATCTCTTGTTTTTCTTTTTTCTTTTTACCTAATTTAAGTTACTATTACTCTGAAATTTATTATGGTAGTTCTGAGATACGTTGAAAATAAAAATTTATGTAGTTTAATCAGATGTGCTGAAGTAAATAATGGTTAGTTTTGGGAATTAAAAATTATTCCAGACTAACATAGTATTTCTATTTTGTCTCTCAGTAACTTTAGTAGTTAGATTAGTTGAAGATGCCAAATATATGTATTTGTGAATGCATGATAGCTTCACTTGTTTCTTATTTCTAATATTATCTGTCAAACAATTTTCAAAAAATATTGTGATGCTACAATTGGCATTACATATTTCCTACCTTTTAAAATATATTTAATTACTTAAGCTTATTTTTCTAATCATATTAATCGAATTATATTTAAATTAAATCAATAAGTTAATCTTTATAAAAGCGAACATGAAATATATATATTTTTTTCTTATCGATCAATGTAACGGCTAATTTTTTATTAGTATTATTTTATGAATGCTAATGCAGACTCATTAATTCACTGCTGCACCTAATCGAAAACAAAATTCTATTTATAACTCTTTATTATTAACTTCTTAACTTAAATATGTTTCAGTTACATGGTTCTAACAAATCTCACAATCTTGTTGGCGATTTGCGATTACCAAAGTATTTTCAAACCTAATATTGGTTATG
Organism: Parasteatoda lunata; assembly: GCA_949128135.1. NCBI lineage: Eukaryota > Metazoa > Arthropoda > Arachnida > Araneae > Theridiidae > Parasteatoda > Parasteatoda lunata. Next base: position 45,382,256 of record OX421981.1, on the reverse strand, counting down.
CGGGGTTGGCTGTATTTTGGCTGTGCTATATTTCAATAATTCGCCAATTTCGGATATCATCTCTATGCCTCTGTGTCCGTTAGGAATGAAGTCATTTACTTTTAATTTCAAAATTGGTGGCGATTGGGGGTGCCCTTACGGGCTTCCCAGTCCGAACAGTTTAAATATCATTCATGCTATCAAAAACTCTCAATGTGGGAGAGTGTTTAGTATTGATTCCTTTAGGGAATTTTCTTTTCTATATGAGTTATGTCTTTTAAATATGGCTATTTCAAAATTACTGAGTCTTACTTTAATAAATCAGTTTTTTAACAGTAACAGAAACAAATATTTCAGCAATCATTATATGACTATCATCGCCCCCAAAAATATATAAGATGATTTACAAAGTCGAAGTATGATTACGAATATAATTTTGCAAGTGCTTTGAAAATCCCTTGTTTCTTCTATCATGTATCAAAATATGTAAAAATATATATATATTAGAAGTTAACAAGTTGTTTTGGCTGAAATGTGTTCAAGAATACTTTTTACGCTGTCTTCTCTTACAGTGATGCTTTGACTTGAAACAGAAAATTATTTACAAAATAGTTACAATGAAATGGTTCATATTGAATATTCTGTGTCTCCAGACTTTACAATTGTTACGAACTCTTTCTAATTGCCTTAGGATGTTCCAAAATTATGCAAATATTTAAGCACCTTTCATCTATTGAATGTCATTAAACGTCTTAAAGGAAACTCTCTTAACCAAGAGAATAATATATCAGTATATTTTGCAAGAGGAAGTATTAAATACACAATCATCTCTCAAGACGAATATATGAAGGTTTTGTCCATTTTTAATTTACAATGATAAGTAATTCATTGGATGCTTTCCGATGAATACTAAAATTCCTATAACCCGTGAAAGTAAATTCTTATTCCACATTCTTTGATTGCCTTTGAAATAATGATTAAGTTTCTCTATTAACATGTAAAATACGATATTGAAGCGATGTTTGAAATGGAAATAAATACTTTAGATTATGAAATATCTTATGAGATGACTTATCATCATTTATTAAGCATCTTTATATCTTATGCAGATCACAAAGGCGGTGGGGTTTTTGAAGTGACATAAGGAGATACTAGATGACAATGTTTAAAATTTACTTTACAAATATCATTTAGATAGTAACTTTGTATAGATCAGTTGTATAATTTTATCTTAAAAGTATATTTTTTTCGAAGGTCAATTGCTAAGCATATTTGTAATATCTCGTCTTTCGAAACAGCTATAATTAATGTTGCACAGAGTGGTTAAAGATGATTGTATTTAAAGTTCTATTGAATGGATCCGATGAAAACTTCAAATATTTGTTTAAACCATATAGACGAGTTTTCTATCTGAAACAAAATGGTTCCAAATGTTGACCTCAGGTGGTGTTATAACGCAGAAACGGGTAAAGTAAGCGCCAGTTTATACAGTCTAAGTTTTTGGACAAAAAATGATTGGAATGGATGTAATTTTTTTTTTTTTGCTTGGAGCTTGGATCGTATGAATGATCATCCAAATTCTTGGTCCAAGTCCTAGGATAATATTAGAGCATGATCTACTTTACATTCAAGCTTTTCCTTCCACAAGAAATCATGACGTCAGCCCAGTGGGTGATCATTTGATTTTATTGCTTTTAACAGCTCAAACACATTAAGAAAAGCATGTTATTTATTTATTTACAACCCGTAATCTGCGTGTATATGTGCAGATCTCAAAAACCTTTAACTTTTGATAATAAAAAAAAATAAAATGAATATTAGGCACACAATTTTTACACCTCCAGAATTGTTTGAAAATGTATAAAATATCAGAAAATAATCGTGAACATCGAAATTTTTGATGCCCTTATTATGTTAAATTCAATTAATTGATCCTGAGGTTACGGTTTGACAGGGTTACGGTCCGGACAACGTAGAGAATAGATCGAATTCGATTAATGATTCCTGAGATTCGCCCATATATGTCACCGTGAATGACCAAAATCAAGAGATTGTTGTTTTTTCACCAGTGAAAGTCAACAATCACATAGTCTTTTTGGTGAAAGTCAAAAATATTTGTTATATCCGATTTTATATTAATTTATTCGTTGGTATTATTATATTTACTCGATATTTTAATATCTTCTGAAGTTAAATTAGGCTAAACATCAGTGTTTGGATTACCGGGCAGTGGCACTGAACCTTAAAAAAGAATCAGTGTAGGATATACTGGGCAAAAGTATACCGGTCAGTTTCACTTAACTATAACTAGTATATATTTCGTACATATTCGATTGTCAATATTCAACAGTGCAGGTCAACAACCACCGAATTTCGGTCATTCGCAATAACATATATTTTGTTGATTAACAATATGTGATGACAATGTCTTGATGTGAGAAAATACATCTGTCCAATGTACATTTTGACATTTTGGCATTGGTAAAGAGGCATTATTTACATTTGGAGTGGTATTGTTTAAATTTTGGATCGCTCACTCCTGTCTCTTTTCATATTCTGGGATGCCAAGATGGTTACTTAATACTTCGCATCTTGGTTATTTTCGAAACTCTAGGCTTCTTCAACATTTTTTTGTCAAGTTATAAAAAGTATCTGCCACCATGCATTATGACAAGGTCTCATGGTCGAAACAAGCTGACTTTGGATTCAGAGTGAAGTTGAGGGCTTTTCACACTAGATCCAAACTATCTGAAGATGCTGTGACCGATAGGGACATTGCAATAAAATATATTTCATGACTTCTAGGACACACCGTGCGTCTCAAGGTTAACATAAATAGATTATATTTTACTTATTAAAATAATTCAAAATCAAATACTGAGCACACAAATGCATTGCAAAATAAGTAACAATAAGAATATAACCCACTTATTTTCTCAACTATAAAACTCAAGTAGCGATATAAGTTATAGATTTTATTTCAGGGTACTACGTGCTAAAAAGAGTCAACACTGAATTGATTTTGTCTAACCATCCATCTTATGAGAGTAATATATTTTTTTGATTTTAGGGTTGATATTTTATACTAGGCTATGAAATTGAGCACGTCAGTTACAAATTAATTATTTATCCGGATAATTTATTGGAAAATAGAAAAAACTAAGCATTCAACATTCCTTTTAATAAAAGCAATTTCGATTTTTTCTTATAGTTCTTGATATTATTATGTTAAAATAATTAAAACTCTTTTCAATAGGTTTTTGCTTCAAATTGTCAAATAATATTGATTTGCTCTGAAATAACATTACACTACTTTTTTATTCTATCAAAAAAATTTCATCTGTTAAAAAAAATAAACTTATAAATGTAAGTTAAGTACATTTTTATCCTACATAATACAAAACAAAACGAAGAGAAAAATATAATTTACAATCCATAATAACCTTATTATTTTTTTCTTCCTATTTTCATTCTATATATTGTTTGTTAAATTCTAAAACATTTATTTATATTTCCTAAGAAATTCAAGGCATTTACTATTAAATAGTTTGTTGGTGCAAGAGAAAAATGTATCCAGATTCAAAAATTGTAGTTAAAAGTCAAACATTATTTTTCTTTCAAAAAAGGTAATGTAGTTTTTCTGCTAAGGAGAGGAATGATATTACACTTGTGACTAGTTTTTGCACGGGTTAAAAAATTGTATTGGCCACAGTCGAAAATACACTAAAAAAAAAAAAAAAAAAATTTGAAAATTTCTTGCACCAAGCCTCTCAATCTAAAAAAATTGAAAGATTTTTACTTTCGCATGTATTCCTTTATATGATTTTCCACCCAAAACGAAATGTTAACATAGATTTATTTATATTATACTTCTCCGATTATAATAGTACCCATGTGAAACATTCCTTTTTGTAACTTTCAATAGATACATTCAAAAACACGTTTGAGTTTAGTGAATCTTTAGTTTTCTTTTGGAAAGATTCTATTAGGAACGTGACGGGAGTTAGCAGATGGAAGACCACGAGTTTTTTATATTCTTTCTAGCTACAGCTAGAGATTCACCTTGTTACAGAAACACGTTCTGGTGGTTGCTGAGGTTACGTAAGTTAGTCACTTCTAATAAGGGTTAACCATTACGCGCTGATTTTTATTGGGAAATTCATTTCTTTTCAATTATTCCCCATTAAATTTTATCTTCTTCTAGCCACAACGAGAACTTCACCTCATTACAGAAATACGTTCTGGTGGTTGCGGCGGCTACGTAGGTTAGTCACTTCTAATAGGGGTTAACCATTAAGCGTTAATTTTGAGTGGGAAAGCCATATTATTTTTTTCACTTATTCCGCATTATGATGACTTTACTTCTGTTTCTTACAGTAGACACCTTGAGAATTCCAGCTAGTAAGAGTTCTCGTAATAGCAAGACAGTACCCAAGGAACTGGCTGAGATACTATAGTGGGGAATGGCCTTGGGTTTGGGTTGTGCGTAGTTCATTGCCTTCTCACCTGTTTCGCTGGCATGATTATATTCTGATTTCTGCTTTATTTTTAGATATGCATGCAAAGTCGATTTAGTGATGTTCGATATGTTTTCCACAACTGTTGGTGTAACCATTTATACGGCAATAACTAATATTAATAATATATATAATAATAAGATATGAATATCTAATAATAAGATATGAAATCTGAGTTATAATTGGAAAAGAATTTTTAAAAAGGAATTTCTGCTATTCATGCTATATCTGCCTTTAAAATTCTTGCCTCCCAATGAATTAAAAGTAGTTGATCAAAAAAATTTGGTTGAAGAATTGTAAGTGCAACAGATTGCCTATAGTGGAGTACCCGGGAATGAAATGTCTGATTGAATGGATGATCTGAAAAAAAATTGGTAATACAAGCAATGACTCTCAAAATTTTCTTCATATCAGTATCAAGAGTTACGAAGAAAAAATTGGTTATTCAATAAGAAAGGAATAAAGTAAATGATATTTAAAAAATTTTATACTAACAATCTCTACTACATCAGAAAGAGTAAGCATTGCTGCTTTTTAGATTTGATGTAGGGCACAACTGTTAACCCAAATATCTTTTCCAGGTTTGTTATACTTGAATGCCTGAACAGAATTACCTGTGAAAAGGAACTATTCTTAAAGGATAACTTCAAAGTTTCTTCACACCATTTCTCCATTAATATATTTTATTTTAATGATTTTTTCTTTATTTTTAATCTCAATAACTTAAAATTATTTCACCATGCTTTGCTTTTCAGTAGATAGCCTATAGTTTTGTTTTAATTAGTATTCATTACAAAAATTAATTAACCAGCGCGGACTTAAATAACAGTTTTTATTTTTTATTTTTCACACAAACTAATAAGTGCCATTTCTCCTCTAATTTTGCTATTTAAGCTTTCTTTATTTGAGTCATAGTACTTATTACGAAAATAAATTTAGCATCATTGACACCAATACTTTTATGGTGATATTTTGCTTTTCTCCTGAACGAATTGATTTCTCCTTTCATTATGCTTATTAACACATATAGTTTTTTTATATTTCAGTTAGTAACTATTACTAAAGTTAATTAAGTATCATATGTATCAATAATGGTATTAACAAGTTCACGTGCACATTTATTTAGAATATTTAAGAATGAAAAACGCCGGACTATATGAAAATCTTTATAACTCCTTTCACTTTTGCTTTTTTCTTTTTTTTTTTATTACATTCTTAATAAATCAATCGATGTGTAGCAAAGTATAAAATTATCCATTTTCATGAAATTTTTATATGATATCACAAATAACACTATATGAGTATTATATGAGTTAGTAAATAAACTTCCACTTTTGTTTTTTTCTAATTTAATTTATTTCAATTTTATGCATTCATCGTATGCATAATTAAATACAAAAGAGGTTCCAGGGCGGTAAAAATGTCTTTAAATGTTTTGAAAAGTCTTGTATATGCTATAATGAAGTAATGTTTAATCAATTTAATTTCTTTTTTTGATTTCTCACTAAAATATACAAGGCATTTTAATAAAAATATTGTTTCTAAAATTTAAAAAAATTACAAATCGTAAAATTTTTTTTTTTGAGAAATATCTAAAATTTTTATTATTTTTAAGACGTCTCAACAGGAACGTAACCTACTCAATAGATCACATTTTAAAAGTTTTGCAAATTTTTAGCATATCTAATTCAACAAAACACTCTCTACACATCAGTTTAATTTTGAATGCAATTGACATGAATTATTGAATAATACATTTGATTATTCATGTCAAACATGATGTCTGAAACTTCTCTAAGTGATGTGAACGTGCGTTAGTCATATTGTGATAAACTTTCTTGGAATTTTCGATTAGAACAGAATGTAAAATATTCCTTTCCAAGATAATTTCACTCGAGAGAACATTTTAATAGTAATAGTTTCCAAATTCAAATGATTAAATATTTAATATTTTTGATGCGATAAATATCATAACAAATTTGACAATTAAACTTTTACTATCCTTATCATCAAAATGCAGCTGCCAGTGAGTAGTTAAATTTTAAATCTGAGTTAAATGATATACAAGACAATAAAAGTAGACTTTATATATAGACAGTCAAAATTGCATTGTCATTTAGAATTTAATTTATATGGTTCAGTTCATTAGATCATATATTAAGTATTATAAATTATGCTCATCACGGTATGTGCATATTAAGCATTATGAAGTAAATATTTAAAATGCTATATCGTATCATTTATAATCGTATAATCGTAGTTGCAAATAAAGCTTACCAATGCAAAAAAAATTGTTTTCGTATTCATACCGTAAGTAAAACAAATTAAATCAAGAAAACTGAGCAAACTAAAACGAAAGACTTAAGGTACTTTAGTAATAAACACCATTTCTTTACTAAATTTCTACTTAATATAGTTTTTAAAGATATAATTTACTAGCATGCGGACTATTCATTTTATAAGCAAAAATACTGTATTAATAACGTAGGAATCGGACGTTATTATTTTTTTTTAACCAAAAACGCTTTTAAAAAGTCTCTTCTCTGAATATAAAAATGTGATTCAAACGAATTGCACTCGGCCATTTATTTGTCTATGTCCAGAATGTAGGGTCGTAAGACATTAACTGTAGCATGAAAAAAATGAAAGCAAGCAAATAAAAAATTTAATCATTAAAAATATGACTGAATAGTCTGGTTGGTAGGGTGTTGGACTCATGTTCGTGAGAACGGAAGTTCGAAACCAGCCAGCCGAAGAACCACTGTGTATTAAATGGTGACTGGTGCACGTTAAATCTATCGGGGGTGCAAAGTCGCATAACAAATTAATACCTCTTGAGGCACTGATTCAGGAGTTCTCTTATCTTCTAGATTGGTTCAAAATTACATGGCTAGTAGGCATTGTTAGTCGTAAATTTAAATTTGGGTCGGCTGTACAAAATGGTTATAAAATAAAATACAAAAATATATTCATTAAAAATAATCATATAGATTATTCATTAAATAAGATAGTTTTTAACTCATTGAATTCAGAACTAAATGAAAGGGAGCTGGAATAATCTTAAAAGTTGTGCTTTGGGCTGAATATGGAGTTGTTACTCACGAGATGAATTTTATCCAACATCTTTAATTTATTCGGAAGAGATAAAATAGGCATAATCAGAAACTGTACTTTTCATATGCCATTGTTAATATAGCCCTTATAACTTCAATAAATGTGTGCTATTAACTTCTGGTGCCATAAGATTCCGATTAAATATATACATTTGAAACAGCGCCTCAACTGTTTATACATTATAGTTTAAGTTTTTGTTCTCCTTTCCCTCCTTAGTAATTTCAAGATAGCAGCAAAAGACCTTCATGAGGCACACTTTAGTTGCCTTTATTGAGAAAAAACAACAATTTTTAAAACAATTCCCAGTTTTCCACCTATTACTACCATACATAGTTGTTGTTGTTGACGCTGACCATTAAGGCATAGGTGTGTGATTGTTCTTATTTTCCAGTAGCAAAATCTATGGTCAACAATTTGACTTCTGCCAAACCCATACGTCACGCCTATTTATAGGGCGGACCCATTCATACATCCATTTATTCGTCCACAGATCGTAATTTTGACCTGAACTCCTGAAGCAGGGATCAGTCAATCTCCAATTCAATACCCCCTAAGGTGTAAATTTGCTAAGGGAACATGGAGGACTCTGTGACTCACCAGATTTAAGGTGCACCAGTCAACATTTACTTCAGGGGAGTGTTCAACCAGCTGGCTTCGAACTCCTGTTCTCATGAACTCAAGTCCAGCGTCCTGCAAACCAGGTTATCCCGGCTGTCCATACACTTTAAACAAGGAGTATTTAAATATCACGAAACTTGCTTCATTTAAGACGAAATGGTTTCCTGGTACATGCTCCGATCGAAAATTTCGTGACAAAGTAACTGACGTCACTTATTCGAGGAAATGATTTTCGTCAAAACTAAATAAATATTCCGTCTCTTTATTTTTTCTACAAAAAAAGAACAAAAAAACACGTAGTGTCTATTTTATTAAAATGTTCTATTATTTACGTTATCATGCAAACCGCATAGGTGACATAACATAACAAGGACATGTGGAAAAGAGTGATAAATTTCACCCCTTCCCGAAGCGGGATTTGAACCCCGGATCTTTCTAGGACGAGATCAACTCGCTGACCACAACGCAAGAAACTTAATTAATCACTTTACTTTCGATTGTCTGGTTTTTATTCTAGTTTCGCCATTATAGTTAGCAATCGCCCACAAGATGAGGTTTGGAGTTGAGATAAAAATCTCGTCATATATTACAGAGTTCGTGTTTTGTCACAAAACACGCACAAAATATTTCGTGAAAAAATGATTCTCCAAATTAACGAAATGCTGTTCAACGGTAGCTGATTCGTCAAAAGTGAAAGTTTTGTTGTTGTTGTTTCTTATGCAACTTACCACACGGGCAAGCCTGCTTGGTGAAACCAAGCAGATTTAAGGCAGAGTGTGCATTTCTTATTATTTCAGTGGCGCCATCCTATGGCCAAGAATCCGACTTCAGCCACAAACACGTCTAACTTACGTCGCACCCGTTTATAGAGCGGACTCATTCATTCATCCATTCATTCATCCACAGATAGTAATTCTGACCTGAATCAGAGAACGATCGATCTCCAATCCAGTACCCCCAGATGTATTGATTTGTTATGGGAACATGGAGGACTTTTGCGACTCGACAGATTTAGCGTGCATTAGTCACTTTACTGCACGGGGAGTATTCAGCCGGTGGGGTTCAAACCCACGAACTCTCGGACATAGACCCAGCGCCCTACCGACTAGGCTATCCCGGCCTAAGAAAATTTTGTTTCTTAGAGTATATTGAGTCTCTTTTGTGACACAGGAACTGGTCTTAATACCATTTCACGGTTTCGAAATTTTTTCGAGGGATTAGAATTAATATTATCGATGTATTTCAATTTTCGTAAACTGATGTTTAAGAAATAGGTTTAAAAAAACTGGAAGAAAATGTAACAGTTTCTTTAAAAAAGTATTTCAGGACTGAAATGTCTCTGAAACGAAGATCAATATTCACAGATAATAGTTAAATGACTATTCTCGAATAAATAAATAATTAATTTTCCAAAAAGTTGGGTTTTCATGCCATCCCATTCTCCTAAAGACCTAACTCAATGGTTAAAAAGTTAACTCAATGGAAAAAAAAGGAACTTTAAATATGCCTTTATTTATTTTATTTTATATTCCTAAATAAACTGATGGTTTGTAAAAACTATTAAAAAATACATAAGGCAAGGTTTTTATGATGATCACGTAAAACAAGTGATATTAAAAAATTACTTCAGTAAAATTACACAATTAGCACACTTTAGAAAAAATAAATTAATATTACTTTTTTTCCTCGTCTTTAACTTCATAAAAAAATCTTGTTCTTCCTTTTTATTGGTATATTTTACAGCATAATTTACACTGAGGGTAATTAATTTGAACACACAAAAGCATGCAAAATATGGTCCTTCAATGAAATATTCAAGTGAAAATTGCATGTAAAACTACTCCCATCATCTGTGTCAAACTTTGGTCATAAAAAAGGGAAAAAAATATAATTTAGCAAATCATCCAAAGACAAAATTTTTTGTGCATAGCTGTGATAAATGCATCTATTATGCAAAACACACATGATTTTAAATTAATCATTTGCCTATGTTTATACGAGATAGAACTATTAAAGATTAAAATCATTTACGGAAATCAACTTAACGTAATTGAACTAACATAAGATCCGATTTTTATGTCTCATTAATCAGAAAAAGTACTCCATGTAGGGAACCAGGATAAAATCAAAAGGGGTTACTGTGCTTTATTCTATTGTGAATTTTAAATTATCTAATTAAATATACCTTACCGTTATAATATTTTCAAATCGAGAATATACAAATCGGTTATAACTATTGTCCTTATCGGTTATCGGTTATACTATTTGGGTGTTCGTTGGTATAAGCAAAAAGAGTAAAAGTTTTTATGAAAAAAAAATATATAAATAAGAATTTTCAGAATTTAGGAGAATACCAGAAGTCTTGAAATTTTGTCAATTGTTGTCTTATTTATTTTCTAAAAAAAATATTCCAAAAGATTATTGTTTACACTTATTTTTATTTACTATTATTTTTATTTTTATTATTTTTATTTACTTATCTTTCAATATTTGACACTTTGAAAATAAATAAATTTGAAAACTTTCGAAAATATCATAGAATATCCATCCTTTTATTATTATTATAAAAATAAAATTGCTATTTTCATCTGTTGCAGACGAGAATGTTTTATTCGCTAAAATTTTCATTTAATTTACAGAATTACGTCTTCATTTTTATTCTTTTATTCTTCTTTTCATATTTCACTTTAAATTGTAAAAAATTTGAAGCGCACAAATATTATTTTACGCTGCACTTTTAAAGAAAATACATAAAAGATGAATTGCTTTTTATTTAGTTAGACGATTTTTGAATACATAGAGAAAAGTAAATATTTGTAACTGAGCAAATATTCAGCAAGAATTCTATTTGAGGTATATTTAGTATAACATATGGGAGAAAAGAACCATTTTGAGGAAAGTAAATAATTTGTTATTTTAAGAAGCTCTTAAGACTTCTTCAGCAGTTTTGACTTTGTTTAGTTTTCTCATGCTCCAAGTAAAATATTCAGCGCTCTTATTTTACAAAAAGATACTATTGTATAAAATTTTCCGAAAGTTTAATAAAATTATATAAAAAAATAATATTATAGAACAGGTAAAAGATAAATCAAAATACTTTATTGAAAACAAAAATTACACTTACAAATATTTTCTGGAAAGATTAATAGTAATGTTATAATTAATATGATAAGGGCAAAATTTTTGTTGTACTCATAATAAAACTATGATAATTACACATTCGCTAGTTTTTTCAACATTTACTTTACTTCATACTTTAATAAAACTGAGCAATTTTTTTTTTGTATTACAGATAATTATTGCTTAGCGAAACATTTCTGAACGAATTGCTATGTTTATGTAGATTCTAGAAATTTTGCGAAAATAATAATATTTTTTTAGATTATCTTTTTTGATAAGTTAATAAAAATAAAATGTATTGTTATTTGTTAAAACTGTTAGTATTTGGTTAGTAAAATTATTTGTTTTTATTTGTACCATATATAAAGTTTAGAAGATAAACGTTTTCCATCTAAAATCATGAATTTAAGTTTTTTAAAAGCAGAACGTGTTCTGAAAATATTATTAATTTTTTTTAGAAACCTAATAGGGCTGGGACAGCCTGATTGGTAGGGCGATGAAATCACGTTCGTGAGAATAGTAGTTTGAATCCATCCGACCGAAGATTCCCCGTGTAGTAAATGGTATGTTATGCACTTTAAATCTGTCTGATCACAAAGTCTTCCATGCTCCCATAACAAATTATACTACTGGGGTTACTTGATTTGAAATTGATCGTTCTCTGGTACAGTTCAAAATTACGATATGTGGATGAATATATGGATATATAAATGGGTTCGCTCTATAAAAGGGTGTTACGTATGAGTGTATCAAAAGCAGATTTTTTAGCTATAGGCGGCGCCACAGGAAAATCTTTTCCCCAGTGCTCTAATAGCCTTCGACAACAACAACAACAGAAACTAAAAACACTTTTTCATATAAGCATTAAATTGATCTCTAAAATTACCATGTGATTAATACAAAATATCATTATTGCTTCACAGGGCAAAATATTTTTCTTGTGTTTAATTAAATGCAGAGATTTATTTGATTTTTATACTCAGATTTTGTCAAAATATATAAATTTAAGGAGCCATTCAACAATTACGTAAGGGTATTACTTAATTAAAAAACTTCATTCGCTTCAAAATATACAGATTGGGTATGACAGTCGACATGTTTGAAGCACTAAAAAATAGACTCCAGTTTTTCACAACTTGCCAGACTTCTTACAGATTTTTCTTGTTTTGTTTCTCACCTTTATTTTCCATTTTTCGCTAGCTCCCTTACATTTTATAATTTAAATCCTTTCAGTTTCTTCAACATCACGTATAGCAAATCTTGAATATGGTTGCCTATTTTTTAAACTCTTGAAACATGTTAACTGTTTAATACAATCTGTATATTTTTGAAGCTAATGAAGTTTTTAATCAAGTAATACCTTGCCGCTTCAAATTCTCATTTTTTATTTAATTACGCACGCAGTTTGTAATTTTTTACATTTACTATAAAATGCAAGGGAAGAGGGCCATGAACAATGCTTACGTAAGAGATTAAAATCCATTTAGGTATTTTCAATCATTTTTGAATGAAGAAAAATGTGTAACGATTATATAGAAAAAAAAATGCTCTTGAATAAGTAAGAACTTGAAAAAAAGCATTTATTTTATCTCAAAAATTCCAGCCACATAAGGAAAACGCAAACGATTTTTAATTATCAACCCAAACTTTTATGAAATTATGTAAGCCTAAATTTTCTATGTAAAATAACATATTTTATTTCAATTTGGACCTGAAATTAGATTATTGTAGTAAAAATCAAAATTAAAGCAATAAGCAAGGTGTTGCAACTTTTTTTTTATGTAAAAATAAAAGGAGAGTGCTTATTTTGTCTGCAAAATGTGAGGAATTCCATCAGAATTGAATAAAACATTATAACATTATATTTGAATATCTCTTAACCTTTAGTAACTAAGTAACTTAACTAGCAGCCATTTATGATTTTTTGAGACACATTTTTACCTACAAAATTAAAACATTCCCAAGTTGAAAATAGAAGAATAAGTCAAAAAAGTTCACATATCAAGCTTAAAATAAATATAGTAATCTGTAATTAAATGCTGTTTATCGGTGCATTTAATGATATCAATTAGCAAAGCTGAAAGCAGTACACCTTTTAACTTTATTAAAATCCATTAATGTGACAATTTTTTTCCAATGCCTACCTGGTGAATGACCCTTCGTTATACAGGCATCTGAAAGGCAGATTTGGTGGCAACTCTTATAGGGGCCCCATATTAGGTGGTCCAACGTTGCTGCCACATTAAGGACATATAGTACATATAGTAAAAGAATATCCATGCCTTGCCCGGTATTTGAACCAAGAATCTTTCTGGTGCAAGGCCAGTTCCCTGACTCATATGAAAAAAATTATGGGCAGTATTCAAAAATGAGTTTTAATTTGGTTTTCTTCTTTTTTTTAAAACATTTTAATATGTTAACTCAAAACAGTAATATAATTTAGGTATTAAAATCAAAAACGATTAATAATGTTGCATTTTAAACACTTGGTGCATTTATTTATATATTTCATTAAAAAAAGTACAGTGTTGGTATTAAAATGTCTCTATCTGCCAAACGATGTAAAAAAATACCAACTTAATTTCGAACGCCGAAAGGTTTAAAGCCCTTTGGTGCTGAATTTTTATGAAATATATTTTAGATACTTTTTTCACATTACTTTGTTTTTGTTTAAATAAAAAAATGCAGCATGGAACACCATTTTCTTCTTTTGCTTTAAAGGTAAAGTATTTCAAACATGAATTACTTTCAAGCATTAGCTTCTCAAATTTGAACTTATTTATATTTATTTATTATCTAAAAGAAACTGCTACTGTTTAATTAAATTTCTTTAATTTATAAAATAAATTATGAATGAATTTTCGAATAGTAATGAAAAACAATTTTTTTTTCAAACTACTTTTTTTGGATTTTATATTTTAATCAAAACATAATTTCGATAATCTAAAAGAATTCTTTTAGTAACCATTAGACTGTTTTCTTATAAATAAGAAATACCAAAAAATATATTTCCTTGTAATTCAGAGAAAAACTATATAAAAGGCAGACCAGTGACCTTTCTGCGTCTAAGTTTTAATTTATAATCATATTATTTTACTGATAATGCAGATAAATAATACTTTACAGAATATATTGATCAATCGATTACTACTCATTAATCAAATAAAGGCTATAAACATCCAAGCAGATAAAATAAACTAACATTATTTCTTAATAATTAAATTTGCAGTATTAACTTAAGAAATTCCCCCGTCTATAATATGTCAGCTTATAAAAAGAAAAAATAATACGTTGAAGATATAATGGATATTCTCTGCTACAATTCCCCTTGTTTAGCCCTTCCCTGAAGATTACATGCATTATATAGATTGATTGTGTTGAGAAAATCCACTTTAAATTAAGGTAGAAAAGCAATTTGTTTTTATTAAGCTTATTTCAACGGAGGTGATGAGTTTTATTAGTTTAAGCGCCAATCTACACGTTTGGCAATATATGAAAGGATCTGTTTTATAGACTTCTAAATTCAAAATTTATAAATAATGGTTTACTAAGTGCATTAAAGGATTAATTTGGTATTTTTCATATGTTTTGTGAAAACAATTTTTTAATAATATTTGTTTTATAATTGTATGTAACATTGAACATAGCTTAATGCGTATTAAAGCCTTTAATCACTAACATAAAAGGTGTTGAAAATATTGTTTCTAGCTTACATTTTTGTAAAAAGAGAATTTTTATAAAACGTTTAATTGATAAAAACGACACATTTTGATGCCATAAAACTTGGACCGCTAGATATTATCTTAACTTAGATTTAAAGACGAGTAATTTAAATATATATATATATATATATATATATGTATAAAATTTGTTTGGTAAATTACCGTACGATATGGTAATGATATGTCTGGTCACAGAAACCATAATTCTGGTAAATAAAACCAAAATATACGGTATTTAAACCATTTATTTGTTGATTTTTCCGTTTATATATTAACGGTGTACCAGAAATTCTGGATTTGAAAAATTATAGTTCATATTATCAGACATTTAGTAAAAGATATAAAGCTGGAAAGTAAATTTAACCGATTAAACGATTTTAATGCCTTTCTTTATGAAGTCATGATTAATTTTATCACAATTTATAAAACCATACATCATTGTTAAAAAAACCAAATAGCAAATTAACAATATGTATATATATATATATTTTAATTTGCTATTTGGTTTTATAATATTTATGAATAAAATAATTACGTAATATTTCTTTTTTTGCATAATTTGAACATTTCTTTTAATTTTTAAATTACTTATTTTAAAAATGTATCACTTATATTTTTCAAAAAATACTTGAGAAATTCTTAAGTCGTATAAAGAGTTTATATTATCAACTAAAAAAACATTCCTTTTTCCAAAAACAAGTTTTATATCCCCTTCAGAAATAATTTATTTTAGATTATGTTAAAAATATATTTGATAAACAAGAATTGTTTGTTTTCTTTTTCAATATTTTTTCTACTTTCAAGTATCCAAAACAAGTCTCTAAACTAACTTTAATTAAATGTTTTTCCTTTCAAACCATGATGCACTATAATAAAAAGTTAAACAACTATAAAGAATATATTTTTTTTTTCTAAATTTTAAATTTTTTCAATGTTTATTTTTAATTAATTAATTTAGTCACATACAAAATACTATAAAAGTTGATGGTATTTTTTTCATGTTTAAGAACAAATATTTAACTAATTCTTTCAAGCAACACTTTGTATTATCATAGTTAAAAAATGCGCTTTTAAGAAATATAAAAAATATAAAAATATAGAAAAAATTGATTAAGATATTAGTCTAGAAAATGCACTTAAAAAATATTATTCAAGATCCTTGAAAAATAGAGCTTAAACTTAACTTTAAGCCAAAAGTTTGTAAAATATTAATTTTAGAAATTTATTAATAGCTAAAAATAGTGGTTAAGCTTAAAAGGACAGTACATTGACGAGATTTTTTTACATTTTATCCAAAAGTAGATTATCAAATATATCAATAGAAGATACTGTTTTTAAAAATTAAGCTTTTCTAATTCTTCAAGTTTCACTTTTCTATTCGACTTTATAATAGAACTTCCATTTTTTTTAATATTTTAAACTGAGTATGTTTCTGGAATTTTGTTTTTTTTATTTACGGTAAAAAACAATATCCACTACTTCACAGACATAGAATGCATTAAAAATCTATTAAATATTTCCCTCAGTGTTTTCCATTTTAATTCAATCTTTTTGTTTGTAATGATCTGACAGAAAAATCTCAAAATCGTCCGATTTCGATTCAGAAAAAGTTCCTAAGAATGTATTATTCTTGCATCGTTATGTAACTTTTAGACATTGTACAAAGAGCAAGCAAAGTAAGTAAATGAGACAAATAAAAAAACTGTTCACTATTTATTAATTCGGTAACAAGAAATGCATCATAGAGATAATATAAATTACAAATATCAGGAAAGAAGAAATATTATTAACAAGGACCATTGTTGTCAGCACACCCTTTAGATGATTTCACACTTAACATTGTCAAACAACAAAAGAAAAAATATAATATTCCTCTGAAATTTATAGCTATATTTTTAATTTATAACTATGTTTTTAACTAATTTATAACTCTGAAATTTATAACTATATTTATCAGAAATAATTCCTTTTTCAATAGTTAGAATTTTAGCATAAGAGAAAAGGTACTGATAATAAATGCGTATCTAGAATTAAATTCTAGATACACATTTATTATCAGTAAGCATTTATTACCAGTATCAAATAGTGGTAACCGATGCCACCATCACTCTGTTATTTGCTACTTGTAGAAGTTGAACCTAGGCACATCCATCGTCCTTTTTTTATTTCAGTATCATTATTTTTCTTGAATAAGTGTCATAATAGCAATTGAATAAAAAGCAGATAGCATAGCTAAATGAAAGACCAAATATAAATTCAGATCTCTTAAAAAGTCAATTCACAAAAAAATTTAACATTTGGTTTGAAACTAACCATTTAATTTTAAAAGGAAGCGCAACTGACTATTACCTTTTTGAAAGGTTAGTAAATGTTGTAGTTGCCTTATGAAAATTTGATTTGCAATAAATTATGTTACAAGAGACATTAAATCTAACACATAATATCAAATTATATAATTAATATTAGTACCTTAAATCATAGTATGATTGAGATTTTGGCAATCTAAATAAGATTTTAAATTTAATTATATTTTTCTTAAAGTTGAGATTATGTATTGAGCAATAAGATTTAATTCACGGTAATGTAGTTCGATTTTTGACCTTTTTAAGAATCAACAATCAGATTAGTTGTCAGATTATTCTGGAGTAGGAATCCTTTAGTTTGATTTTTTGGAGAAAATTTCGAAATATTTATGGCAATTTTAATAAAATCATAAGTTTTGTAAGAAAAGAAAAAAATTTTATGTCACCTTTTGCAGCGCCCTGGGCTAGTTTTTTGACAGGACAATGCCAGACCACATACGGCACGTGTTGCTATGAACTATCTGCAAGCTTGTCAAACTCCTCCTTGGCCTTCCAGATCACCAGATCTCTCGCCTATCAAGCATGTCTAGTGTTTGATGGGAAGGCGATTGCATCTGGCACGGAATGTTGATGACCTCGTTCGACAATTCAATCGAATTTGGCAGGAAATACCGCAAGAGACCACCCGGGGGCTTTATCGGTCTATGCCACGCCGTGTGGCAGCTTGTATCCAGGCTAGAGACGGGTCAACACCTTATTGAACTTGTTACTGTAACTTTGCAATAAATTATTCAATTGTTCTGAAATTTAAATCATTTACTATTCTGTACATTGTCTTCCTATTCACCCATTTTCGTTTTAATCGGACAACTTCTTCTTGGTGCGTCGATTTTTTTGTTATAGAGTGTATTTTATTCTTGAATAAATAAGTGTTACAGCTTGCAATCCTATGAAAATGATAAATATCAATAAAACGAGTTTTATTCTTAGCTTTCACCTTGTTATTTTTAATTCTGGATTATATTCGAGTGTGAAAAATTATAGCATCATAAAATACAACGCCGCTCGAGTTATCTAGGATGTGCACAGTTTGGCGTGTTTAGCGCTCTCGAATTAACTCGAGCGCACAAGTTATGGGGTTAAACCAAAATATAATTTAAACTTTTTACAGTTTAAATAATATATAAGTTGTATCATGATTTTCTTCGAGTTAACTGTTAGTAAACGAGCAGTAAGATAGTTTAATTCGCGGTAATATTATAGTTCCATTTATCACCTTAATAAGGTTATTCATTTAGCCATCCCATTTGTAGTCTTCTGGCGTAGGAATTTTACTTTGATTGTTTGGAGAAATTTTAGAAATATTTATAGCAGTTTCGTTAAAATCTTAAGCTCTGACAAATAAGCATTTTATGTGATAAAAAAAATTCTTCCTCATACTTCCTTAGGATACTCCTTTTACTTAATGAAGTATTCGTATACAATTAATAGATAAATAGGTACAAAAAATAGATTAGACTTTAAACCATTATATCAAAACCTTAAATCATACTGTGGTAAAAAAAAAATTTTGCAATCTAAATAAGACTTTAAATTAAATCACGTTTTTGTTAAAGTTGAGCCTTAGTATCGAGAAATAAGATGATTTAATTCATGGTAATATCGTTTGTTTATCACCTCATTAAAGTTACCCATCTAACCATTAACTTTGTGGTCTTCTAGAATGGAATCCTATAGTTCTATAATTTGAGAAAAATTCAGAAATATATATAGCAATTTATGAAAAGCGTAAGTCTTGAAAAAGAAAAGCATTCTCTGCCAAAATTAGATTAAAAAAAACTAATTTTTAAACATGAAAATTTTTTTCAACCATGTATTAGTATACTTTTTCAGAAAAATCTGTTGAACGTTGAACCATTATATTAGCACCTAAAAATCATAATATGGTTTAAATTTTTGCCATCTAAATAAGATTTTAAATTAATCCCCCTTTTGTTAAAGTTGATACTTAATATCGATAAATAAGATGGTTTAATTCACAGTAATATAGTTCCATTTCTCACTTTATTAAAATTTTTGCCATCTAAATAAGATTTTAAATTAATCCCCCTTTTGTTAAAGTTGATACTTAATATCGATAAATAAGATGGTTTAATTCACAGTAATATAGTTCCATTTCTCACTTTATTAAGATCCATCAGGCCATAAGATTTATGGCATTCTGGCATGAAAGATTTTCTTTTTATAAAATGTAATAAAATTTAAATATATGATTTAATTTAATTTAAATTGGATTAAGAATGATTAAAAAGATAAATTTCATGAAATTAAAGGAACTTTGAAAAAAATAGGAAATATTTAATGCCCATAATGCCATCACATTTGCCGTTTTTTATTGGTAAAAAAAATTTAATTTAAAACTTTTTTTCTAATATACCTAAAGCATTATTTTAAAAGTTAGTCTGTATATATCTGAGAAAAAATAATAGTCTTAGCTTTTTCTATTGTATCGTAATGATCTCAGCAAAATGAGAATAATTTCCTGTTTGAGTTTTATTCCTATAGTCTTCGTTAATCAGAGGTACGCCCTCAAAATAATGCAAAACTAAAACGAACACTCTCTTGGCCACGGCAATTTTTCTGAGTTTTTTTTTTTTTGAAAAAAAAAATAACAAAAATAACTTTCTTACCTGAAGTGAAAGAAAAGGATCTCTTCCTTTAATGGTTTCTCTAACGAGGTTCCTCAGTTTTCATTCTTTTTTTCTCTTAAAAGTTAAAGACAAGCCAGCAACTATAGTTACTGCCTAATGACATGTCTAAGAGTTTCCTTGCTTTGAACTTACACGTCCAGAAGTGCCGAGTTAAGTGAGAAACATGAAAACAGTTTAGATTGTAGAACATTTTAAAGTGAGCAAGCCTTTAATGTTTTTTAGCATTTTATTTTAAAAAAAGCATTTTTAGTTTCAATTATTCTTTGATTTGCTCTTTTTGTGTTGTACTGGAAGGGAAGAAAAGATTTCATTTTAACAAAATCATTTCTGTTTTTGAAAGTAAGGATATCATATGCACAATTACTGTAAGTTATGACAAAGAATCTTTTTTTTTTTTTTTTTTCAAAAGTCAGTTTTCGTAAAAAAATTATTTCTGTTCTTTCTGTTAAGTTGTTCTGCTTGTAAAAGATTTTGAATATTTTTCAACATTTAATGTACAGATTTTATCATTGAGTAATTTAATTTTTTCCGCTTCTTCACCTTTGATTAATTTCAGGAATAAATATTAATTTAATTAATTGAAGAAATTATTTAAAAAAAACCTATAGAAAACCGTCTTTAAAATGTTTAAAACGTCATACTACTTTCATAACATCTTTATTTGCTACGAAACAGTTTTTTTTTTTTTTTAAGTAGCATGTCAAAATAAAAGCACACTGTCAGAAATTGTTTCTAAAATTTCGGTAAAATAACCAGCAGTCTACTCATCCAACTAACCGTTATGTTTAAGATTAAAAAAAAAAACAATGTTTACCTTTATGGTATTGAAACCATTTATAACTAATATGGTTAAAAAGCCTTGAATACAAAACTATACAGGTTTTTAAGAATTTACTACCAGCAAGGATTTACTATGACTTTTTGTGTTAAGCAGCTGTATGGTGCTGCCAACTATGTGTGAAGGAGAGTATCGCATTCTAATAGCACAGGATCACAAATTGGGGAGTGCAGGAAGCTGGAAATTATTCATGTGTCGAAGCGAATGGACGAAATATCGTGATGTCAACGATGAGACTCAAACCCCCGTTCCGTTGGTCATGAGATTGACAGATTTGCCCTCTCGG
Source organism: Parasteatoda lunata (assembly GCA_949128135.1). Classification (NCBI taxonomy): domain Eukaryota; kingdom Metazoa; phylum Arthropoda; class Arachnida; order Araneae; family Theridiidae; genus Parasteatoda; species Parasteatoda lunata. Next base: position 45,361,048 of record OX421981.1, on the reverse strand, counting down.
CTGTAATATGTATCTGGCTGTAAAAATCGAAGTGGCTCCATTAGATGGGCCTAGTTGAACTGGTAAAATTCTAGTTTTTAACCGTATAAGTTGAAAGCAGTTAATAGACAGTTTTTCTCCCTGTTAACAGTTTGAATACCATCTAATGTATTATCACCCGACTTCTTTATTTGAGAATGGTAAAATAACAGTTAAATAAATTGTTATTTAAAAATTTTTTTCCGAAATTTTTTTTAACAGTGCGATGTTAATTATTGTAGAATAATCCCCTTGCTTTTGCTTGTAAATCTGCTTCCATTCATTTCTACAACCATAATAACTCGTAAATTAGAATATACAGGGTGATTCTAAAAAGATGGGCAAAATTTTAGGAAGTGATAGTATACACCCAAGCAAACAATTTTTATCAAAGAATGCATGGCCGAAAACAAAACGCAAAGGTGCTGGCGCGTTTGGAAAGTTGTTTGATGCAAACGTCTTATGTATGGGACTCCCATTGAATCTGCAGAAGAACTTGTCGCCAAGCTTTCAGCCACTGCAGGGAAAGTTCGTGATATGCCTGGTGTGCTTCAGAATGTTCGCCTATCTTTTCTTCGCCGTTGTACTATGTGCATAGTCGCTGCCGGCCACTATTTTGAACACTTATTGCAATCACACGCCATTAATTTTGCTTTTATAACTTAACTTCCTCGTTGTCTGCGTGTTTTTGCCTCATATAAGAACATAAACTTTGAAAAGATTTGATCGAAACACAACATTAAGGGGTTCGAAAGTTTAACTATTCTAGTTTATCAGAAAATGCAAGATATTTTCCAGACTTTTACTTCCACTCCCATGTTTTGAGAGTTGGAAATTCAAATCCATTTGGGAAAAACCATTTTTGTGTCGAATGTTGTTTACATTATAAGCGAAACTTATAAATTGAGCTTTAAATTAAAATTTTCAACTTTAAACTGAATTGAGAAAATTAAAAGAGGCAATTAATCAATATGCCCTATCTAAAAATCTACACTGTACTTAATTATTAATAAAATACCTACACTTTGGTGACACCATCCGTAAAATCCTGTTTTACCGTAAAATAATATATCGTAATTTTTGCAATAATAATTTAGTTACTGTGATTCAGTGATTTTATGGCAATTATTATTTTTAAAAATTATGGTATATCAGATTTTTGTTTCGTAACATGTTCCAGTAAAAATGGATTTCATGGAAAAAAGTACCGGCCCCATAAAAGCTGGTGCTTTTTACCGTAATTGGGTTTCTTACAGTGTAATTATTACGATGTTATAAAAAATAATCAATTCAATGTTAATGGCACCAAAATTTTATTTTAACCTTTATATATTAAAATAAATTTTTAATGATGAACTGTAGGGTATTGAAAATGTATTTTATTATGACAAAAAGTTTTACCTTGTATTTTGAAGAATGCTTAAAGCATTAAAATATGTTAAGTTTATACTTGTTCTATATCATATTTTCTATAACTTCTAGAAAAAATCCTACTAAGTATTATTTTAAATATAAGTATCCACTTGAATTTGAGTATATAGTTTTTTGTGCAGAGTGATGCTTACAAATGGAAACTTATATTTCGAACTTAAGTGGAATGATACATTTTGAATAAGAAAAGCTCTTAAAAACTTTAGTAAATGCGTTCAGCCTAAAGATATTATCTTTTATTTATTTCCACAAGTTAATTAGTGTAAGTTAAAATAACGTCATTTCGCTTCAGGTAGTTTTAAGAATTCCGTGGTGAAAAACAAGAATATGCGATTAAAAATTGTTTTATAAAGATCATTAACATCGTATAATAGAGATACAAAAAAAATTTCAAATTATATGTATATATATATGTATATATATATATACATATATATATATATATATATATGTATGTATATATATATATATATATATATATATATATATATGTATATATATATATATATGTATATATATATATATATATATATATATATATATATATATATATATATATATATATATATATAGATATAGATATAGATATAGATATAGATATAGATATAGATAGATAGATAGATAGATAGATAGATAGATAGATAGATAGATAGATAGATAGATAGATAGATAGATATAGATATAGTGGATAGAGCCGAGACTGCGTACTGTTGACGAGACAGGATCTTGCATGCAATCTTAATGTTGTTTGGTGATAAATGAAAATTAGCATAGAGTATTTGTTAGTCAACATCAATGTTTCGAAAATTAGATTACTGTTCAGAGTTCACAAGAACTCCTCTGGATGCCAGACTCTCGTGATGGCGTTTGCACTGGTCACAAAAAATAAGTTACTTTGAATAAGGGTTTAGGGTTAACCATTTTGCATCGGCTTAATCTAGGAGAGTCATGTTATATTTTAGTTTCCCCTCCATTCGAAATATGCTTACTCTTGTTTCCATGACAGCGAACAACCTCAGACTTTTAGTCGTGGGGAGTTCTCGTAAAGGTTAGATAGTAGAAAAAGTCTAAGTTACATTTGGATTACGAAATGTTTTTAATAAGATTGGGTAAATGAAGGAAATGCAAAGGAGTATGATTAAAGTCCTATTTGTGATTTATATTTTTAAACGTAATCAATTAATTTGATTCACTACAAGTTCCAAATCTATAAAGCTCAAAATTATCTACATGGCTTGTTTTTTAATGTTTGTTTATACTTAATTTAATGTTATTTACGAATATTTCAGAGGGAAAAAGACTATGTTACCCAGTTTTATCAGACTAGTTTGAAAAACATCCGGTTGTGGCATACTTCTATTAAGTTATTAAATTTCCCTCCAAGATATAATTTTTTAAGATTAATTATGATCGATTTTTGACATAAAGAGAATCGATTTTCTTCATATTTTCTCTGCTTTAATGACTCTTTTCCAAAGTATTGTAATTGATTTTTTTTGTGAAGAACAACAAACATTTTGATTTAAAAATCGCAATGTTGCGATACATATACCCATACAGAACAAATAATCTCAAAAATGTTTTAACAGCCGGTGCACAAAACTGTATAAAAACTAACAAACCTGAATCATTGTTGACTTCATGGTTGGCTTTTACATAGAGTGACAAGTAGGGTATCAGAAAAACTTTTCGGAATAAAACACTATTCTTTGAGCTGTAATTTTCTTTTTTGACATTCATTTTATTTCAAAATTTGAAGATTACAATTTCTTCAACCTGGCAAAATATTCGCATGAAGCATTAATTTTTAAATTAGTAAAAGTTTTAAACATTTTTCCAAGATTTTCACTGATTTTGAAACAGTTATTTTTTATACAATATTTTATCTTAAAAGCTTTTTTTAAAAAAAAAATAGTTAACGCTTTAGAAAATTGCAATCATCCGAAAAATAATTTATATTTCACTCATTAAAAAATACCCGTTTTAACATTTTACGCATTTAAAAAAATGAATTAGGAAAAACAAAATATAAACTAAAACAAACTAATTTCATAGGTATTCATAAAAAAAGCAAATCTCTGCATCGAACATGGAAAAAGTTTTCAATTTAAGCGGTAAAAAAATTAAAACAAATATGTTTAGGAAAATTGACATGCCATAAATATTCAAAAACATTGTTTCAACGTGAAATACAATTTTTTTAAATCACTCTCTAAGAAAGCATTTTTTTTTCGATTGAAAAATTACAAAAAGTATTTTAATTGGAAAGACGCACCCCATACCTTTGTACACATTTTTTAATTAATTTTTTTTTTATATATTTCTTTTTTAACCATTTTTGTCGAATAAGTTTTAAAGTCAAAAAATGCTTTAAATAAGCGTCTTCAAAGTGATTTAATAATTTTTTTAAAAATTCTGTGAAGAAAGGTTTTTTAAAACTTCATTGGTAGCAAAAAAAAGCGTAAGAAAACGAAAGAAATATGTTTAAAGATATTTTAATAAAAGTCTTATGAAATGAAATAAAAAATATTCCAGTTTTGCTTGAATGGCTTTTTTTTAAAATTTTTTTTCTTCTAGTTTATTAAAGATGAAAACTTCACTTCATTAAATACTCTTCTTTTAAAGAAAATTTGTTGACCTAGGGCGAAATTACTATAAATGAAAGGATAAAATAAGTTATAAAAATAACTTGTTTGATGATGTAGTTAGCTTATGATTGTGGTACAAATTGTAAGACTCAAATTTTTCTAGGAAAGAAGATAAAATGTTCGAGCTAATCAGGACGTATATAAGTTCGTAAATTATTTAAATGAGTATTTTGAATATATTTAAACTATTTTTACTATACAAATTTAAAACGGTTTTTATAAATTGTTTCACTTTTAGCCAATAAAACTCAATGAAAGTCTTGAAAAAGTTACTTACAACTATTTTCGTGATTCCTAGAGTGTTGCCTGTCACATGACTTTAGTTTTTTTTTTATTACATTAAACTCTTTTTAATTAGAGTTAATAGTAATTTACTCTAACACCATTTGTATTAAAACTATAAAACCTACATGTTATATTTATGATCTTGAAAAAATTGGTGTGATTTTAATTGCAATAAATAAAAATATGAAGAAAACAAGAAAAAAAGTTTTTTTAGAGAGAATTAGAAAAAATATTAATAAATAAATTGTATTTTTATGTATATATATATATATATATATATATATATATATATATATATATATATATATATATATATATATATATATATATATATTTAAAAATTAAGAATAAAAAACCGGAAAACAAATTAAGAAAAAGATATAATTTCTTCGTCAGTTTGCAAGACTATATCCGCAAAATAGAGTGTTTTCTAATATTGTATGAATATAGCCAAATCAAAATACGGCTTACACTTATTTTTGTTTACTTGCCTTTATATATAAATTGATTTATTTGCATTTAGCAGTAGCCCATATATATATAAATTCGCTTTCGTATATTATATGTTTTTCTTATACCTATAAATTTAACTGAATACTTCACGTGTGATTATCTCATAAAACCGTGTACAATGACGTATTAAAAACCTTATTATCATAAAATCGTGTAAGCTATAGATTGCCATTATTTTTTTAATTCTTAAACAACGCTATTTTAATTGAATCACGAATGGAAGATCACAGTATTTCAAACACACGCTATTATTAAATATATAGTGCAATGCTCTATATGTTCCCATAGTATGGATACTCAAACATATTTTTAGTATGCAAGATATTTAAATACATTATTTTTGCATTTAACTACCCCATAAATTTAATCATTGATTGTTTACAGAATTTCATTTTTCCCACGTTGTATATTATTCAAATAAAGTATCGACAATAGATAGCAGTAGTAAAAAGTGCATTTTATTTACTCAAATATATAATCGTAAAAATTAATAGGGTTGCATTTATGACTGAACTAATCATAATATCTGAACTAAACATAATATCTGTAATAAGCACGGAGAGATGAAAACATTGCAATTAAGTTATCCCACCTTAAAATCACAGATAACACTAGCCTGCGAATTGAAGATTTTGAAAAATACAAGAGAAGTTATTGTTGATTTATATGTTATTTGATGCCCTGATTCCGAAAATGGCCTTCATTTTCCACCATCCCGTCAGAATTTTTTGTAAAATCGATATCGATGTTTTCACCAAAATTCTATGTGGAAAAGAATTTTCTCAAACAATTGTGCATGTATAATCTGGTAACTGTCGTCTTTATTCATTTCAATCCATGTAAAGTTGAATCTTGTGAAGGTAAACTAATTTTTGAGCGACCGGCTTATTTTATATAGATTAAAATGAATGAAAAATACTGTTGCCAGATCGCACATGTTACCTCTGGTTGGGAGAAAAACAGTAAGTTCCTTGAGTTTAAACCTTTTACATCAGTTTCTAGAAGGAAATTACCATCATACCATTTTAATTTACAGGTAACTTACGTAAAGTTCACGATTGATCAAGAATAGCAAATATTGTGTTTGTGTACTTGAAACTTGAAACAAAAAACAAAACAAAAGAAAACAGTTTCTACATAAGTATATACTCGTTTTTCTCTGAAAATTATTTTTGATTATCTTTTTTTATGCTTAATCTCAGACCTATCTAAATTTAACATCTTACAGTAGTTGGTGGGCATGTTCTTGTCCTGTCTTCCTTGATATTTGCACGCCATATCTTTGATATCTTGATGGAACATTTCATATTCTTCTCCGCTGCCTGCTCCTACATTTTCAAGGGAAAAGTCCACATATGAGTGAAGAAAATTCATTTTGACACTCATGTAGCAATCCAAAGTCTTAAATTTGTCTAGCAATTCAATTACAATTGCTTTACAGTCCGGATACTTGTAGTTATCGAGAAATTTACTCTCGATATCTTTGAAGGCAATCCAAGGTTCCTTTTTCGTTGCTGTCATGTTAATCTCAAAATCTTTATCCTTGATGAGTTTGCGGATATCTGGACCAACAAAGATTACCTCTTTCTTCCTATCAGATGGCTTATATTCGATATCGAAGAGTCTTGAACTTCTGGATGTACCACGTCTGAAGACTCTGAAGAGATGACTGGCAATTCAGTTGTAGGAAAAGTCACAATAACATCATGTCCTTGAAGAGTGGGGCGTATGGCCGATGGAATGTGATCAGGATAAGATATTAGCCTATGTTATTTTCCGGTTATACCCACGAGTATGACAGGTACAAAAATAACGATCATCAATGTGGTTTTTAGGCTACCTTCTTGTCATAGGAATTCCAAATCGTAAGGCAGTCTTCTTTCTTGGAGCCATAAGCGTGGATCATTAAGATACTGCACGCTAACTTTATGAGGAACCAACGATTTGTCATGATATTCGAGTTTCACGCCAAAATACGCATGATAAAGTGGTCTTACAGAGTCTGTAATGCTCTGTCTATAATGAAATTTTCACAAGGTCTCGAATTGGAAGCCATGCTTTACGAAACGCACAGAGAAATGCAGACGTTAAAAATGCTTCCGAAGAAATGTCTCCCAAATACGCTTGCTATTGTTCCTGAGAGGTCAGCGAACCAAGATAAGAATTTTCGTGACGCTATTGGTAGAGCTATATTGTGATATATAGGAAGATGTCATAGAGGGTACCTTTTGTAGATTTAACCAAAGTAGAATGCTGGTCAGGCAAAAAATTCAAAAACGAAACATTTTTTTATCATAAATGCTCATAAAAAGTTTAGTAAAATTGAATTTTTCAAGAAAACGTGACGTGATGGAAATTTTTCATTATTTTTTTCTTCCATTTCAGCACCAAAAAATACATAAAGCTCAGCTTTCAGTCCCCTCGTATTTTTTTCATTGCAGGCCTGTGTAATTAATAGTGTTTTATTTAAAAACCACTTTTTATAGGGCACAGACTCGAAGAATTCCAAAAACTGCAAATCTTTTCAAAACTGCAAATCTTTCAGAAACTTTTTCTCATCATAATACACTTTTAGAAATAAAACTCTTACTTTTGACTATTCGGCTATTCTTGAGCTATATGTTATTAATTTTGAAAATTATTTCTTCACGAAATCACGTGATTTGTAACTAATCACGTGATTTGTAAATAATCACGTGATTTGTAAATAATCACGTGATTTGTAAATAATCACGTGATTTGTAAATAATCACGTGATTTGTAACCAACCACGTGATTTGTAACTAAACTAGAACAAATATATGACGAAAATGTTTTCTTCACTCGAACCTCACCTTAGTGCATTGTGGAAGATTGTTAACTAGAATGACGATACTAACGATCAAAACTATAAGACGATCGAAAATAAAGTAGCGAAATATGCCTACCGTAAAGGGATCAAGGTGTAGACCTCGTTCCAGGTATATCACAAGTTTGAATTCCGCTTCGGGCATTGGCGTAATTTAGCACTCTATTCTTATAGTCTTTCTTGTATTATTAAAGCGAAATACACGCATATATATAATGCCCATGGTAAAGTTATTATTAGAAAACTTAGATAAATTAAGCACTGCAAGTTTTTTTTTTGAAAAAAAATAGAATGACGAAATATTTCTTTGAAATTGACGAAATTCATTTCTTTGAAAAAGTGACGATCGTTATTTCGTCACTCTGATGAATTCTTCGCTCGGAGCATATACTAGGAAACAGTTTCGTCGAAAACGAGAAAATTTGAGTATCCATTTTTCACAGTATATAAAATAGAATTCAGTATTTATTACACTATTACTCGCAATGTAATAATAAAAATAATATCTGTAGTAGACTCACAAAACCTTGATTGCCGTATATTAAATATATATTCTATCTTTCACTTGTTTTTTTCTTTTTTAATAATTTTTTTTTTTACTTTACGACAACAACTTGATCTAAATAATGCGCGTAGAGTAGAAAAATAGTTCATTATGTATTTCATTTACGATTGAATAATTTCTTATAATGCAAGCTTTATTTTGCTTTTAATTTTTGCATTCTTTATTAAATATATTTGTAATGTAATTATATTTATTAAGTAAGTATATTTATTATATCTGTAAATTAAGTATATTTCTTTATTAGAAAACATTGCATTTCGAATATTATATCTTTTAGTGATACATCTTTATAATATTTATTTTTTTACTTTGCATATTTACAGATTATATTTGTTATAATCAACAATGTATATCAATATACATTGTATTTCAAATAATTAATCTCTAAATTATACAGTGTTTTCAGTGTTTTGCTTTAAGTGTATTTGATAATTTTGTAGGTAAGAATATATTGCATTTAAAATATTTCATCTTTAAACTACACGATTTTGTTATAATTAATTTTTTAACTTTTCTAGAATTCGATACAAATTATATTTGTATTGTATAAAACATATTTTTTTAAATATTTAATCTTAACATTATACAATTTATAATATTTCATACTTAACGCGTATTTGTTAGGAATCATACGTGCAGTGGAGGAAACATTGCATTTTAATTATTTTATTTTAAAATTGTACAATAGATAATTTTTCATACGTTACGAGTATTAGATACTAATTATACATGAAGTGTAGGGAATATTGTATTTTAATCATTCCATTATTAAATTATACAATTTTCATAATTAAAGTGTATTTGATATAAATTTATATGGGTAGTGTAGGGAATATTGCGTTTTAATTGTTTCATTTTTAAATTATACAATTTATAATATTTAATAATTTACACGTATTTAATACGAATAATACGCATATACGAATAAATAATACGTATATTAGATACTAATTATACATGAAGTGTAGGGAACATTGTATTTTAATTATTTCATTTTCAGCTTATACAGTTTTTAATATTTCATACTTAACGCGTATTTGTTAGGAATCATACGTGCAGTGGAGGAAACATTGCATTTTAATTATTTTATTTTAAAATTATACAATAGATAATTTTTCATGCGTTACGCGTATTACATACTAATTATACATGAAGTGTTGGAAGCATTGTATTTTAATCATTCCATTATTAAATTATACAATTTTCATAATTAAAGTGTATATGATATAAATTTATATGGGTAGTGTAGGGAATATTGCGATTTAATTGTTTCATTTTTAAATTATACAATTTATAATATTTAATAATTTACACGTATTTAATACGAATAATACATGAAGTGTAGTGAATATTGTTTTTTATTTATTTCATTTTCAGCTTATAAATTTTTTAATATTTCATACTTCGCGCGGTTTTGGATACGAATTATACATGTAGTGAAGGGAATATTGCATTTTAATTCGAACATTTTTCAATTATACATTTTTTCATTGTTTCATTTTTTACTTCATGTGTGCTTGATACAAATAAATATCTGTTATAAGATCATGGTTCTAAACATTATATTTTTATACGCTATCGTTAAATTGTACATCATTTATAATGCATCATTGTTTTTACCTGGCGTGTATTATTCATAATATATATATTGCTTTTTTAAGGGATGAAACTTCGCCATAATTCGTTATCTGTTTCATACAGAATATTGAATTTCAATAAAATCTCCCAGGAGCAAGCATATCGAGTTCATTTTTTAACCTAAGTTATAAGAGTAAATCTTTTGGTCAGATTAAATATTTTTTATTAAAGTCTGCTATATATAATCCTGTTTGATAAATCTCTTTTAACACGAAGTTTAAAGTTATCGTCTTTTAATACTTTTAAAAATCAAATTGGAGATTATTCAAAGAGCAGCCTTATTTGTTATGTAATCTTTATAAGTAATTTTATAAATATTTCATGAAACAGAATTCATTTATTTTTATTTTCCTAGGGACTAGGGATATGACAAAATATGTTAAACAATAGTCCCATTAAAATGAACAATGTCATTTTGTATTCAGCAGTTGAAAAATTTATGCACTTTATCGGTTATTAAATCTACGCTATAAATTTAAAAGGCCCTTTTTAGAATTTTAGTGAAATAAGGGAAGTAAATAATGTAATTCATTGGAGTTTTAAAGAAGATTTATTTAAGAAAATAAATAATTCATTACTTTTTGGCAATTATAATAAATTATTAAATTTTCAAGAGAAGTAAAAATATGTTGAATTTAATAGAAAAAAATTAAAATCATACTGAAACTTAATTTTAAGTATGGTCCGTAAAAATGCTATTTAGATTTTTAGGACTGTTACGTTGATAAAGAAAATAAGTAATTTAATAGAATATTTATGAAAGTTACCAATAAAAATAGATTCACATGATGATATAAATTTGTCCATTTATTCAAAAAAAATTTAAATGTTTTATCTTTAAAGCATATTTTAAATATATTTTTTAATGGTTTAGTTTTATATGAGTAAAGAAATAATCACATTTTGGATATTTTTCCCAAAGGAATGTAAGTTACTAAATAATTGGAAAGTATATTGTCAATTACTTATTTGAAATTTGCACTTCCAAATGTAGTAAAGAAAGCTGAAATATTAGAGTAGAAAAAAAAAAATCTGGCAAAATTACCATTTTGTATCGCAAAGACATTTCTGGTTAAAAATAGAAGCATAATTCGGGCAATAAAAAAAATTTATGGAATTTAAACCTGTTCACATGGTAATGGTTTCTGTTCTTATCGTAATGGTTAACCGCTAATTGAGATTTTAAAAAAATTATAGTTTTTATTACCACATATTTTCCAAAAATACAAAATTGAAAAGTGAATTTTACCGAATTAATGGTTTTTATGACATACTCTAAAGTATCACCATGAAATTACCAGACTTTACATTTTCCTATTCTTAACTCATTTTATAAAGCGATATTTTATTGTTAGTTTCGCCAAAATTACTTCCAAAGTGCTTGGGTTAAAAATATCGCGCTTTTTGGGTCCTCATAGAGGCTGGAACGCGATAATTTTCACACTATTCCGGTCGTTTTGACCATATTTTTTTGAGATTATATTTATAACCTTCCTAATTTAGTACTTAATGCCCAACATTTTGTCGAAACTGTATTAAGTTTATTTGAATGCGCCATTTTTAACGCTAGAAAGAAAATGGATTGAGATTTTCAGATGATACAAAAATAAAGTTAGTAAATAATTTTCTTAAATTAAAATTGTCATTTATTAACCTTATTTCTGCTCTAAAATGATAAGTGGGCGTAAAACTCTTGTATTATACTTTGTTAAATTAAATTCCGCCATTTAAATATATATATATATATATATATATATATATATATATATATATGATTTCTATAATGTTTCTCGAGATCTCACCAAATTTCATTTTAAATCCTTACACTACGCTGAAATTCGGAGCAAGCCACGTCTAACTTTGCACCCAAATGTTCGCAAAAATAGTCTAAGCGGCAGAATCCGAGTGTCGGAACTTTAAATACGATATCTTACGACGAAGTGCAAGATAGCCGTAATGGTGTTTACGCGATGGTGCTCTTGTGAATTTCTTGCTCTTGCGAATTTTCATGAATTTGAATAAAAAACTTTTAAAAAGTATTTGAATTATTACATATTATGACAACAAATTGTGTATAACTAATAACAAGAAAAGATATAAAATACCTATTCATATAAAGAAGAGATAAGAGTATACGTTCTTGTTTAGCCCGAGATTAAGACCACGAGTATCACTCGTGATATTCATGTTTAGCCAGAGATGTCGATTACGAGCCTGACTCGTGATATTCAAGTTTGGCCAAAAATTTTCATTACAAGTCAGACTCGTAAAAATAGTGCAAAGGGTTAAAATTATTTGACAAAATCGATACAAGAATTTAAATATTCTGCTTGAGAATCTGAAGTGTAGAGGAAAATCATGTAATCTTCAGTAGATCCCTGCACACGTCAACATTGAGAGTAATGAGAGAGTCGACTCATTGGCCAAAAAAGCCCGGAAATGGGATAAATCGGGAAACACCATCACACTTGCAACGCAAACGTAATAGCTAAAAAAAGAATTCTATCTCACATCTTTAAGAAGCCTCTTGTCACTGATTTCGACTGCCCCAGAAATTTGACATCAGTAATAGCAAGACTTAGAACCAACCGCTTCAGAGGGATGAAGATTCTCCCGGGCAAGACCATGTTTATTTCTCAGATTTTTCCTTTGTCTCAGTGAAAGTAGAAGTGTTTTTTTTTTTAAATATGATATAAAAGAGGGTATGTCTACTTAGCTTTATATCTTAAAGCAAATTTCCCGTTGACTCCTTAATTTCTAAATAAGATATTTTAAAATCCGTTTGTCGAGTTAAATTTAATTTTTTCATAATTACACTTTACATGCTTAAAGTAATAGTAATAAAAAATGGTGTCCATACAATAAATAATAGACTCTCACTTGATGATAAAACTTTTATTTTACAATCAATTTTTAAAAAAATCATTATTTTCGACAAAAGTGTTGTGATACTAGAAACAAATTACATATAAGTTAATACACTATGCATATATCTTTCATAAATTTTAAAGGAATGATTTTTTTTACTTATTTTTCTAATTGTTCAAAAAATTGCTTAACAATACTACAGAAAATTAAAACAAGAAGTAAAAAAATAAGTTAAAAAAAAAAAAATCCCAAGTTCTATTGACACAAATTTTTAAGCACAAATGAAAATATTTATTCCAACAAAAATACACAGTTTTAATAATGGATTTGATAAATTTTTTTAATCAACTGAATCACACAGGTTTCCATGGAAAGAATAAGACTTGGCATGTTTTATAACGGAATATTTAACAATGTTGTTTTTTTGACTTTTTGATATTGGCTATCGGTTATTAAGTTATGCTAAGAATAAGATTGATAATATAACTTAATTACAGAATAATATTTAAACAATATAAAATAAAAATTAAAATAAAAAATAAAATATAATTTCATTCAATCACCGAAAATAAAATATTTTAAAATACTATTATTAAATACTAATAATTATAATTAATTACGCAAACTGATATCAGTAGCTAATATTTCTTTGTTATTCACAACAAATTTTTATTTAAAGTTATTCGTAAAAAATAAAAAAACAAACAAAAAAATAATAGGAAAATTGAAAATGTATTAAAAATTCTTCAAAGTTAAATTTATAAATATTTCTGTAAACTAACGAGCTTTATGATTGTAAAGTTTTACTGTACAAAATTATTTTATAATTTCATAAAGATAGTTTTTTCCCACCCAAACCTATAAACAAAATCCATTTTGTATACACCAATTATTATTATATAACACAACACAAATTCTTTATGGTGGATTGCACCAAATGTGTGGATCAGTATTGACGATGAAAATATCCGAAAGAGTCACTTGACTCTAAGTTTTATTGATTTTTATTTTCAAAAAAAAAACTTTGCTTTTCTTTATTTGATTATCGATTGATTTCACGTTTCTTTCATTTTTCTTATTTGATTGTTGAACGTTTCATCATATTTTGCTGTATCGGAATGGGCTCTGACTTACAAAGAAAATAAAGCATTACAATAATCGATAAAATAATGTAAACAAAAACAAAATGTGATACATTTATCAATGAGACCAAAGGCAACCATTTATTTATTTTTGTTTGTTAAAAAGGTTAGAAGTCGATGTTCGTATTTTATTGATTTCATTCGGATTTTGAAATGATTAAAATCTCATTCATTTTGTTAAAGTATCCATTACCTATTTCATTTAATTTCTTTAAACTCTAAGGAAATGAATATATTTAATTATTGTTTCACCTAAATAAATTAAAAAATTCTACTTGTATATGAAGTCAATCGAATTGCAAAAGGATACAAACTAACAAAAACGAGCATCAAGACTAACGAAATTAGCAAATCATGTTTAAGATTTTTGACTGTTATGGAGAAATTAACAAAATGAACTTAGCTACTAAGATAAGTAGTTACTAAGTCAAGTCCTTTAAAAAAGACACCGTGAATGAAGGATTTTTGTTTGCTTTTTACCACTATATGCTTAAATAATAATCGTGCATTAATTTTAGATCCAGATATAAAAGAATTAAATTATTGAATTTATTAATTAAATTATATTTAATAATTAAATTAAATTAAATTTATACTTTATGTTAGAAGAACTGTCTTATTTTGGTAGAATAAATTCTAATAATAAAATTCTTTTGCTATCACTTTTTACTCCTTTGAAAAAAAAAAGTAACCGTCTTTGCTGAAATAAACACATGAAATAAACACAAACAAATAAACAATCCAAAAACAAATAGATTAGAACCATCAGTACAAAATTGTTACCTTTGACAATGATTCCAGCTATGTATTAATATCAAAAACTGTAAAACACCTCGCATATATTCTAATTAAATCAAGGAATTTGAATGATAAACAGTAGCATATGCTAATTTCATGAAGTTGGATGCTTTTAAAAAAACAATAGATATAAATTGTAACTATAAAACTGTTACGAAAAAGCAATATATATATATATATATGTATATATTCTTTGTAAAAATTGGCTTGATTATTATGAGTCATTCACTTCATTTAATGAAACTCAGGAGTGTTTCTTTACAACTAAGACAATTACCTAATTATTAAACTAATATTTAATAAAATTTCTCCCAATTCATTTTCTATCTCAATAAATATACATAAATTTCCAATTGCAAAGATATATAGTCTATGAAGTGGCAAGCTAAAGTCTCTTTATTGAAAGTTTATGGTCTAAAGTTATTGTTATATATAGCATATATTTGATTTGATTGCCTTTCTGACCTTTATTAATGTTTAAAAATAATACAGCTTACTCACTCTACCTCTGCAGCTCTAGATTGAAGCCGAAAAAGAGCAGCTTTCTGTAATCAGTCCTTCGATTTTTGATCACATTTAGAATTAGAATGATTTGACTGAACGCTGCTCAGTTATCACAACTGTATCATTGTTGGCATCTAAATATTGACACTTTGAAAGCAAAAAGTGAAACAATTTTCGTCACACCAGCAACTACATTTCAGGCTCATCGCTCTTTTTCTACTTAACATAGTTTTAGTTTAATGTGTCCTCTGGTGTTATTCATTGAGTGGATATAACAGATTACGCGAAATAAAAGGGTTGTGGTTATCTATCATATATGTAGATTAGGTATTGACGAAAACATCTACTCCTTAATTTAAATCTGGATTTGAAATTTTTTTTTTCAAATCAAGTAAATATATTCTTCTTACACTTAATGTTTTAAAATGAAATCAAAATTTACCCCTCACTTCTGCTTGAAAACTTTCTGTATTGTTTAAACAATTTGGATTAATTATATTCTTGCAAAAATATATTTGGTTCAAATTAATAAATTTAATTATAATTAAACAATCTTAACGTTTTCTCTTTTCGAAGAGGGATTTTAAATAAATAAAAAAGAAAACTAACTCAGCACAAAACTACATCATTATAAAAGTTTGATATACACTGTCATTGATAAGGTTTCATAAGTAGAACATAGTGTTTTTATGTCAAATTTTTGACGTATAAGGATTTCAAAGAGCGTATGATGCATTTTTAGAACAATTCCTGGAAAAAGATTGAGAGCATTAATGGTTTAATTGTGATAATAGCTCTCAACATCTATTAAAAATCTTTTTAACACTTGAATTATTTGAAGTATCAAAAATTAAAATGATTTCTGGGAGCTCAAAAAATTTTTTTTGACCATCCCTAAAAAGGGACGGAAAACACTACTGAAGTAGTAGCCCTCAATTTCTGTAACAAATATGCGTCGCTGAAAAAATATCGTGATCGTTGAAATAAAGGTTATAGTATTGAGAATTATTCATTTTCCTGTAAGCATCAAAGCTCATAATGATTTCAAAACAAGTATAATTATCTGCGGTTTATCAAAAACATTGTCGTCGATATTGAATAGCACTATTTATATGTAACATAACATACTATACAAATGATGAAAATGCTCCCAACTCATTTATCATTAGTCTCTATCATTGTATATAGACAGGCTTGTTATTGATTTCTAACTACAAAAGCTCTTTTCATATTGAAGGGTATTTATTATTACATGCAACAGAGAATAGATTATTTACTTAAATTGGTTTTGGGATTTAAAGAGTTTTATTTGAATTGAAGATATTTAAATGTGTGGATTTAAAAGATTATTATAGTTATCTAATCAACTTTAACATGAAATAATTACTAAATAATAACTTTTGATTTTATAATGAGATTTAAACAGGGACGATGATAACAATATTTATAAATTTTCCAATCATTATTTTCAGCATTTATTTCATCAAAATGTTAACATTTATCTTTATTTTGAATGATACATATACGAATTTAATTGTACAGCACGCAAAATAAAAACATTCCTAGTAACTTCTGATCTAATAGTCGGATTTTCACGTACTAGAACTTAATAGTTTACAGAGGTGGTCTCAAATACGCTAACTAATTTTTGCAGATTATATTTTGAGTTATGAAATCAGACACAAAAACATAATTTTATTGAATCAACATACTTTTATTTGGTAGATTTGAATCCAAAATCTGGGAAATATAATCCCAATGCATTGATCAGGAGAGTGGTTAAAAGTCTGGGCCTCTTAATATAAATTTTACTTTTAAAGTGTTTCCCTATACTTCGAGAAAGTTTTTTAGCGAATTGGTAATTTTAAGTACACAGTTAAAAAATTGGTTATTCAAAGATAATTCCGGACAAAAAATAATTCATAACAATATTTTATTATTTCATTAAATTGTAGTCGTAAAATTTTGCATCGCAAAGTATAAAATTTTTTGCATTATTTTAAAGGAAATAGTGAAATACAAAATACAAGGCAATAATTGAAGGCATATAGAAATGTAAGCATTGCTACATTCTTTCTAGGAAAATATTTTTTTTTTCGATAAGTTTGTAAATTTATAAAAAAAGTTAGCAAAATTTTAGTAACTCTAGCTGAGGCTGCTTAAATTCATATGTGGAAAGGGATTTGATTGATAAATATTTGTTAATTTTAAAATTAGAAAAACTCTGAAAGTTATTTTTGCTTAATTTCAATTTTTAGTTACATATTGTTTGGTATTAAATTAGTTTTGAATTACTTGAATAAAGTAAGCGTAAAAAATTGAATACGTAAGATTCGTGAATCTTTGCAAGTTTGAAGTCGGTGATCTTAAAGAGATGATAAGATATTTATAAAAACGAGAAGTGATTTTAAAGCATGTTTGTTTAATTTTTGACATGAAAAAATATATTTTTAAAATGTATTCTTTTATTTTTTTCAGGAATTTCTTAAAATTACGTTATTAATTATATCATAGAAATAGAATATTTCCTTCTAAAAACATTAAATTCAAATTCGAATTTCTTCAGTTGAAGAATATTTAAAAATAAATGTTTGTTTACTCAAAGATTATATATATATATATATATATATATATATATATATATATATATATATATATATATTCCTCTGATAAACCACTTTTGTCAACATATTTCATCAGTGTTTTACTGGTACCCTAAAGGTCACATTTGCAAAAGTTTCAAACATTGTCATTGAAAATTTATTGACGTGATATTTTATCTAGATTTTACCGGTATTCTAATTTTTGAGTCTATACTTTATACTTTCCTCTATTTCTACAGTTTTTTTTAAAATCATTAAGGGTAAAAATGCTATATTTATGACTAATATATATATATATATATATATATATATATATATATATATATATATATATATATATATATATATATATATATGTGTGTGTGTGTGTGTGTGTGTGTGTGTGCGCGCGTGTGTGTGTATATATGTTTTAAAAGTGGCCTTTTAAAATATATTTTACATTCTAACAAAATGTTACATTATGGTAGTATTTCGACCAAAGCGTTCTTTAGAAATTATTCGATAAAATGTAGAAAGAATAAACTTATATCTAGAATAAGCACAAATTTAATAAACCAAGTATAAAATCCTAACAAGCTTAAATAAATATCCTAACTATCATACAGTTTTTATAACCATCTTAACTAAAATATCCTAAGGCTTCCTTAAGACAGTTGATAAAAATTGACTTCTAACATAATCTAACTTTTAACAAGCACTTCATGGGTTTTTTTTTTTCTATGATAGGTTTGTTATTTATTGAAAGTAAAATAAAAATATAAAGTAGTGCTTGTAGTTCAAAATGAAAAATTATGCATTTTACTTCTTCCCCTGCATAACTTTAATAAAATAAATCAAGACGTATAAAATTAAAATAAACTATACTTAACTAGAGATGAGTAAAAGACTAAGTATGCGTAAAACCAAATATGAGAAACAAAGTACATGATTGTGTTATTTGAAGTAGATTGAATAAAATATTAATTTTTTCTCGTAATGAAACTATCGTGAGAAAATCATCTAGCTACTGTCTATAAAATAAATTTATTCCGTTAAAGCTAGCATTACCATAAAGATAAAAATCTGCCCGAAAAATTAATTTATCCAGCTAAAGATAATCTTACCATAAAAATACATGTCTGCCCGTAAATGTTTTTTAGAAAATAAATGGTTACTGGTCATTAAATAACGCGTTTTACTCATAGAAGTTTATCTTTCTGTTTAGGCCTTGAAATTGAGTGAGATTCAGGTGATTTGTTTGTTGAAACAAGAGGAACCATGAAATGAGGTAAAATAGAGCAGTATTGCTATCTATCGATGAGTGAGATAGTTATTTGCATATTCTCCATGGTCACCAATATATATAGATGCGAGATATATATATATTTTTGGCACTAGCTGGGATTTTGGGATATCTAGCGTGCTTCTCTGTCCACAGTGGAAAATGGTGTATATTCCCAAACTAAGTTTGGAAGCTTTGTGTAATAACGGTATAAATTAACGTTCAACTCTTCAATGTTGTTGAGGGTCATAACAATAACGGGCACTGAGGTTTTACCTTGAAAAGGGAATCTGTATAAATTAACGTTAAACTTATTTTCGCGAAGATTTTTACGAAAGATAGTGATTTTTTTAAATCAAAACAAGGGAGTTTACAGAGAAGAGAGATGACCGGCAAATTGTGTTGTAGTCACTGGCTGTAAAAATAAATTTGTGCCTGAATTATTTGGTAATTTGTTTGTCATGTCGCTAACTTGTTTGTCAAATCAAGGTGAACTGGTGAACCAAGCCAAATAGGGTAGTATTGCCTTCTGTGAGGGAGTGAGAGAGTTGCATGTTCATTTTCTGTGTTCACCAATGGGAAAGGAGAGCGAAAGAGATGCTGGTTGATGACGGCTGGATTTAAACCCGAGACCTTTGCGTCCATTGCCTAATTCTATTACCACCTAGGAAAAGAGTGTACACCCTGAAATTGAGCCAAAAAGTTTTATATTATAGATATAACAAACAACAGTCATTTCTACTCAATTTGCCGAAGTTCGTTACAATAACGGGTACTAGGCTTTTATTGTACGTATAAATTAACGAACAACTTTTGAGTTTTACGGAAATTTCTTAAAGTTAACTTTCCGAGAATCTATTTCTTTATTTACTAAGAAATATATAATTTTTCTCACTAACATTTCCGTTAAATATTTTTTGCAAATCCCGAGTCAATTTTTCTCACTTATTAGTGTAAAATTTCTTAATTTTTTTTTGCATCAACCCTATTTTATATTTAGATCTTGTTTGTAGTTTTGTCTTTAAATAATATCATATCATTTGTCATATCATAATATAATATCATTTGTCATGTCATAATATCATATCATATCATTGTTAATATAAAAAAATTTGTCTATAAAATATCAACGAAGTTAAAGTGATTAAATCAAAAAAGAAATGCACCTACATATTACTTTTTTTTAAAAAAAAATACTGCCTTACTCTTTACGTTTATTTAAGCTTGAAAATAGACTGTTGCAAAGTAACTTTTGTTGCTTTTTCAAGTCATAATTTTTTTATGTATTTTTTATTAATCATATTTTAGAATATGGATTTCTATTCAGATTTAATATTTAGATCTTGTTTTTAGTTTTTTACTTAAAAATATGAAATATCAATAATGATAAAGTGGTTAAATAAAAAAAGAAATTGTCCTAAAAATAAATTTTTATTTAAAAAAAATATTGAACAACAATTCATGCTCGACTTTTTAGGTTTATTAATACATGAAAATGGACCGTTGTAAACCAACTTTTGTTAGTCTTTCAAGTCACAATTTCTTTATTTACTTTTTATTAACTATATTTTCCAATACCGATTCTTGCGTCCAATTTAATTCTGCTTTAAAACTTGGCGAAAATGAAATTGCTTAAATTTGGAAAACGTCATCGTTTTCCCTGTGTCTCAAATACTATCATTATACGGTAGAAAGAACAATAAATTTTTATTATTTCCTTACCCTGATGGTCTTAAACTATTGTAAAATCATCGATACACTGTATTTTTCTTAAGCTTAAAACACTTTTTATTTTCTTTTTTGTCTTCTATTCAACGTTAGTAAATGCTGGTCATTTCTTTTTATATTCGAGAGCAAGAAATAGTTTTCATGAAAAATTGTTGACTATGCGTTCAATATTGGATATAGAAAATAAGTTTGGTACCTTAATAAAAAAGTTTGAATCTGTTCTCAATCTTTTCTAAGATATATATATATATATATATATATATATATATATATATATACTATATTTTTTTTAGAAAAGAAATTAAAAAACATAAAAACATTTTTTATGATTTAGTGAATTATTTTTAACATTGATCAATTAAAAATTTGGAAACGCTGGTCTTAGAATTGTTTTTATCTTTAGATTTCATGCATTCAATCTTTCTATTTTATTTAATAACAGTCGTTAAACACCTGACCCAATTTTGAGCTTTCGAGAACCAATGCTCAACTCCGAAGCCTTGTAGTTTCGAATCCACTCTAGAGGATAAGGAAACTCTTGGATCAGGTATGGGGAGGAATTTGCCTTCGTGAAGGACTTTATGAAGTAACTAATCCCCACTTGCGTTACATTGATAAGAAAACCACAAAGACTTCATGTGGTTAGTTTGACGGCTAGGGGACTCTAACCCATATCCCGTCGACCATTGAAAGTATTTTACGTCAGCACTGTGATTGGTGCTAGCCGGGGGTGGAATTCGTACCGTCCAGCCATCTCTGAAATTTGAACCCGTGTCACCTCACTGAGAGGCGAGCCATCAGGCTAACCATGGGAGGATTTCGAGGTTTTTCTCTCCATGTAACGCAAAGGCGGTTTAGTTCCATCAAAAAGTCCTCCACGAAGGTGCATTTCTCCCAATACTTGATCCAGAAGTTCCTTTGCCTTCTGAATTGTGATCAAAATTTTAAGGTTTCGGAGTTGAACATTAGTAGTCGGAAACTCAAATTGGGTCGGCTGTACAACGATGATGGTTATATAACTTAAAGCATGTTGGTATATTTTAAATAATTCCATTAAAAACTAGTTTTTATAATTAAGAATGTAAAATATTTACGGTCGTATATGTTGTAGTTGTAGCTCATTTACGTCGCACTAGAGCTGCACAATTGGCTATTGGTGACGGTCTTGGAAACATCCTTGAGGATGATCCGAAGACATTCCATCACAATTTTGATCCTCTGAAGAGCGGATGGCACCCTCTTCTAAATTCGTTGAAAAAAATTTCATTGTAAGGATTACAAATTCTTACAACAATTTAACTATGCAAATTTGTATTGCAAAATATAGAATTTCGGTCGAAAATTGGTCGAATAATTCTAAGAAATCGAATTTTAAATAAGTGAATTTATTTTTCAATAAGTTTCCATTTGATTTATTGCTTTGTTGAAATACAAAATGACTAACCCTGTCTTTCAATAGTTTATTATAGTGTTTTACAGTGCGCGTAAAAAACGGACCACAATAAATAACTTCTGACCTAATAATCAGATATTTACGTTCTAGGTCTTCCGACGAAAAAAGGGTCTGTTTTTTCTGAGAAAGAACATTTTTGTGCCTGTTTTTGTAATTTTAATCATTGTCCACACTAATTAATTAGCATATTTGAAGTCACCCCCTCGATATGTTAAGATTGAGTCCCAAAACGCGAAGATAGAACCATTAGATAAAAAGTTATTCATAATAGTTAATTTTTTAAATTTTTTAAATTTTTTTTTTGTGCACTGAACATGTTTAAATAGTGTAAACTCTTTCTGAAAAAAAAATGTAAACCATACTTCTTTTAAAAAAGTTATTCTGTGTAATCTTTACCTTAAATTTTCCAATTATTCGTTGAAATACAAAATTACTAACTTTGCAAGTAGAAAAACGAAATTCACATTTTCATTTAAGTGTCTTTCGATATGCTATTATAGTGCTATGCATGCATATAAAGAGAATTCACTTCCTAAAATAAATGAAATAGTAAATCATACTTCTTTCAAAAGGTTTTTTTTTCTCTCTTTTGTATAATATCTTTGCCATAAGTTTTCCATTTACTCGTTGGAAAACGTCTGCTTAAAAAGCGAAACGAGATTGAAAAGTCACTAAGTTTAAAATAATGACCTCACTTAGAAATGAAAGTGTCCTTTGTATTGTTGCACTTAACTTTAAATTGTGTAAAAGAGTCCAGTAAAACTTGGATATTTTAGTACTTTTTTCATTTTAAGAGAAGTATAAAAAGATTTAGTCAACATTTTTCAATTAAATTTAATTCCTGTGAAAAAATACGGAAACTGATAATGCCTTTTTGCTTAAGTTTAGTTTATAAAGTAACACATGTTATTTTATTTGCTATTTTTACAAACTTTCAATAAAAATGATTAAGTTGAAAAATATCATTAAACTTAATTTTTAGACAGTATAAGAAAAGATCATTTAAACACATTAACAGAAAAAATTCATTTTGTAATCTAAATATCCTGTTAAAATATTTAGGCTACATTTCGCGTAATTGCCCATTAAAGTAAAATCCAATTAACTTTTTTGCAAAATGTGTCGAACAAAATTACTTTTTTACATGGAAACAGAAAATATCTTTTGGAATTTGCAAACAGTAGTTTTTAAACAATTTTTCTAGCACTGATAAAAAATGCGAAATAATACAATCTTATAATTTTGCAATTTAATATATTGCAATAATTTTTTTTATGTTATATAGAATGAGTCATTTCGTTGAAAGATGTTTAGGAAATATAATAGACTCCAGTCATAAAATGGTTTACTTTTAAACAAAGATTAAATTAACCGTATCAAAGAAATAAAACAAATTCAATCAAATGCATAATAAACGCATAACACAGGAATGTATTAGATATTAGTAAATGAAAATTTTAGAAGTTGAAATATTAAAAGCTATAATTCTTTACAAAGGCGTTGAAATGGTAAACGAATTTTTTTAAAGCTTTTATGACGAGGTATTGAATCTGTTTTGAGAAAATATCACATAAGTAGCCAAAACTTTTTAAAATTATTTAAAAAAAAAAAAAAAAGGAGGTGTATAGAAACGTAATATTTACTATAATCTTCTTCGGTAAACAAATTAGCTGTTTTATGTAATTCTCTGATTATTAATTTTAATAATCAATGCACAAGCATGGAATTTTGTTACAGTAAGCTTAGAAACAATTTATCTAAAATCGAAAAAATATGAGCTACGGAGCTTATGTGTATCTTCATTAACAGCATAAAAAATGGCAAAAAAAAAAGAATAAAGATTACCCCAATGGAGCTTTTAGTGTTAAGAACTAAGCATAACGTTTTATAGCATTACCACTTGTTTTATAAACTTTTTTACCTAATTTCCTTGCCCCCCCCACACTTTTTTACTACGAAGTGCAAGACTGATGGGTTCTTAAAAAATTTTTTTTTAAATTATCATCTTTGGAGTTCTAAAAATATCATTGTATTTATCAGAGTATGAAAATATAATGTATTCAAAGAAATACTTGAAGCATTTTTTTATTAAGAACTAATTCTTTTCATGCCGTATTTTGAAATAAATACCAAGTTCTGTTCTGCCTTCTCCCATAATTCAGTAACAGTAGAGGAAGTACTTCTCAATTTTACTTCGATGTGTTTTATAATAATAACAATAAATAAAATTTATTCTCATACATTATCTAGCCAATGACCAATATGCAGAATCAGATTACGTAGGAGCTTTATTTTATACATTCTTGTAATTTATAACAAAAAACCCGAAAAAAGTAATAAAAAAACTTTTGATTAATTACTCAAAGACATGAACGGAATATTAACATGCTCGACAAAGTATCAAATTAAGAGATAAAAAATAACTATTTGATATGTTGCAAGGAACAATTAAGGTTGTACTATAAAAATTCGTATTCTATGTGATAGGACTTCTTTATCTAGATTACATTAATTACACCATAAAGGTAAATGAAGTATTATATTTTATCCGTATTAATTAACTATCGAATCGAACTTTCTAGAATCGTCGTCGAACTAAATGGACCTATCTCTGAAACATATAAAATAAAAACATAATCAATATCTGGTGCTCCAAAACTTTACATAATTAGATTGTATATTCAATTATCAATCATTTCGGAGTTCTTTGCTAGTCGTAGAATCAGATTCTTTCCTAAGGGCTTTGAGAGCTAAAAGCTAATTATGATAGGTTCGTTAAAGGCTTTTGATTTCCACCCACTATATCTTCTTTTCTCCCATATTCATAATGTCTGACTATATCGTTAACTATATCGACTAAAATCCTCCTCATAACAACTTAAATTAAAACTATGATACTGCTAAACCAAAAATAAATTATTTCACTTTCCTAGATTTGCGCAAAACAATTATCAAAATAAAGAATGTAAATAATATAAGGCGAATTTTCCTACAAATTAACAATCCAAAGAAAGTAAAGAGGAAATTTACTGGCTGATTAATTGTCAGATACTAATTACGAATCATTTATTAACTTCTTCTATAATAACGGCAATAAAATTAAAAATTATTAATATAGTTAACAAAATCCTCTATAAACTGCTGTAAATTATAATATAGAAATATCCATTGCTTGTGCACTTTTAAAAAAGTCTGTCTTTATAGCTACTATTCCTAATTAACAAGTAAAGATTTTGGTATGTTTTTCTTCTGATTAATCGAACTTAATAAAGAACTACTTAATTAAAAGAGTGCCAATAATTTACAGTTAGAAACTTCTGAAAAAAAATAAATCTCTCAAGTTGGTTTCTGAGATACTTCAATTTGTCAGATTGTCGAAAGTTATTAATTAAACAGATCTTAAATGCTGTTGCCAAATTTATCGTATAATTAATTAAAAATGGTATTATAAACAATAGCTTTAGGGTAAAGAAGGAATGGATCTTTCCAGATGAAAGTTAAAGTCATGCTAAGATTTAATTGAAAGAATCTTTGCTAAGATGACATGTTGATATCAATAGAGCTATTATCAATATAATTAGTAGAAAACAATACCCGCTAAAATTATTATTAATTTTAAAAGAAGTCGATTCACATGATCAATGAAAAATAAAATATAGAGGAAACTCGTATGATAGGAATCATGATGGAAACAAAACTCATTTGAAAAGTGTATAATTAGCAATATTAAGTGGAAATGACATATTTTTATTAAACACCCATATTAATTTTTAACTAATTTCAAAGAAACAATAAAAATTACCTTAAGTATCACTCTCGAATATAAAAACCAGAATTAACGCAGAATTTTTATTTTACATATTTTTTATACTTTTTTCATTAATTTATACTAATTTCGGTCAAAATAAGTGGACAATATGTTATTTAGCTTTTTACTATTTTATGGTTATGAAATACAGCATGAAACACCGGTGTTTTTTTCTGCGTTATAGGTAAAATTTTCCTAACACGGCTCATTTCGCAACATTATTTTGAGTTACATTTGCAGTTATTTAGATATAGTAAGATATAGTCATATATTTCATTAAGAGTTTATAAATAGAAATACTTTACCTACCTAAATACTCTGCAGTTTGTTATTTTTGTAGTTATTTATCACATTACGCAAAGCATTGTTTAACGTTACACAGCGAATTGTTAACTTTTGGAAAGACTAAATTTTCTCTTACATTTCAAAGACTTTTTAATGTCTGTCACTAGTATTTCTAATGAAACGCATTGTGATAATTAATCCCGTCATTTTTAAAGTTTCATTTCCTGTTTAGTATGTATTCGTAAATAAATGAATCTAAGCTTACTGTGAAATAAGTTATGAAGCCATATTTAATACTGGCCTGAAATTTAAAAAAAAAAAAAAAAAAAAAAATTCTTAATTTTTTGTAATAAACTCTTTTGATGAGAGAAAATTGACATTCTAACCTAAAAAATGGTTTTTCTTCTTTTTTTTCTTTGACAAATCCTGTCATCAATACCTTCACTAATGATGATGGGTATAAAATGTCATCTAGTTTTCTCAATCATAGTTAATTAACTAGGTATCTTTGTTACTACTATGTATGTTACTACTAATTATTACTATATGAATTCTCTTTTACTATTTAGATTAAAACATTCAGCTAAGATATTATTCTTAGATTTTACCGCTATGCTGTGTCAGAAGTTAATTAAAACATTATTGGTGAGAATGCATTTCGGCTATTGCAATGAATATTTATGGAATTTAATGATTGGTAGACAATAAATATTAGTTAATCAAAAACTTCATCTGCTTAAAAATATACAATTTGGAAATAACAGTCAACATGTTTCAAGTGCGCAAAAATAGGTGCTCATTTTCAAAATCTGCCAGACATGAATTAGAAGTAATAAAAATTATTTGAATTATAAGACGTACAATTTCCAACAAAAAACGAAAAAAATAAAGAAGGCAAACAAAACACACCACAAACCACAGTAGCCAACGGAGAAAAAAAAAACTGTTTAAAAACAGAACAAGAAAAATCACATTGGCCGAGATGGGCAAATCAGAGTAAAATGTATTCAGGCTAAAATGCATTTCCATTTTATAATGCATGCATGTAGAGGTGGTGAGAAAATAATGTCCTTAACAAGGGAATCAGCATCATATGAATGAGCAATATGAGCTGATGTGTGTGGGGTGGAAATAATTTTAGCATTGTCGAAAATTGAATTTATGGCCTAGATTCCAACCATGTGCAGCAATGGATAACTTCTTCCGTTCTTGAAAACGGATGTATATCTGTCGTAATCCTTAAGTCTAAATTTTAAAGCGGGTCTTGCTTGATCAATGTAACCAGCGTAGCATTGATAAGGAGTGTGGAAAATACCTCAGCTATGAAAACTAAGAAGATCTTTAAGTGACTTAAATTTAATTTTGTTCACATGCCTTAAAAATAATTTTTTTCTCTCTCGGCTACTGTGATTTTTCTTGTTTTGTTTCTCTCATTTATTTTCTAATTTTTGGTTAGCAACTTAACGTTTTATATTTCAAATCACTTTTGCTTCTTCTCATTTACGTCTGGCAAGTCTTGAAAATGGGCGCCTATTTTTAAGCGCTTAAAAAATGTAGAGTGTTGTATCTAGTTTGTATATTTTTTAAGCGAATGAAGTTTTCAATCAAGTAATATCTTACCGTATCAATTTCATAGGATTATTTATTTATTAAGGAAATATTAGTATTTTTGCAACAACAAGAAATGCTTAAAGAGCAAAATATTTTGAAATACTTGTGTCAAAATAATGACTTTTTCTTAATAGCAGAAATTCGAAACAGACTTACACGTAATAGATGTGTTTAAAATTGTAACGAAAAGGCTACGTTAAAATGTTCAGCTATTTCAACCAGTGAAATGTTATTTATTATTTTCTAAATCCTCTATCTATAATCACATTTACAGATTTCCAAGACTTGAAATTGCTAAAATATTACCGGGGTAGTCCAATATTTCTATGCAAATTACGCAAATTTAAAAGCAGAAGAGTTGAAATTTTACTCGCCATTTGTTGCATTTTAAACTATTTTATTCGCCACCTTTCATCAACCTGCAGAGCTCTTTGGGAATTTACGTTTCCATAAAATTTCTAACTTTTTTTTAACTGTTTTTCTCTCCAAAAAAGTGGTGATTTTTTTCACATGTTGACATATTTATCATCATACAAAGAATCGTAACTCATTTCTTTGAAATTTATGACCAACAATGTTGTAAAATAGTAAGTTAAAGAGAGTATAGTTTACCAAATGTGTTATAAACTAATAGTAAACAAGATTAAAGCTTTTTCAAAAAACTATATAG
Organism: Parasteatoda lunata; assembly: GCA_949128135.1. NCBI lineage: Eukaryota > Metazoa > Arthropoda > Arachnida > Araneae > Theridiidae > Parasteatoda > Parasteatoda lunata. Next base: position 45,332,371 of record OX421981.1, on the reverse strand, counting down.
TATATAGTTGAAAAATTAAAGTTATAGTTAAAGTAAAGTGACGTATTAAATATATAAATAAAAATCAAAGAAGGTGTTTGGGAATTTTTTTATTCTTCTTTAATTGGGGTAATAGAGTATGTTAATTTCATAAAATCCCTGAAAATAACATATCCTTCTTATAACTGGAAATTAATTTTTTTATTTAATTTAATTTAAGAACGATTATTATTAAATTTCATAATGTTTTAAAATTAAAAAATACTTGATAAAGTTAAATTAAATTTTCTATTTTCGGATATACAGTACATGGCTAAATTATTCGACGCACTATAAGATTCTATATAAAATCCTACATATCAGGTGATGCTATACAGCATTATTGTTTTAACGAGGCTGAAACTGGTTTACACTTGTTTATGTCCGTGTATCACTAGGTCAACATTGTAATGCAATAGTTTAAAAATAAACACTAATTGGAAGTATATAAAAAAACTCTTGAATAAAAACCCATTACATGTATGTTTAAATATAAAAGCATTGCAATTAAACTAGTGCAAAACATGCAATTGATAAAAGACTACAGTGCGTCTAAAAATTTGGTCTAATTATAATATATTAGTATAATACCTGATATATTAATTATTCGGCATTTATATAATATATTGTCTAATTTAACTAATTGATACACGAGCGTTAACAAGTGCAAACCAGTTTCAGTCGCATAAAAACAAAGCTGTATATTATCACTTGATAACTAAGAATTTACATAGAATCTTATAGTCCGTCTAATAATTCAGCCAAGGGCTGTATTTATAACTATTAGTCCGTGGGCCGAAGTCTCAAAAGTAGCTCTAAACTAATTTTCGTTCCGACATTTGAGGGGCAATTTTATTCTACCAAAATAGAATACAATCTTGGTTGAGAAACATAAATTCATAAAGTTCTCCAAAATCTGACTGGCCATTAATTGATAGTTATCAAAACAATGAGGAACTATTTTGTTTTCACGAATTCAGTATTTTGCCCAAGAATATCCGAAGAGAAGCGTAATTTGACGTCACTTGGAAATGAATGGACCAATCAGAACAAAAGCAGTTGTCTGCATACTACGATATCTTCCCGTTCGTTCACGTTTCTTTTGCGCTAAAACACTAAACAGTTTTTTATAAGTATGTACTTCCACATTTTTACATAATTATAGTTACTTCAAGATCTTAAAATCTATTTTTTCTTTTCATTTTAAATCATGATGATTTGATAATTTAATATAAAAAGGTAAAACATAGACTATGACAGTTATAATTGTAATGAAGGGTTATGATACTGCATCTGCGATTATTTGACAGGTTTTTTTATTATTTTTGTAAAAATACTTGAAACTTGAATTCTATAGAATATATAAATCTTTCCTCCACTCTGTGAAAATTTAAATTTGCATCAACTTTTTAAGAACTGCTACCCTACAGAAAGTAATCTGATTTTCTTTAAAAATCTGGAGATATTTCTCCTTTATTTTTTAAGACTATACTTATTTTAGTAAGCTAAAAAACCATTTCATACAAATAAATATTTTGAAATTCAGTTTGACATAAAAATGAAAAATTTTATTTGTGTAAAATTTACAATAAATTTGAATTGATATTTTTTTAAATTTGTTGTTTGGTACACTGTCTCTTACTGAAGCTTTAAAACTTTCTTTATTTTATAAAAACCGGATATTTTACACACTGAACTATCTTGTTACATAATTTATTTGAACAAAATTAACAAAATTTGGTTTTTCATTATTTAAAATTTTAATGTTTTGGAACAGCATTAATTTTGAAAATAATAATATTGATTTAGAGAAAATATATTTAGTATGTAGAATTTATTGTTTTAATTGAAAAAAAAATGTTTTCAAGTGTTATTTCAAATAGTTTTTGCAAGTGTAGCAAAAGACAAATACAGAGTTGTCCAGAAAACCTTAGACAGGTATTGTTGAATGCATTTTTATTTAGCAAGAGAATATAATTCCAGACATTAATATATTTGGAAATTTCATTATGGTTTGATATTCAATAATTTATTTACATTTAAGTGTAGAGACATTCTTTAACTATTTGTCGAAATAGTGCCAGTTGGAAAATTGATTAAACACATTTTTTAAACCAATATCTGAAGTTAAATGTTTAAATCATGTTTTGAATCTACACTATTGTTTTCAAATTTAATTTTAAAAAAAATACTTAATGATTAAATACAAAATTATCGAATTTTTTGTTGCTGACCCTACAGAGAATACCTACATAAATTCCCTTAAATTTCATGATTTATTTTTAGTTTAGATTAGTTAACAGTTTTTTTTATAGAAGAGTAGTATTTATTTAAGAGGAGTATTTTTTATAGCTTTTTTGTAAGAGGGGAAAAAAAAAAAAGTTTTGTTTTCTTTTTTCCGAGTAAGCACATCTTAATAAAAATTTTTAAATTTATACGCCATTCAGAGTTTAAAAAGAAGTAATAATTAAGTAAAATTAAAATGCAAGCAATATAAGATGTGTGCTTCACTCTACAAAAATGTTTAATATCAAAGATATTAGATAAATAAGCCATCAAAACAACCATGTTTTGAAACAATACTTACCATAGCACCTTTGTTAGTGAAACAAAAATAATATTTTTTTTAAGAATAATGGATCATTAACGTTAATATATAGCTTTTTTAATCATTTTGGAACTAATATTTTATCTTCATAAACTAATGAAAATTGTTTAAAAATTTTTTTTTAACATTTCATCAACATAACCACAATACTTTCATTTCTTTGGTGGGATCTATATATAAATATCCCCTTTAAATTTGTAACTCAGCAAATATTATTAAAATTAAAATAGGGCAAACAATTCCTTCTTATTTTTAAGCTAAGTATATATTTTTGTATCCTAAAATCGGAGACGAATTCTTGATTAGGTCAGAGAGGCATTGCAATGTGACCGCCTGCACAATTCGAATTTCGGAATGAATATCAAATATTTAACAGTAAAGCGGGAAAATGAAGCGTTATCAATATATAGGCTCTAAAAAGAGACCTTTATTTAAATTTTTAAAAAAATTCAAAGGATTAAAATGAAATCGAGAAAATTAGCATCAATGCAACCAACGATTTGCTTACAGACATTGCTGTAAGCGACTGTGAGGAGACAATGCGTGATTGGTTAGCTTGGCGGAGGAAAAAATAATTCAACGATTTCACTGGATGAGAGTACGAAAGCATACAGAAAAAGAGTGCGTCATAAAATCGATTGTTATTAAATTATGACCAAATAATATTTGGAGAACTTTATAAAATTAAAAATACTAAAACATTATGAATTGTTTTGTCAAAAGAAAAAATTGCCCCCAAAGTATCGGAACGAACTTGAACGATAAATGAGTTCGGCCCACGGACTATATGTATATATAAATATATATAAAGTAAACATACGTGACAAAACTTTAACTTTCGTTACATGTAAGGGAAGTAAAAGCATAAAGTTAGTACTTGTATTCGTTACTTCTGAAATTTAGTACTTTTACTCTTTTTTATCATAACATTTTTTCGGGGAAAAGTACAAGTATTATAACAGACGTTCTCTAAAATTGTTAAATTATATTAATATTTTCGCGAAATAGTCTTTTTAAAGTCGTTTTTAAATTAAATAATTTTAATAAATCACTAATAATTGTAATTTTTATAATCACTAATAAACTAATAATATCCTTGAATGCACAAACAATGGCAAATATATAACTTTTATATCCGGACTGATAATTAATTATAATTAATTAATTAAATTAAAACTTTAAGTAATTATAATTAATTGTTTTAATTTTGATAAGAGCTTTATTATATTTTTCTGCTGGAATTCACTGTGCTATTATAAAATATACACATTAGAAGACCAGTTATTGATCCATAAATATCATTTAACTACGTTTGTTGATTTGTTATTATCTCACTCTTTATGTAAAATAGCTGCTGTTTTGCAAGTTTTTGCAAAAAAATCTTCGTTAAAGTATTGTTCGAATATTTTATCTAGATGTCTTTTTTTCTCTGAGTTTAAATGTTACACAAATTATTTCTAACTTATATTACACAGAAAAAAAAAATATAGTCAAAACTACTTGAATAAAGGAAAATTTACCGTGTTTCTTGCTCTATGGGAACACCAGAAAACTCGATAAATTTTACTGAAGTGATTCCGTAACGATTTTAGTAAAATTCACTAAACAATATGGTTTTATAATACGTGATAAATTTTGATAAATAAGGTAAAATTTCGTAATTTTATTATGATACTTTGGAGCATGGCATAAAAACAATTTATTCGGTTAAATTTACTTCTCTGTTGTATTTTTTACAAAATCCGTGGTAATAGGAAAGATAATTTTTAAAAACCAGACTTACAAGTAAACCGTACCATTGTAAGGGAAAAACTTAACAAATAATTTTTTTAATACCATTTATTTTGATTTTATTAACCAGAATTATGGGGTTTTACTAGAAATATCATTATTATACAGTAGGCAGTAGGGAAATTTTACTCGAATTTTCTATAATATATATATATATATATATATATATATATATATATATATATATATATATATATATATATATATAACTTTAATACAATAAAGTATTTATTTTTATTATTTGGATCATTTTTCTTGAGTTACTCACCATTAAATGCATACTTTGTAAATAATTACATTTTTATCGTAATTTAATCCTTGTTTCCTTTTTATTTTTTACTGTTCTGTATAAATAAACTAAAACACAACATAAAACATAAATTTGAATTTTTCTAGAAATAACCAAAGAAATTTTACTGATAAAACACTGTTTTTTATACATTCTACTGAGATATTTTCCCTCTCTAAACACGTTTACTTATTAGAATTATCCTGAAAAATCTCTAGAGTAAAACCAAATTTCCCTAGAGGAAAAGTAATGTAATTCAGAAACACTGTCACGGAAAAACCAGTTGGTTTTGAGGTTGCTCATCCAACGTCACTAGGTAAGAGTAATCCTCGAGTTATCCACGAAATTCTCCTCAGTATCACCAAATAAATCCAAGCTCCAGGAGTTATCGGAAATAGTGTAAACAAATTACTTCTTTAATCCTAGTACCTGGGTAGTCTTCACTCTAATGAAATGGATTAGCGGCAGAGAATCTGGAAATTGAGTTTCCCCAACTCCTTTCTATCTATCCTGATTTTAAATTCAGAATTTCTAGAGGTTTGTTAGAAACACAGTACTTCCTAACGATAAGCAATTTCCTTTATAAAGCTATTAGATATATATTATGTGAGTTTAAATTGAGTTGCTGTGTTTCAATAAGATTCAGATTCGTTGAGGAGCTTTATATAAAGAGTTTATTTCCTCTAGAGTTTCAAGATGGTATTTAACCAGAATAATGATTAGTTAAACAATATAATTTCATTAGTTTAGTTACGGATATATATTAATAATGTTAGCTATAAGTGGATATTATACATAATAATTTTAAATACAGTTGTCTTACGTATAATGTTTGCATACTTCTATAAATCTCTTGATTCATTTTTGATTAATACTAGACATTTTATTAATCACAAAAATTGTTAACATATTAACAAATAAATCTCTAGAATCATATGATTCTATAAATTAATTTCTTAATATGTTTATATATTATCTATTTTCCTTCTTATGATTTTTTTATTACTGCCGTTAAGCAGTCGACCATTTTTTGGTTTTATAACTATCAATATACAAATATCGTAGATTTAAAATTTTTAAATCAACTCAGGGGACAAGGAAACTCCTGAATCTCAAGCAATAGGTTTAAACAAACCTACATGGAAGACTTTCGATAAAACAAATTCACATTTGCGTTCTACGGAAAGCCAAACTACAAAAACCTTCTGGGGTTAGACAAACAGAAATGGAATTCCTCGTTGTTAATGTCAATATTATTTGCATAATCCCCTTTATTACTAGATGCAGACAAATGGTTTTTGACTCCAAGTAAAGATATGAGGTGTTGGATGCACATCATTTGAATTATGGATTGACGGGTAAGCCACTTAAATGTGGCGGTGCTCCCAATTATGCACCAGCCGCACAAGATGTGTATTTATATCATTAATTTAAAATGCCTTACTTTTATTTATCTGAATATCTTAATTACAAGCAAATTTTATGTTTTCTATTAATTATTGTCGAAAATTAAATTCACATTCAACCAAAAATAATTGTTCTATCGTGTATTGGTGATTTGACGATTTACTTTTGTGTTTGGCGACTTACTTTTGTTTGTTACTTTTCGCCAAATTATTAAAATAAAAATGAAAAAATAAATAAATGAGAACAACTATTCCCTTTCGAATGTAATTTTCCACAAAAATGATTAAAAAAAAACAACCACAAGAGATTAAGATAAATTAAAATACATCTTAAATTGTGCAAAAACGGCCAGTCCAAAATGCCCTTAGCGTCGTGCGAAGACATTTTCAGTCATGCCTTGCTATGGTCATAAATGCATAACAATCATTGGCTGAATATGTTGTGAGCCACTAGGTGCACCTCTCTGCTATGAACTGACTGTTCGTGTACATTTGAATATTTTATCCATCTAAATTTTCTTGACCCGCAAGGGCATGCGTGAGGTCTACATGGTCAGTTTGAAAATGTAATTAGTTTTGTGCAAATGACCTTTATGTGCCTGTTGAGATGGTAATTTCGGGTGTGGTTGGAAGTTGTATAGATATACTTGACCAATTGAAGATAGTGATGAAAACTGGATGATAAAAATAACAGTTGAAGATGAAAATCGGATCACAATTAAAATAAAGTTTTTATTTAATAGTATTTGTAGAGCTCGAGATGCAAAATATATTTTTATCCAAAGGAAGTTGTGTAAAAATTTGCATAATAAAAATAATAATAATATTAATAAGGACATTCTAAAAGGTAGGAAATAAATATGTAATGCCAATTGTGGCATCACAGTGCCCTTTTATTTAGAAGTCATTTTGAAAAGCCTAAAAATGTCTACCAAATGTAATAAACATTTTATATTTCGTAACAATAGATAAAGATTTATGTTCTGTGGTCTAGTGAACCCTTACCTTCAGCAATAAAAATGTAAAAAATAAATGAGCAAATAAATGGATAGTCTAGATTTTTTCAACACACAATGGCAACGTGATTGACGAATCAATAGGGAATTGGAAGAAACCAGAAATTAAGACATTTTATAACTATTCCGACCGATGACTTATGTACAAATGACCAAAGCACATATGTTATTTAATTTTCATCATTACGGCCATACATTCCAGGGTAATTAAAACTCCAGCAGGTCGCCTCATTACAGAACAAGAATACCTGACTAATTTTAAATAATTTAGAAGGATTTAAATAGATAAGGAAGATTTTGGTTCAAGATGGACTACACGCACCCATTTAAAAGACACTGCATACATTTTATGCTAGTTTTCCGTTTTAAAGTGACTATTGCAAAAAAATGCGTACGAATTGACTCAGGAATTGTTTGGGCGTAATTAAATGATTTGGCAACGAACTTGGCGTTATTGACTTGCTAGTCACTAAATTATGAAATTACAACACAACTACTTTTATTGGGCCTTATATAAAGGCAACTTTTGACAGTTTTACTAAGAAATTTGAAATGAAAATAAAATTTAAACAGTTCAGATAAATAATAGGAGCACTACAAAAATTAGTGAATAGTTTGTAAATAATAACTTTAGCGGCGTACGAGGAAATCTTCGGCAAAGGGATGGTAAACAATTTTTCAAAACTTATGATAGGTTAATTATGATAGAGTAAACCATTAATAATTTATTTATTTATTTTTTAATTTTTAAACATAACTAAAAAGGAATGCCACTGCTTCTCTGGAATTGATTCTGTATGAATTGAAATATCTGTTTAGATATTTTTAAAAATATTTTTGAATTTGCTTGGATTTTAGAAATTTTTGAAAGATGTACTCAATTGATTCCAAGACTAATTCATCTAGTTTATAAAGCTCTTTGTCGTAGGCCGCAGGGTTTTTAAGTTTAAAACTCACAAATGAGAAGGTAGGTTTAAGGATACATCATTAAAAAAGCTTTTAAAATAGAATCTGAAAAAAAAAGTTTGACAACCATACATCTTTATGGAAAATATTACCAATTAAAGTTTTGAATCTAAGAGCCTTAGGTAAATCTGAAGAAAGTTAGATTGTAGTAGAATTAAATAAGCATTTACCACGATTTCTACCTTCATCAGAACTTTTAATGGGAAAAATATAAAAAGAAAATAACAATAAACAAACAAAAAAAATGAACCTTTGTTATTTATTTGAAATTCCTATTTCCATACTCATAAATTAGGTAAAGATCGTATAATTTATGCTTCTTGGTATGGATGTGAAATATTTGGATTAAGAAAATAATATTCAGAAAACGTATAGCGAATTTCTTTTAAATCTGACTCGCGTGAAATAGTATTGCGGTTTCCACGTTTAAAATTCCTTCAATATCATAGTAAAAATGGATACTAATTTGTTTTTCGTTTTGACGAAACCGTTATCAGATATATGATCCGAGCGAACATTTCGTCAAAATGACGAATTAATTATCGTTTTTTCTTCCAGGAAATGAATTTCATCAATAGTTAAGAACCATTTCGTCACTGTAATTTTTTACATAAAAAAAAGAAACTCGTAGTGCTTAATATATCTGACTTTTCTAATATAGACTTTATCGTCGGCACCATACAGCTGGGTCAATGTTTCCTTATTAACACAAGCAAGACATATAGAACAGAGAAGCAAACTACAACCAAATCCGAAGGTGAGATTCGAACCGACGGTTTATTCCGACATATAATTTTCAACAGTCTAGTTTTCATCCTAATTTCGTCATTCTATAGTTAAAAAAATTCTTACACTGCACTACGATGAAGTTTAAGTTGAGTAAACATTTTGTCATAGATATGAGAGTTCTCGTTCCGTCACAAATCACGCTATTTCGCGATGAAATAATTCTCAAAATTAACGAAATAGGATTGCCAAGTCGTGAAAAGTGGAAGTTTCATTTATGTGAGCGATTTAATACTATTAATTTTTATTATAATGTATTTACTTCGAAAATATTTTTTTCAACAGAAAGAGAAAAAATTTTTTGATTTATCGTTTTTACATTTGCTTTCTCAATTTTTAAATTAAAAATATATAAAAATAAGTGTTTTGCAGACAAAAGAAGGGGGAGTGATTTTTCTCGAACCCAGTAAAATAATCCGCATTGTTTTAAGAGATACTTATTTGCTTAATATTTTTTTGATTTTATTAATTTATTTAACTTTTCATTCTACTTATTTTTATATTTTTAGATCTTTTTTATTTCTTGTTTTTTATCTTTATATTATTTTAATAATTTTATATTTTAATCTTTATATTCTTTTCATTTTTTTTAAATATTTATATTCTTTTGATCTTTTTATTTTATTTATCTTTATCTATTTATCTTTATGTTTTACTTAAATACATATATTTTTATCTTTTAAATATTTTTTATTTTAACATATTTTTATCTACTTATGGATTTATCTCTTTGTAAAAGTCGGATTTCAACTTGCATTGAATATTTCGTTAATCCCCTATATAATATGATATGTATTTTCATGATTTTGTTTTGGATTATGAAAGTAATATATAATTTTTGTTACTAAATTGATTTTCTGTAACTTTATTATATTTTTTTTAATATAATGCAGAAATATTTATTGTACTTAAAGAGAAAAAATTTTTAGAAATATTTTTTTGTTAAATATTCTTTCTATTTTACTTTGCGTTAATTATTCTAATCTATAAATTTTAAACTATAGTTTGATTTGAAATGTTTTACATACTGCGTTTAATAGATGGGAAAAAATCAATTAGAAAATAGTTAATTACTTTTTTTAAGTTAAATCAATTTCCCAGCTTCATTAAAAATGTGTAAAATAATTTATTTTTCTACATTATATCATTTTTTATATAATTTTTTTTTCTGTTAGAGACATTATAATGTAAAACATACTATTTTAAATGAATTATAAAGGGAAATGTTTTTTAAAAAACTTTTATGGTCTTTTTATAAAAAAATAATATTTTAAATATTAAAATAGTTTTATACTATCTCGAAAATAAATGAATTTTTAATGATTCATTTTTAAGCTATAGGTATTAGTTGTTATGAATGTTAGAATTTTACGTTAATTTTTTCTTCTTAAATTAAGAATTTTAATTGCAACAGTTATTAGAAAAATACGTTTACGAACAATAAAAAATATTAACACCGAATAACTTTTTGCGGGTTAAATGGTTTACATTTTTCCTTAATCTATAATCGGACAGATAAATTATGAATTATGTTAATGTAAGAAATAAATGAAGTTTAATTGAAATTCTTTCATTCAAGTTATGTGTAAAGGTTTGTGTTTAACACAAAAAAATTTAAGCAAATATTTGATACAAAACTTTAAGAAGTTCTTTGTATAAATTTCAATAAAGTTTATTTCAATACTATTAAATATTTTTTAAAAACTATTATAATCTATATTTACTGATTTAATACTAATAAGGAAAATCTTCACCAAGCATCCAATTTAATAAATGTAAAAAGTTATCAAATTTATATCATATAGTTTTTAAACGCCTTATCTACCGTGTTTTTTCTCCATGTATTACATTTGAGTTTCATATATTTCAGCAAATTACCATAATGAGATATGCAGTGTATAGAAATTGTTAAAATTTATAAAAAAAAAAGTAAGGCAGGTAGGTATTTTATTTATGTCACACTAGAGCTGCACAATAATTATTAAGCGGGTGGAGACCAGAGTGGTCACCCACCCGCTTACTGACCACAGCCAGTGATACTTGACTTTGGTGTTCTACTGGGAACCGTGTCTACATGATCAGTCCACAGCGGGGCACCACAAGATAGAGAAAGGAGACACACACATAGAGCCTGGTACGGGAGGAGATTCAAGCCAGTGACCTCTATGTTGCAGGGGATGCATCTTTGTAATTGTTTTCTCTAATTTGAGCAATCTTTTTTTAAACTTGAGTGGGGCTTATAAAAGGTGTAAATATAAATCATATATAATCATATGTACGTGTAACAATAAATTGAATAATTACAATAAATTAATAAATTAATAAATAACTAAGCGTAATCATAGATGTGCTACAGTAAATAAATAAATTTGATTTAGGTACATATGCAGGGTTGCAAGTTTAATACAAATAATTGCTGGTCAAATTGCGGAAACTATAGTATAAAAATGAAAAATACAGCACAAAGATGTTGAGCCCTACCTCTGCGCTTCTGAGCCTTTTGCAGAAGAACAGCACTTCGCGGAATAAAGAACCCACTAATATATGGTTGTTTTACTTGAACCTCGCCTCTGTTAACCATTTTGAAGCTTGTATGTAGTGGATTCGAATCCCGCTATAACTTTCGAAGAATGTTCTTTTTGATTTTCTTAAAATAAGGCTATCTGTTTTCCAAACTGAAGGGAGTATTTTAAACTATTCATTGTACTTACAAGAGCACTCACATATGTTTGTGAGTTAATAAATAAGTCCCACTACCTCATATAAGATGGATAAAACAGTTAACACTAAAATAGTATGATATACTATCTGAGTTTACTATCTCTGAAACAGTTTAATTAAATATTTGAAGCCATCATTATTGTCCCTTTAAATCTTGCTTCAATTTAGAAACTATATTAGAGTAAGAAATAATTGACAGTCATCTAATTCTTATCAACCATTTAAATAAACTGCCCTTTTAAATAAAGAGTAACTTAACGATTTAAATAAAGAGTAAGTGTAAACTGATTATTACTCTTCCATTTGGTGAGAGGTAAAGGCATCGAAAGGTTAAAATTACCAAATAAATGGCAAAATTATTGATAGTTCTGAAGATCATTGTAGTAATTTAACGTGATACTTTAGAACATGACACAAAAACCATTTATTTGGTTACATTTACATTTGAGAATTGTATTTATTACTATATATATTGTAAAACAAAAACTATAATTTTGAAAGGCAGATATTTCGGTAAATCGTAAAAACAGTGAATGGTAAAATTCCGAAAATAATGCCGTTTAATTTGGTTTAATTCATAGAATTGGGATTTTTGTTTTTCAACCAGAAATGTTTTTACACACAAGATTTTGCCAGATTTTTTTTTCTCCGCGAGGGAGTTCAAAATTATTTTTAAAATAAAATCCAGAGAAGGTCATTTACGTGAAGTTATTTTTTATAAAGAATTTATTTATAAACAAAATTGAATACACTAATTTATCAAATAAAAAAAATTGAATCAATATCGCATAAAGTATTTTTTTAATTTTAAATAAGAAATATATAACTCTTATTTCCTTACATTTTATAAGGAATCATATTTTACAGTGGGCAAATAAGAAAGTCCAATTGGAGTTAAATTTAAGACACAAAGATTCTGAAATTATACAAAAAAAAAAAAAAAAATTATATATTAAATAACATAATCTTAAAACTAACATTCAAAAATTCAATATTAGTGCAAAAAGAAAAACAAATTTACAGTCAAACCTTCTGTGGATTTATAATTAATTAAAAATTCAAATTTGAAAAGATAAACTTGTTTCAAAAACAATATAAATACATATTTATTAAAAAAATTTATACCTTTTAGTACTTTCAATTCCTATCTAAATCTGATTGTAAATTTCAGGTTTTATTAATTATTCTAAATTAAAATTATTTTATCAGCTTTAAAAATTAATGCAACATAATTATTTAAACAATTGCTTACTTGCTGCAAACAGTAACTTTAAAAAAAAGTTTTACTTAAAATAAAAATATATCTTTTTAGTCTAATTACGAAACCAAAGCTATTCTAAGTACTGTGGTAGTTTAGATTTTTCTAATTATAAATTATTTTTAATTTATTCCCAGTTATATGAAATCTTATCGTCTTAAAATAAGTCAGATTAATTTTAACTACTTACAGATGTAACGCTTTTGCTTAATTTGTTGTATTAGACTGAACAATCATTGAATTGTTAACTTTTAATGAAACAGTTTTGAATATTTTATATTAATTGTCATGAGGATGATCATCATCAAATAATTGTTTTTCTAAACAAATAAAATTTTTAGATGGGAATAGTTATTAACAAATTACGCAATAAAATTGAATCTGAAAATGAATCTTAAATTCCATAAAAATGTTATTTATACATATTTTTAAACAAAGAGAGATATTCAAAATGTCTAGAAAATAAAAGAACACAGTGTTTATATATTCTGACTTAAACGAAATTTTTCCTACTAAAATTTATTCTTTTAATGATTTGGGAAGTTGTTTAGAACTTATGAAAATTTCTAACTTGAAGATAACAATTGTATTGCAAATATTTGGTTTAAAAGAATGTGAAATATATTTTTTGTTTGAAATTTTAATTAGTTATTTTATTTTATAACCGTCGGTTGAACAGATGACCCATTTTAGGGTTTATGACTACAACTAGTCAACGCCGTATCCTTGTTAATTTGTTCCCAATATGAAGACAAGGAAACTCCCAGATAAAGTATTGAAAAAATTGTCTTTGCTGTGGACTTTTGGGGGAACAAATCCTGATTTGCGGTACTTAGTGAAGAAAACCGCGAAAACCTTCCATGGTTAGCCTGAAGGCAAGGAAACTCTAAACCATAATCCTTCTACCACTGAGTATTCAGCACCGTGATTGGTGCAAGCTGGGTGTGGAATCCGTATCGACCTGCCATCGCTGGGGTTCGAACCCGGTTCACCTCTTCGGAAGGCGAACGCTTTATCTCCTGAACCACCACGGCTCCAAATTATTTATTTTATTTAATAACCGTCATCGAGAACGGCTGACCCAAATTTTAAGTTTACGACCTCCTATGTTTAACTACTTAGTCTTGTAATTTTGAACCCAATCCAGAAGACAAGGGAACTCCTTGATCAGTACCTCCAGAGGTTTAGATTTATTATGGAAAATTGTGAAAACCTTGTGACTCCGACAGATTTATCGTGCTCCAGTTCCCAATTTTAGTAGTTATAATTACATATTATAATATTATTTTTTAACTTATATTATTAAATTAATATTTGCAAGTGCGATCTTGTTTTATTTGCATTATGCTCCACTTACTCGAATTAGATCGGATTTGAACCTAGGTGGAAAAAAAATTCTGTCAAAAACACCATACTTGTATGGTAAAGATATTCCTGTTGAAAGAAACCACAATTCTAAAAATTAAACCAAAATATGCTGTATTTAATCCATTTATATGGTAATTTTACCGTTCGCATGTTTACCGGAAATTCTACTTTTTAAAATTATAGTACTTATTACAATGCATTTAATAGCAAATGAAAAAATTCAATAGTAATTGTAAACAAATAAAGGTTTTTTATACCATGCTCTAAAGTATGTACCGATAATTATATGGAAATATATATATATATATATTGTTACGTATACATTTGAAGACTTGTGTGCTTATTACAAATCACTCTTTATAAACCCTACTAAAGTTTAAGAAACGATTTATCAAATTACATAAAAACGATGCAAAGATGCATCTGTTGCAACGTAAAGATAGTTGGTTCGAATCTCTCCGTGTTCCAGTCTGTATGCGTATGCCCCTTTTACTATCTTGTGCTATCTCTATTTAGACATGACTAGGCCATGTCAGCTGAGCTTTGTAATGAACTTACAGGCCTGTGTATGTGGTTTACTATATATATGAATAAATATAAATTAAAAGATGCATCCAGGTTTACGGTAGTACTTGAACCCGCAACCTCTACGCATCCATTTTAGGATATTGGGACAGCCCTGATTTCGAAATTTTATTTTTCATGATGAAGGTTTTATTTAGCAATAGATGAGCTACTAATTTAGTTCAGACTGTCCAGGAATTTGTTCATTTATAAATTCAGACTTTTTTTATAATTGTAAATGTTGGTAGATGTTAACTTACAGCTTACATAGGAAAAACAAATAACTGATGAGAAGCAAAGTTAACAAGTGTTTGCCGAATACAATAGAAGTTACAATAGAAAAAAAAAAAAAACGCCCCACAGTTGACTGATTCTGACTTGGTTCCATGTACAGCACCGAAGTCAAGCCTCACTGGCTGCGGTTAGTAAGCGTTGGGACGGAGGGTGTGCGATATTGATCCTAGTTAAACTGTTCGACCGTAAAGTGTTCGACTTCGAGCGCACCTCGTCAGGCTACCGAAGCTGGGGTGACATCTCCTCTGTAGAGGATCAAACTTGTGATTGTTTGTCTTCGGATCATCTTCAGGAATTTTTCCCAGACGGTCGCCAATAGCTTATTGTACAGTGCGACGTAAATAAACTACAAGAACAAAAACATTTTTTGGTCATCTCGAACTATACTAGCACTGTTAAACTTACTGACATTTGCTCAAAATTCCGTATTTTCTACCGAACAGCATGGTAACAAAAACTATATTGTATTGTTAAGTTTACCAAAAGGTCCTTAACAAAGCGCTTCAGTAAACCTTACCCTGTTTCTGGGTTAGCTTAACCCTGGTATGTTTGGCGATGACTTTTCCTCAGTTACTAAGTTTAATAGTTTGAATTAAAAAGGGTTTATTATTTATAATGCTTAAAAATGACAATTTGTTATTTGTACTTATTTAAGCGGGTGATAATTCTATTTAGACAAGAGAGTTAATTCTCGATAATGTTCGAATTGTTTCGATTTACGATAAACTTGAATGAAATGAAAGACAAATTGTAAGAAAGTAATCATTTAGTCGTTTGAAAGGTAAGTGTATAAGAAGTATATTTTTTGACTTTAAAGTAAAATTGTGTATTTTTTGACATATGAGCGGAATTATAAAGCTTTAATAATGTTAAAACTATTTGTTCTTTTTAAATGGTTTTATTCTCATTAGATTGAACGTAACAAATACATGAAAAGCAATACACCAATTATCTTCACAGGAATTTCAAACGCGAATATCAAAGAGCGTGTTCTTTCCTTATTTATTTTTATACAAAAACCTTTCACAACTGCATAGCTATAATTCAAGTCATCTTCATCTTCGTTTCAATCAATTCAGAGAAAAAAAATGTCTGAAAAAAATAGTTTTAACTTATATGCATAGAAATGTTTTTGTTTTTCCGTCTTTTGTTCTGCTTTCTTCTCCGTGAAATCAAGATAAAGACTAAAATTTGCCTCAGAGTACGAAACAAATTTTATGCATTCATATTACAATGAAATTTAAACTTCAGCTTTATCTCTTTTTTTTCCGCGTTCAATTATTTAGAAGCTGGTCTACTTTATAAAAACACTACTAACTACTTTATAAAAAAAGTTCTATGTCTGGGGTAATTTATGTTAAGCAATGCGTACACTGTAACAAATTTAGATTAAAATACGCTAAAAAGTATCTGTACTTAATCCAATTATTTTTTTCGGAACTTGTTACGGAACTAAAAATCTGAGGTGATCCACAATTTTTACAGTAATAAGTACAATAAAATCACTGTCTAACTTTACTGAATATTACCGTAAAAAATATGGAATAATATTTTACAATAAAATTGATTTTTACGGTAAAGAATTACTTTAAGGTAAAATGCATTTTACGGACGATGCACTAAAAGTTCCGGTATTTTATACCGTAGTTTGATTCGGAATTTTTTAGAATGTGATTAAATAGTATTAGTCATTAGATGCCAGGAAAGTACTATCTTAAATACTATTTTAAATAAAAGTAACAATAAGTATTAAAATTAAAATTTCAAAAATTAACATTACAAAAATTAACATTATAAAATAATAAAATGTTAATGAAATAGTTGCATGTTAATGTAAAATTATTTGTGTTTAATTTTCTTTAAATGCTATTATAGAATTGAATAAATTTTGAATAAATAAAATATAGTTCTGAGGGAAAAGATCCCCAAGATGTTTATTCCCTATCTCTTATTCTATTTTGCTCCCGAATATAAATTTATTAAATTCCATTATGTCACGCCAACTCCTGTCTATATTTTTGATGAAAAATAATACCCTAGTAACTGAGAACAATTCTTAAAAATAATATTTTTCTTAACTTAAAATAAACGCTTTTCATCTTAGAAATAATGTTTAATTAAACAATTTTATGATTTTCTTAAAACGTGAAATTGTGAACTATGATTTCCTGGAAAACCCTTCGATAGTTAAATAACATCACGCGAAACACGATCTAGTTTAAAAATGAAATATTTTAATAAAATTCCGAACATTCTCAAAAGCTGAATTCCTCAATTAAAATTCTTCTCTTAAACTTTACGATACAAAGAAATAGATATCACTGTTTTGTGAAAATTTGTAGTGTGCTATAGATTCCACCGACCATTTCTATAGAAGGGCATGCTTGGTTAGATAAAGGAATATCTGTGTATAAAAATCGATTCATATTCGCTGCAAGTGTGTATAGCATCGATTCCATGTAATCCATAGAAATGCCTGCCATCGAAAAGATGGATGAAGTCTTGATATCAGAGAGGGAGAAAATTTTGAAGCACGGACAAGTTTCAATTTGAAGATTTCTTTGTGTTCTCGTATCTTCAAAGTGTAAGACTTAAGATAAAGGAGTTGAAATTTAAACACGATGAGCAATGATACATTGCTTGGAAATAGAAAATCATTATTGCTTGTTGGAACAGTGGATTATTTATTTAATCAGCTTTTCAATGAAAAATTATTGCTCGTTTCTCTTTGCAATATTTTGATTCATCTTAAAAGCTTATTTTAAAATCTTTGAAGTTTCATGTATTACATATTTCACTATTTTAAATTCAATGATATGAAATATAAAAATTATATTAGTATTTATTTTGATGTCAGATTTATATTAAACTTTCCATTCCTAGCGTAATTTATTTTATATTTATTTATTTAGAAAGATATTAAAATGATGAAAAATGATATTAAAAGTATTATACAATAGATAAAACACTTGACTAGATAGTGGGGAAATAAAATTGTAAATCCCTTTAGTTGTACAAGATTTATTTTCAAATTTGAAGGCTTCCCAGATACCAAACTATACGCATTCAATTTCAAAGCTTCTGGTTCAGTTTATATTTATATTTTATACAGTACAAGAGCACAACTGCTATATTTAAAAAAATATTCTTTCAAAAATTCCGTATAAAATATTCCATACTTAAAATGAGGAAAATATTATTTTCATCAATGATTCATAAACACTTTGAGAGAAATTTAAGATTATTTTTTTCTAAAGTACCAACAGTTTGAGTGCATCATCCAAAATAATATATTTTACATTTAAAAAATATACCGTATTTTTTACAGTAATATTTATTTAATTACAGTGATTCAGTGAATTTACTGTAATTACTTCTGCAAAATTTATGGTATAACAGATTTGTTGTTCAGTAACATTCCAGTAAAATGGATATTACGATAAAAAGTGCCGGTACCCCGAATGCCGGTACTTTTTACCGTTATGTGGTCCATAATATGTAACAGTGCATAGGGAAAACTTTTCAATAGATTTCGAACTTATGAGTACCAGCAATTTTTTGAAGACCTATTTATTGAATGAAAGCGTAAAAATTAAAAAGAAATTTATTTCTTGTTTATTTTATTTTAACAATTCATTATTACTTATTCATATTAAATTTCAGTATTATTTATTTTATTCTAAAATTTTATTCTTATTACTTCCTAATCATAACCTATCTTCCAATACTTCGTAAATACTTTAATAAAATATAAAATAAAATATAGGAGAGTGTCGGGTACCCCCGCTCACTGTCAATTACATATGTATAGAATATTTTTTCAAGTCAATGGGCCATCGGACATTAATTTTTATATTAAAAAAAGATTATTTTCAAAGTTTCAAGTATTTATGCAGCTGGTAACATGGTAAACAATAGTTTTGAAAATATATTGAATACAGTAGTCATGAAATATGAAATAAAGAAAAATCGGTTGAATTTTGTGATAAAAATGATAAATGAGGTTTATCCATTGTCAATACATTGGTCATTTTCATTTACACCTGAAAAAACAGTAAAAAAAAAAAAAACATAATTTTTGTAACTGAGTGGGGCTACTCGACACATTTTGAAAAAAACTGAAAAACACGTTTTTTTAAATTTCTATTTTTTTAAGTTAAACTATTTTTTGGTTTATTCTTTTTGCATTATTTAATTATATGATAAAGCAATAGAAACATACAAAAATATTGATTATTACTCAATATTATACAGAAATATAAGCAATACTCCTTAAGTGGGCAGGGCTATCCGACTCTCCCCTACGCTACTTCCTAGCTACTTTGATATATCCTAAACCTAGAGCTTGATCATACTGATTAAACCAGGGATCTACATACAACAAATAGAAAAATAATTATTATAAAGACTTGTTCGTTTAGTTAACGTGCCAATTTTGCTCATATTCAGAAGCCACTCGGGCACTTAAATCTTCAGAAATTTCCATACACACTGTAAAAAAATTCCTGATCAAATTATGGTAAGAAGTACAGGCACCCTGGATGCAGCATCGGTAAAATTTCTTTTACTGTAAAATCCATTTTTAATGTATATGTTATACAGCTATTTTTACATTAATATTTATTTAATTACTGTGATTCAGATATTTTACAGTAAATATTACTGTAAAAATTACGATGTATCAAATTTGTTAATTCGTTAAGTTTTACAGTAAAAACTGATTTTTTGGGGAAAAAAAAGTACAGGCATCCTAAGTGCCAGTACTTTTTACTGCAATGAAATCAACTGTCTAGTATGTTTAAACATAAAAGTATTGCATATAAATGGTGCAAATCATTTAATTATTAAAAAATCACAGTGCGTCTAATTGTTATATATTATAATTTTATCTAATTGTTATAATATAATATAATGCATGATATAATAAATATTCTATATTAAATATATCGTCTAATTTATCCTATGGTCAAATTGATATTATATATCATCTAATTTAATAAATTGATACACTAACGTAAACAAAGTGCGAACCGGTTTCAGTCACATAAAAACAATAAAGCTGTATAGTATCACCTGGTAATTAAGATTTACATAGAATTTTATAGTGAATCTAATAATTTGGCCAGTGACTGTATATTTCTCGGATAACCATTCTCAGCATTTACAACTGTTCTTTTTATTTAACTGTGTTTCAATTCATTTTATTCATATTAAATTCATACACACATAAAAAACAAAATTATCAACACCAGTGAATTTAACAGACATGAAACCTAATTTTCAAACAATTGTTTTTGAAGAATTTCAGGGTTTAAGTTAAATGTTTTCAAATGTTTTATGTAAAGTTATGTTATGTTAAGTTAATATTAAATGTTTTTCTTTCGTTAATACGTTGACAACTACTAATTACCTTATATATAAATTTCTAAGCTGGATCATTTAGAGTTTTATAACAAAAAAAAAAAAAAATTGGAACCACTGCTCTTTAGTATAAAGATTATTTATTATCATTTAATTTATAATTACCTTTATTTCTTGCATTTCACATTCACCAATTAATTATTTTCTCGCCTCAGTTAAATCTATTTTTGTGTAATTATAATTATTATTTTTCAAAATACTTAGTTACTGGAAAGATCAAATTTTCTGATTTATTGAACATTGATAGAGATCGTTTATTAAACGTTAATTGGATATTTGCGTATGCTATGGCACTATATATAGTGAGGCATTAATCAATAATTTTATCTCATCGAGATAATCTTGGAGAAAATCGATGCTTACATATTTAACGATCTCCTGCTTGAGGACTAAATACCTTCACAAATACATATTCTAATAATGGAATGAGCACATTACTAAGGACTTAACTGACCAATTAAATTTTTTTATGTATAATTTAAATAATTTTAGAATACAAAAGAACTTTCATGACAGATAATTTAACGCAGAAATGGAATGTTTATAATTTTGGTATCTCTGCATATGATATCAATGATTTATATTTTAATGATGATTCTAAACACTTTTCCCTTAAAATATGTGCGATAATTTAGAGTTTTATAACCCTGAAAGTGGGAACTACCGCTCTCAAGTATAACATAAAACAATAACAATGGTGCTTTGAACCATAATCTAATGCGACAACCTTAATCTTTACTTTCTTGACGAAGCGTAGAGCTGTGAAGAGCAGTAAGGTTTTGCGTCATAATATGGTTAAATTTGCACTATATTAAAATAGGAGCAAAGTTTTACGATATTATGGCTCTTGGCAGTTCAAAATTTTGAGGCATTTTTGGAAGTGTCTTCAAAAAATATCAGACAATTTAATAAAGTAAATATATTGCCGACCGGACTGTGTAGGGGTCGGGGAACTTGCCTTGCATCAGAAAGGTTCTGGGTTTGAAGTCCCGGCAAGGCATGGATGTTCTTTCATTCTCTGTACCTTCGTTCCATACTGTGGGAGCAAAGTTGGCCCACCTAATAGGGGTGTCCCTAAAAAAGTGGCTAACAAATCTATCTGCCTTGTAAATGCTTGAATTGAGGAATGTTAACACAGGTGGGCATTAGAAATAAAAAAAATAATAATTCAATATCAGGTAATTGATAATGATTAATTGTTTTGACCATGGTGCGTTGAAAATTAATTTTTTTATTATATCACTATGTGACCCAGGTTTAACCGTAATAGTGAAACTTGCAATTTCGATGCGCAAATTCGCTGCAATAATAACATAATGCAAAACTTAATCATAACGTACAAATTAAATCATTTCAAACTTGATTACACGGCACTATGACCAAGAAAGCACCGTTTATTTAACACCCTATTAAATTTGCAGTTAATTTGCTTTGTAATCGCTTGTATTAATATAACTCTTTTTCATTAAACAGATTTCTTTGCAGATAAATTAAAAGAAATTACTAACTTGTTTAAAGGTTCAACTGATTTCTCGAAATTTATTCTAAGTGTACGGCATATAAAAGGGAAAATAGTTTTTTTAAAAAAAACGAAATGACTGATAAAATATATGTTTTCTATTCATTAGTTCAAAAATTATTGAAACATGAAACATTATTTCTTAGAAATTTAGCACAGATTTAAAGTACAATGCGAAAAACAACATCCTAAATAACTATTGATTTTAATGTGCTCAAAAGTTTTACATTACGAAAGCAAATAAAGTGCTCATAATTACGCAAAGATATTTTATATTATAAAAAAAAATGGAAGATCAAAACTGATTTAAGAATAGATCTATTAAAATTTAAAAAAAAAAAAAAACGGATATTATGTAAACTGTACACTTTATTAATATTATTTCTTTTTTCTGTATTTTCCTTGGAATAATTGTTTTTCTCAAATCTTAAATTCCAATATACCTTGCAATTTTTTCAGAAAATTAATTGTAAAACGTTTATTTTATAATCACCAAGAAATTGTTCCTTAAGTTTTGTCACGTGACGGTATTTCAATTATCTGACGTAAACCACACGAGAAAAAGATAAATTATTAGTTCATTTTCTTGTTCGAAAAAGTCGAATTTTCAAACTGCTATTACTTTAAATCAAATATTCTTCATTAATCTTAAATATTTATTCCGTTAAGAAAGTAAATTGCGTTCGTCAGAGCATTGAAAAGAAGAACTCTTGTTTCAAGATGAGAAATATTGCGCCATAATTTCATAGCCTCTCTTTATGGAAAAAAAACACGGTTTTAAACTGATAAAATTCCAGCAGTGTACTAAAACTAGTCGCTATCATTAATCAAAAAAGATTAATACCGATTTAAGAAAACAAGTTTAATGTTTTAAGGGAAGAAAAATTGTAATTTACGAGAGTTCATACTTTTTGCTTTCAACAAAACTAAAAATATTTTAAATCAAGCAAACAAGTTTTTCTATAGACAATTTTTTATGTAGTATAGGTTTAGCACACAAAACAAATATATTAGTACATAAATTTACTACAGTATAAATAAATCGAAAAATGAAAATAAAGCATATAAAGTAGTAATTTATTATCAAAAGCACCAAATGAAAAGTGAACTTATTTCAACGTAACAAACCGTACAAAACTATTAGTAACTGACTTGCCTACTTTTAAGCATTTGGACAAAACTGATTAAAAGAAAAGCAAAATATAATCATAAACTGAAACAAAATACACAAAATACATAATTGACGTACTATAGTTTTAATTATATAAACAAGAGCCTTCCTCGGTCTCTAAACGTCAAATGATAGAGAAGTAAAGGTGCTTAAAAGATGTCTAGCCAATAGGGAGGGACAAAAGAAAAAGTTTGAACAAGGGAGTAGCTCGGGAAAGGTCAGAAACAGGTGTAAGTGGAATAGGCGGGAACCCCAGTATACAACAGATTAAATTGAAATAGACTAAGTATTGAGTTGGCGACTAAGCTTCCATTGCTATTTTTTATTATTTTTACATTCAGCGTGTTATTTAATGTTTTAAATAAAATGTATTCGATCATTCAAAAGAAGACATTTCGATCTACCGGAATCTGCGTTTCGATTTTTCGTTCGAGTTAACGTATATTCATTTTCAGCTCATTAAAACGGAACGTCAGCTTGAGGAAAATGAACATTTTTAGCACCCTTCCTCATTTTGTTTTTATTCAAGGCTGCTCATGATATTTGCGCTGTGCATGGAAAGGGTGTTTAAAAGAACCCCTCCTTGTTGGTATACTCAAGTACAAATTGACGAGTCAAACGATAAGGGAATTGGAAAGAAGATGGAATGGCTCGCACTTTTAAAAAAAGAGTGACTTAGTTGATACCCTAATAGCATTTCTTTTCTTTGGTCATTTGTAGAAAATATTAAGGTCGTTCATTGAATTTCAGATCTTGATCAAACTCGTTCCAAATGTACTGGATAGGGTCAAGGTCTAAAATCTGGGTAGGGCAATTATTTAGTGAGCCCTTTAGTCTTCGTATCAATCAACAGTGAATCTGTCAAAATAATAGTTGCGCAATCATCCTGGAAAAGAAATGTATTCGTTCTGAAACAATTCTAGAAAGTCATGAATCAAAATCTGCTCCAAAATATAGTAGTTCAGTTGGTGTTGGCATTAAGTTTAACATAAATATGAAAACAACTCTTCACATCCACAGAACCAAATAGGTGACCAAATTATTTATTGGTATCACAAGTCAAACTTTTTGATGGTTTTCCATTGATGGACAAACGTAATCTTGATGGTAACCATCAATAATTCCATCATGAACCATTATATTTTTTGATGGCAAATAACATAAGTAACCATCACCCCAAAGTAGGAATTCAGACTGTTTTATGCTGGTCCAGCATAAGAATAGCAACTTGTTTTGATGGTTTGTTCATGTTGGAAAAAAAAATATATATATATATATATATATATATATATATATATATATATATATATATATATATATATATATATATATGTAAAATAATGTAGTCGGACCGAGCAGGAAAACAGACACAGGATTTTAATGAAAGCAGAGTAACTTTTTTTACGTCATACTTTGTTGAGTGGGAGCGAAAAAGTGATGTTAACTCCATTGACGAACAGTCTTTCTGGTAGGGAAAATCTTGCAAAAAGTGCAAAAATGTCTCTATTTAGGGAAAAGAGGGAAATCTCAGAAATTACTATTGGTTAATTAAATAGATCACGCGATTTCCACGAAGCTTAAAGGGAGAAATGCCTTTATTTAAATTTATGCATAATTGGGCCAAAAATAGATTTAGAAACAGGATGTGGCTTTTTAAAAGTATGATAAAGTGCTT
Source organism: Parasteatoda lunata (assembly GCA_949128135.1). Classification (NCBI taxonomy): domain Eukaryota; kingdom Metazoa; phylum Arthropoda; class Arachnida; order Araneae; family Theridiidae; genus Parasteatoda; species Parasteatoda lunata. The sequence continues at coordinate 45,307,500 of OX421981.1, read as the reverse complement.
CGATTTGAAGAATTAATTAGTAATAAATTAGGAGTTGTTTTATAACGAAGAACCGCACATAAAAAGACTAATAGAAGCTTTTTATGTTACACACACACACACATATATATATATATGTGTGTGTGTGTATACATATATATACATATATACACATATACATATATATATATATATATATATATATATATATATATATATATATATAAATTTTACCAGCATCATCAAATTAAATACATTTTATTGTATAATTTTTTTAAAAGTTAACATAAACTATTTTAACGGCAGAAAAATGAATATTTTCATCATTAAGAAATTTCAAAAGCTATATTTTAGAGTTCAATATTTTTTTAAATTCTAAATAAATTTAAAATTACAACTGCTCCGGATATGTCAAAATAATATAAGGAAACAGTAAATAACTACAAAGTAAATTTTGCAAATATTTGACTACTTTTGCTTGCTTTTTAAAAGGTTTAGCATGACATAAGTACTATAAAGTGGTGAATTCTATAAACTTATGAATTATTTAGAAATAGTGGTGGATAAAAATCTACTAAATTGAATTTATTAAACCAAGAATCACAATTGTTAGACTACCACTTTAAAATATATATTTGCTGTCCGGAGCAAGGTGGCATCTCTAAAGCAATTTTAAGTATATTTTCATGCATTGACCCATAATTTTAAAACATATCTGTAGAAGGAAAATACTCCCAACTTTGAGCTTATCACTCACACAGAATGTTTATATAGCCAAAAATATTTTGAGTTGAGGTTTTATAAATTTAAAAGCATCTTTATCAAGAATTTGTCAATTGCATTCAAGGAAAAAAAACATATTTCAAATGATTTCTCGTAATACATTTGATGTTGTCAAATTTTTTGTAAAACGGAAAATAACGTTTTGGAGAAACATTTTTACCGCCTTAAGCCAGAAAAATAATTCATATAGAGTTGACAGGTTGAAGTTATAGTTTTTCTTTTTATCAACAGTTTAAGTGAAATGCTGCCAAAAATTCATCTTATATTCGTCATAAAGTTTATAGTGTAAACTTGTGAAAAAAGTTAAATGTTGTACTTTTTAGTTTTTGCTTGTGACAGTCACTAAGTTTGTGGAACGTGATTTTAGCATTTAAGAAATAGAAAACTGCATCTCTAAATTTTTTTCATGTCATTTAAAAATAATGAAAGTTTATTAAACAAACATATTTGAAATTAGGTATTTAAAGCGTTTTTAAAATAATCTAAAACTTACGTTACGTTAGAAAATTAAAACATCGCTTTTAGATTTAGTAATAAGGAATGATAATTAGCTAGTTTTTATCCAGTTGTTTTTAATTTAATAAAAAGCTAGGAACGTTATATATATATATGTGTGTGTGTGTGCTCCCATGCCATAGGTCCTGGGTTCGATCCTCGGGACGAGCAAGGCAGCCTTTCATCCCTTCATTGGATCGATAAATGAGTACCAAGCATGATTGGGAACTAAACACTGAGGGTTCCGCGTTCGGCTGACCACCTGACCGGAACATCTGCTCCTGCACCCCAGAGCCCAAGGTCAAGAAAATTGATATGGGCACAGTAGGCCTTGGCCCTCTATGGGCTGTCGTCGCGCCTATATATATATATATATATATATACATATAGGGCCATTTCGGAGGCCAATTCCCCAAATCAGGAAAAATTTCGGACTTTGGCCAGTTAATTTACAGCGTTGTTGGCCAATACGCGATCTGGCCCGCCAGATTGCGAATTGGCCGATTTCGGACTTTATATACCGTTTCGGACCGTAACATATATATATATATATATATATTGAAGTAAAGTATGGTAATATGATATTTCTAGTTAAATAACACTTAGTTCTGGTTAATAAAACTAAAATATACGGTATTTATACCGTAAATTTGGTGTTTTTCAGTTCATACTGTAACGGTTTACCGAAAATGCAGATTTTCATAAATATAATTCTTATAACGGCACCTTTAGTAAAATATACGAAACAAAAATTTAAATTTAATCGAATAAGGGTTTTATATAACATGCTTTTAGGTATCATATTAACTTTATCAAATATTTCCAAACTTACCAAATTTTACGCGCATCACAAATCCATATGTTATTGTTAATTCTACTAAAATCATTATCAAAACATTTCGATAAAAATTATGGAAGATTTCGGTGTTAACGTAGGGCTAGAAACATGGTAAATGTTACCATATTCGTGTAGTTTTGATCATACTTCAGTGTTGATTGCCAAAATAATGAATATTTTCCTAACAAAAAATATCATTTTCCCCCTTTTACAGAATATGCTTTTTATCTGAAATTGCTCTTAAAAAAGAGTAATGAATAGAATTAAAACAGCAGTTTAAAAAAAAAAAAGAAATTTAAAATCTTTACTTAGCGAAATAAATGTTGTATTCTAAATTTTAAATTAATTCTATATAAAACCATTTTCCATAAACGTAAAGCCAAATGTTATTTTAATTAAAACATATGGCTTAGTTTCTTAACTTGAGATTTTTCAATTATGTTTATGGAACAAGTTAGTTCACTAATGAATGTAATTGTTTAAATATTAATTGCTTACTTCTATAAAAAAGTTATTTCCCATATATATTTAATACTTTCAATTTTGTTAAAATTTACGAATAATTAGATTTATATTTATAACATTTATTTTAAAGCTTTAAAAAATGTTCAAAAGTGTAATCGTTTTTAATTTATTTAAACTAGCATTTTATAAAATTGAAATTATTAAAGATTTAAATTAAGATTACAAATTTTAATAAAGTTTGCTTTAATGTCTGTAAATGTATTGATTTCGGCACATTTTGTTATTGAGACTTTTATTAAGAACAAAATTAAAATAAATATTAAATTAAAATCATTAAAATGTTAACAGTTTTTATCGCTTTAAAAACTCCATGCCAGCTTAAATTGAAATTTTATCCAAATCATATATTTTGGGGCTAAAATATTTATAGAACGGAAAAATCGGTTAATTATAGCTTTGGGGAATTTTTATGATACATATAGATTAGTGGAGTTACAAAACGAGCACTAAGAGAAGATACAATGCTCAAATTTAAAAAAAAAAGAATCACCCTGGATAACTTTGGATCTAATGATCAGATTTTGCCGCTCTGTAACTCATTTTTTATAGTTCGAGAAGGTGACCTCAAATAGGCAAATAATAATTTATTATTTAAAGTTATTTAAAGTTATAAAATCAGGCACAAAATGCACTAAACGTACCTTTTTTTTTTATTATTTTAGGATTTCTGAGCCCAAAAACATAAGGATAGCCAGAATATGGGAAGTATTATCAAAAATAGGGTTAGGAGAGCTGTCCAAAATTTGGACCCCATAATGTGAATTTTACTTTTCGTCTATTTCATCATACCTTGAGAAATTTTCAAGGGAATTGAAAATCCGCACATAATTATAAAATTCATTTATCAAACGATCATTTCAAGCAAAAATAATTTTTTACTAAATATTTATTATTTTTTTTAATAATAAACGAAAATTTTTGAATTGTAAGGCTTATAATTTTTCACAGCATTTTAAATAATATAAATTTACATTGCAAAATACAAAATTTGAGTGAATTGACCAAATAGTTTAATGGAGTTTGAATTTAAATTTTTTTTTTATTAATTTGAATTTTTATTAATTCGAATTTTTGTTAATTTTGCTTTCGAGATAAAGCTAAATATGCAAAAAGTAAAATTACCACAAAGCTGTCCAAATTTTAGGCCGTTCACCTGACCAACTATTGGGACCATATTTCTCAATATTGTGGCTACCACATACATTTTTGGACTCGAAAATCCAAATATGACGGAAAAAAATGTCTATTTAATCAGGGAAAGTGCGTTTTGCTTCTGTTATCGATAATTAGGTCAGAAGATTCAATCATTAAAGTTATTCAGTGTGGTCCATTTTTATGTTTCGATTGCTGTTCATTAGCTAATAATTTAATCACTGTTTCATTTTGAAATAGTTAGTATTAATTTTTTAGGAAACTCTACGAAAAATGAAAACTTTATTACCTGGCTGCATATGTATAATATTTTATGATATAAGTAATTTAAGGAACCAAAAGTAGACACGTTTTCCTTTTCCATTACACATCAAGAATTTTAGTTGCACATTAAAAACAATTTAAATAAATGCTATGTATAATTTTACAATCAAGAATAGCACCCTGGGGCTAACTAAAAATAATCTCAATGAGAGCTTATCTTGTGACGGCCAGATAGTACTTTAAGATTTAGCCAGGTGGAAACTTCATTAATAAAAATAAAGACTAAATCTTTATTTTCTATTGTTAACGCATAAATTTTAAAAGCTAATTTATTCTAGTTATCTAAAATTTATATTCATAATGTCAATCAGCTATTTAAAGTTTCTTCAATGTATTTGAACTAAGAAGAAAAAGTCGAAGCTTATAAATTGTTTAAAAAGTTCGGTTTACTTCAATAAAATTATTTTTTTTCAAATATCTCTGAAAATGACTGGAAAATAGTTATTAAAAATGTCTCGAAAATAAATTATATCTAATTCATATAGTTTTGAAAAAAAATTGAAAAAGTGAGTTGTTTAGCCTTGGGGAAAGTGAAATGCTCCGCTCCTGTTTAACAGTAAAGAAAATGAACAGTTAAGTTTTTACCATTTTTTTTATTCATCGTAATTGAGTAAACTGAAGTAACCTATTAATGGCGCCACCGCAAAGAGGCTCTTTTTCAATACTTATTCGCTATAAGTTTAAATTTACCAACTGGGTATGAGTATCTCAAAATGTTCATCAGTTTGACTCTTTTCCCATCAAGACAAATCCATACAAATCCATATATATTTTGTTGTTGTTATGTATATTGTTTTGCTTTGTTTGTTGCTTGCTTGTATATATATTCAACAGTCAGATAGTGGGGCTATGGGACTTTGAACCCCCCGAAACCCCCAGCTCTAATGCCAAAATTTTTAAACTCCAAGAGTATATACGTTTAGAAGCATTAGAGGAAATCCATTATTGGCGAGATATCAAGGAAAAAAATAATGCCTAAAATAAAGCCAACGCTCCGTTTCTAACATTAAATTTTAAATAAAAAGCTTGCAAATTAATCACCAAAAAGACCACCAGAATTTAATATAACTCTGAAACCGAAACATATTTGTTTGTAAAAAAAACAGCAGCTTAAAGAAAATAAAATAAAAAATTTATTTTGATATTCGTTCCTTTGCGACATTGAATTATAACAAAACACACACTCTTAAAAATTAGGTATACACATATTATTTTTATATTAGATATACATTTATTATATTAAATTAGATGTACATATACTATTAATAACTAAATATTCACCTATTGCATAAAAATTTATACTTTACATTATTGTTAAAAGAAAAGAATATAAGCATTTGCATTTGCTTTTTATAAAATTAAATTGAAATGAAATAGTTGATTTAATTAAATTAGAACAAGATTAGGAATGATTATAAATAATAATTAATTTTTTAAAGGAAAAGAAATGTAAAATCTAGAGATTATGTACTGCCTATAATGGCGTAACATGAATGCATATTAGACTACTCAAAACAATTCATATATCCTTGGATAATTAAATATTTCAGCCCATTGAAGACAGCTGCCGTCTTTTTGCATAGAACAATTGGAAAAGTCTCTAGCATTTTCTAGTCAGTCTGACACTTTTTAGGTAAATTACAGTGCTGCACCATTTCTATAGGCTAATAAGGAAATAAAATTATTCGTAGCGTAGTCCTATCGTAGGTAGTTTGCGATAATCCTAGAGTGGTAAAGGTTTAATATCAATAGTCATATGTATATATATATATATATATATATATATACATTATTATTATTATTTTGTATTTAAAGACTGAAGACAAAAGAATCTGAGAACATAGCTTTCTACGGAAAAATAAAGTTCAATGTAATCTATTCTGTAACAATATACCTTCTTAACATATATCTAATACTTGATCTAGAACTTTCTAGTTCATCTAACCTAATGACTACTGGGAAAGGTATTAATCTTTCGTAATTGCTACAAACCTTCCAAAATGTATCTTAATAGTTTGCTAAGACTATTGATTAGAAAATATTAAACGAAGTTAATAATTGTAAAACGCAATAAAACACTCATATCATGTCATAAAAATAAACAGTGACTCTAGATATATTAATAAGAAATGATTATTAGAATTTACACAAGTTACGTAAAGATGAATAAATACTTAGTATATTAAAAATTTAATTCTGAGTTGATTAATCCCTTGACAAAGATTATTTTTGTAATGTGATGATTTAATATTTCTTTCATCACCATGTTTTTATTAAAATTCATTCCACGTTTTTTAAAAACATGTTTTTGCCTTGAACAGCTTAATCCCAAAACCTTCTGATGTAAAGAATCCCCTTTAATTATTACTCATAACATTAATATAGCATTATGTAAATATTAATCTATAAAATTTTATATTACACAGATACATAATACATAGATTTAAATACATTTTTTTTTTAATTCTGTGTTTTTTTCTGTCGCTTTTATTAATTTTCGTTTCGAAAGGATATTAAAATTAGTTTAGTAGATATTTTCTTGTTCATCAGCTTTTGTTTGCATTAGTTATTTCATGATTGTTAGTGTACTGTCTGGCAATCGTGAGATGTGTCTCTTACTTGAAAAAAAATAACCTCATTAAGAGTTTATCTCATTACTGCCAGAGAGTAGCTTAAACGTATTTCCTTATTTGTAGGATATATTGAAAATTATTTAGATTTTTTATAATTTATTGTTCAATGTTGCAGTAAAAAAATTTAAATTTATGTGTTTTTCCATATTACTATAAAACATCTCATGTTCATTCTCCCGAAAGTGAATAACATCTCCCGCATACTTTTAAAGGAAGTCTACTTTTATTTTTGACTTTTTTTCAGTTAATATTAACAACAAATTATAAACTAGAATTTCAAATTAAAACGAGTAGTCGAATAACTAGAAAAAGTATAGAAAATTATATCTACCTTGGACAACTATACAAACGATAAAAGATTTGAATTTGAATGATATCAAATAATTTGTTTGCCGAACTATAAAAGATGCAAGAAATGATAATTATGCAGTTGCAGACTTTGAACTTCGTAACCATTTTTAAACTAGATGTTTCTTTTTTTTTTTTTTTTTTTTATTGTAAACTATGTCAATGATTGATTAATTGATAACTCTGAGAGTCATATCAGATCATCTTGGAAAACGTTAGAAACAGAACGCCATGAAACTGCATTTGCTTTGCATTTGCATTTGCTTTACCGGCAGAAAAAAAAAATACTTTGTAACTTTTTACTAACATTTATGACTACAATTTTAAAAATGGAGAAGAAAGTTCACAGATTACAAATAATAATTTCAAATCAAAAAGTATAGTCAATTAAAAGTATAAAATGTGTAGTCAATTATAAATACAACCGGCAGCTACACAAACTATGAAATGTAAGTAATATCGAAGGATTTGTTAAAAACTCAACAAGAATAGAAAGATTTAAGAAACAATAATCATGTAGTTATGGTGCTTCCTATCCTCAAACCATTTTTCATTCTAAAAAACTATTCATTTTTCGAGTAAACTTTTACAACGATTGATAACTCTGAGTTGTAACAAATCACTCTAGAATGCGACAGAAACAGAAATCTATATGATTCGGCGTCATAAAACTACATTTGTCTTGAAAACTACGTGACCAATGGATAAAAAAAAAATAGTGGGACTGAAAGATATTGTATCGAAAATTTTTCTTCGTCACGTTTTAGTTGTTGCATTGTCACAACTAAGTTATCGAATTGTATTTATGACTGAAAATCGGCAGTTATTTTTGGGACTTAATTCGAATTCTTTGATGTGCACTGTATGAAAAAAAACAAATTTTACTTAAGAAAATATATTTTAATGAAGTTATTTTAAATGATTTAGAAACTGAATTAATTTAAAGGTATTAAAGTACTAAATGAAATTTATGAATGCAATATTTATATAATATTAATAATATTTAATATATGATCTAACACACAATAAATATAATATAGTTAAGAATCAATATCGTTATTATGTTAGTAATAATACATATTTGATAACATAATATTTATATAATATAATAAGTTATAAAACATTTATTGTTTTCTATAAAATAAATCTTAATATAAATTTTCAAACATTAATGATACGGACATCTAGTTAAAAATATTAATATAATAGGTAAGTAATTAAGTATGAATGTTTTTGTTCCGGTATTTTTTACCATAATTTGATTTAAACTGAATTATGATCGTATTTCTTTTTCGTCTCCAAATGAAATCGATACTATTGTTAAAGGGATTTAGTATAGTGCTTCCCACAAGCACGATTTGAGATTCATAGCGCATGCGCTAAAGAAAATAAAGTTAGCGTTACGGTTAACATAAGATTTATGTTATGTAAAATTTGTCTATTATCTTCATTTTTCAACCTGCAGCCTAGTTTAATATAGTATAAGAATACTTGAGTTTTCAGGCGCATCTGATTTCAGGTCAAAAATTAGTGCACGATACTTAAACGGTTAGCTTTCTCCAGTAACATGTAGTTTAAACATTCATCAGATTTCTTCACAAAACTTTCAAAAACCCCTCCAATATTTAGGAGTCTAAAATCTAGATTAGGCAGAAAAAATTATGCTTATTTTGGAAACTTTATATTTCGGTAATAAAATGCAATTATAAAAGATAATCAAGGGATTCAAAACTGGAAAAGAAAAATCTGAACTGCTTTTTACTTTTTTTAAGCTGTCTGGAATCTAATATTTTGAAAATATATTGCGTTAGAAAACAATACACCAGCACCTTCATAATTCGATACTCCTCTTGAAGATAAATATTGTGAAATTTGCAGAAAAGTGGAAAATATTTCCTTCTTTTTGTAAATTACATTTTATTCGAATACACCTGATACTTACAAGAATACTAACAAAATAAACAAAATATTTTCCAATCATATACATATATTCAAGCTGAAACTGCGGCTAGCATGCAACAAGGGTTTGTCAAGGTCGATTTTCGCTTTTAAACTACTTATTTTTACGTTTGCAAATATTCTTTACGGGCGAGTAAAAAATATTTCCGTGTCTTATCTCGCTAAGTTACATTTTCGCACACCTGGGTAACCTCTCTATCTCACTAGATTTAATATTATATTCAAAATAAAACACCGACAGGTGCCATTTTCTTTTTACTACTTCCCTGAATCTTTCATGAGATATTTTTATGAGTATTCCAGATTTTGAATTTTATGAGCTATTTATGGAGTTCAAGATAACAAGAAAAGGAAACAAAAAAAAAAAAATGCTAGAGAAAGGTTGCATTTTATACTTTCTATCTTTTACAGAATAAAATTTATGCTTAAAATTCTAAAATGCAAATATTTAAATATCCTTCTTGTAAAAGAGACAGATTTGTTTACTTTTCTGTAACCTTTAAATTACGCAAGCAAATTTATTATTGCATACAATCATAGATAAATAATACAAAAATGTATTTAAAATACATGCAGCATTCATTTAAAAATTGAAAGATTTCAATTTTAAATATATTATGTAAAGTATACGAATATTTCAATGTTGCATTTTTTTCTCTTTTTCGATATTTTAATAAACTAATTTAAATATTTCCTCTTGTCCACAAAGAGAAAAAAAATCTGGAATACAAAACAATTTTACTATCTTTTGCTACAATGTTGTCAAATTATATAGAAATATCTTAACTTAATAATATGTCTAGAAACTTATACTTTTTGGTTTTAAAGAAAAAGGCGCTGTCAGGGTAACAACCTTGAGAATGATTCGAAGACATGCCATCACAATTTTGATCCTCTGCAGAGAGGATAGCTCCCCAACTTTGTTAACTCAACGACCTACTAGCGAAATCGAGCACTTTACGGTAGAACAGTTTAAGGAGGACCGATACCACTGCCCTTGGTCCCTCAAAGGCTGATCGAAGTGGTCACACACCCGCTTACTGACCACAGCCAGTGATGCTTGACTTCGGTGATCAGCTGGGAACCATGTCTTTAAGATTAGTCATCTGCGGTACTTTTTCTAAAGAAAAAGAATTTTTTTCTGGAATATAAAATAGTTTCTGTTCCATTAACTGGAATGTCAACACTGTCAAATAATGCGGAAAATTCAAAATAGTTTGAGTTAAAAAGGTAATATGTGCAAATGTGTACATTAGTTCACTAAAAAATCTCTACTTTTTTTAATACCAAAAACATTTCTGACATCAGGGTAATGTATATGATGCTGTTTAGTAATTAAGATTTAAATTCTTATTTAAAATTATTAATAATAAATTTATATACCATTTTGAGTTGAGGAGCTGAAACAATGTTACGTTTTTTGAAAATTGTTACACGATCCCTTTCCCTGTCACCTAAAACATCTGAATCAATCATGCTTACATGATATTTTGGAGTATAATTTTTAGCTGAATATTTTATTGTCTATAAAAAAAAGATAAGTCTCTATCACCAAATTAAAAAAATTCCGTTCCATTAGTTTCAAAGCAATAAACATGTTTTTTTTTTTTTTAAGATCAATTAAATCAAAGAGTTTTGTATTATATTTTTGGCCAATAAGAGTTATTGGCCAAAAAAATCAAAATATTTTAAATATAAAAAAAATTAAAATATGAAAATATTCAAATTATAATAATATTCAAATTATAAAAATGTTTAAAATATAAAAATACTTAAAAAAATGTCTCTCACATGCGCGTGTCTATTGAAAGGTTAAATAAAAAAAAAAAGTAAACCTGGCACAAAAATGTTATAGTTTTATTTATCTTTCAATAAATTTCAGACTTGTTACGTTAAAAATAAAATGTAATTTCATAGCAGCGATTTCAACTTTAGGAACATTGTTTAATGTTTAAATTTTTTGGTTATCTTTTTTTTTCACCGAGATTTACATTACACCGGAAACAATAACTTTAATAGCAAAAGAATTAAATTTCAAACATCATACATACAATTTTTAAAGATAGTTTTTATTTTTAACTCGTAGTCAAAGTTAAACAAGAAAGTTAACCATAGTAAAACAAGAACTATAAAATCTTCTAGACCTCCTTAAATTACGTGTTTTATACTTTTTTATATTAAATAGTAAATATAAAAATAAAACATTAGGCCAATGAACGTTAAGAAGAATATAATTTTTAAGAGAAAAAACAGGCCCGAATTGTGCACAACTGTCAAGTATTTACCATTTACATATTATACATATACACAATAGCACCTGTGTTTGCTTATAATCATATGCAAATGATGCACAATTTTTGTAAAACAAAGTATTTTAGTTTTTCTAAACTGAAATCAGTATGCATGAAGGGAAGAAAAAGAAAAAACAGCTATAAGCTACAAAGCATAATAAATGTAAAAAATTGAATTCATTAAGTTTTATGAGTTTGAGACATTTGAATTTTAAAAGAAATGTAGCTTTGGTTATTTATTTCGCTAACATAGTCAACGCTTGATATAATGCTCCTTGCTGTCCAGCCTAAAGAGTACAGTGCACCACAAAAAATTAAAATAAACGGAACACCCTGAATAACTTTTGATCTAATGATCGGATTTTTAAGTTCTAGGTCTCAATCTTAATGACACCAGGGGGGGGGGGGATCTCAAATATGCTAATTAATAAGTGCAGAAGATATTTTCAGTTACGACTTCAGACCCAAAATCGTACTTTCTCTGAATATACACACCTCTTTTTAATGGATTGGATTTCTGAGCCCTAAAATGTAGGGGGTAGCTGCAATCTGGGAAATATGGTCCCAATAGTTTGATTAGGAGAGTGATCCAAAATTTAGACCACTTAATGTAAATTTTAATTTTGTGTATTTCGCTATATATTATTCAAGCAAATCAGATCAGAAACAAAAGAATCAGACAATCGAGAATTATTCAAGCAAATCAAAAAAATGTTCCATTCAACTTTTAAATTCGTTTATTCCAGAAATATCGTTTATTCCAGTGAAAAATAACTATTAATAAATATTCATTATTTTTCATAAATTTAATTAATAATGGTCGAAAAATTTTTGAATTGTAAGGTATACAATTATTTACATCATTTTAATGAATGTATTTTTACATGGCAAAATACAAAATTTTAGCAAAATCGGTTAAATAGTTCCTGAGAAATTAAATTTCAAAAAGTCAGACACTTATAATTTGATTTTTCAAGAACTATTTGATTGATTTTGCTCAAATTTTGTATTTTACCACGTAAAATTATATTCCTTAAATTGATGTAAAAAATTTTACACATTACAGTTCAAAATTTTTCCCCATTCTTAAGTAAAATAATAAAAAAATCATAAATATTTGCTAAAAGTTATATTAATTGGATAAACGAATTTTATAATTGACTGTAAATATTTTTTCAATTCGCTTAAAAATTTCTCAAGATATAACGAAATACGCAAAAAGTAAAACTAACATTAAGGGGTCCAAGCTTTGGAGCGCTCCCCTGACCAAACTATTGGGACCCTATTTCCCAGATTACGGCTACCCCTTGTAATTTGGGGTTCAAAAATGGAATGTTTATTCAGAGAAAGTGCATTTTTGTGTTTGATATCGTAACTTAATCATCTGCTCTTAAATTAACTAGTGTATTTGAGGTCACCTGCTTGAGCCATTAAAATTGAGTCCCAAAAGAAAGCTAGCTTCTCTACAGTACTCATTTGTTAATCCTTCTGAGTTTATGCAAAAGAGAGAATCAATAGATCATTAAAAATAATTCAAAAATGTAATTAAAAGAAGATTCATATTTAAAAGATATTCGATGAATATGATTTAGAAATTCAATACTTAATCAGGATTCAAGAAGCGAATATACAATTGTGTTTATTACTCACTATTCGATTCAAATGATTTACGCATATCATAACAATAAAACCTTTTAATTATATTTCCGATGAGTTAAAAACGTAGCGTAAAATATCATACATTATAAGATAGTGTTTTGAAATGAAATCTAGTAAAATGCAAATTCTGATTATTCATTAATTTTCCCGGTGTATTTTTCTAATATTTATGTGTTGTTATCTTTATTACATTTTTGAAAGGTAATAAACGTATTAAAATATCTCAGAAATATTTCAATACATTTTGTTTGTAGATAAACCTGTAAAATGATAAATGATTCTGGAACTATACTTAACTAGATACTTTTTTTTAAATTTAACACACCTTTAACTTACTTTTGACGCTATACGGGTCATATTTTTGCAAGAAATACAAATATTTGTACAGCCAACAGCCTTTTTTTTTAACTGCAAATGTTTTGGAGAAATTTTCACAGCAAAACTCATCACGCTTTGACCCGATAAAATCACCCAAGCCAAATTTGTATTGAACAAAATAAAAGGAGAAATTTAATATTTTCTTTCTATTTTTTTATCCCAGCAATTTTGAAAATATTCATTATAGTAATATGAAAAACTTGAACGTTATTTCAAAAACTATTGTTATTGCTTTTTAGAAAAATCTCCTTTCGTTTTTAATAAAAAATAGTTTGAAAACTTTATTTTTAATAATGTTACAATCTTAAAATTCAAAAAGTCCAGACTGAAAAAGCTTTGATCATAACTCTGGAAAAAAAATTTTTTCTTCTGTTGCATGAAATTTTTTAATGAATCTTGGATATTTTCAAGTAGATGATTTCAATTGTGTAATCATTTCTCTCTTAAGATGCAGTTTTTTTAACGTGGCATTTTTAGTCCATTTTTCGTAGAAATGTACATGTTTAAAAACGTTACATACAGCAGGGGGCTCATTTAAATTTTGCGACGCACTTCTAGGGAAGTTAGGGCACATCATCAGGATTAAAGTTGCTTATGAAAACCCATGCCTGAATATGACGGCTAAATATGTTGCTTCTCTATTATGATTTGTTCCGAAGCACACGAAGAGACATATCATAATAGAAAGCGCCCCTAGCGACTAATGACGATAATTCCGGGAGGGGTTCCTACGCAATTTTGATCCAGATGATGTGCCCTAACTTTCCTAGAAGTATGTCGTAACATTTACGTGAACTGTGTTATATGAATTATAGACTAAAAATGTTGCCTCAAAAAATATGTGAGAGGAGCGAAACTCAATTTGAAATTCCCTCACCCAAATTAGGAAAGATCAAGTTTTTTTTTCTAATAACCGTCGTTGAACAGCAGACCCAATTTTTTGGGTTTAGGACTACTAATGTTCAACTCCGTAGCCTTGTAATTTTGAAACCCAATCCAGAAGACAAGGCAACTCCCGGATCGAGTATTGGGAGAAATTTACCTTCGTGGAGGACTTTTTGATGAAACTAACCCGCATTTGCTTCACATGAAGAGGTAGACCACGAGAACCTCTCACGGACGGCAAGGGGACTCTAACCCATGATCCGTCTACCACTGAGGATATTTCACGTCAGCACTGTGGTCAGTGCGAGCCGGATGCGGAATTCATATCGTCTGGGATTCGAACCCGGTTTGCCTCATTGGAAGACAAACGCTCTATCCCCTGAGCCATCGCTGCTCAAGATCAAATATTTGTGTAAATGCAACAAAATATTTGGTCTCCAGTGTATATATTTGTCCCCCAAATTTTTAAAAATATATGCAGCTAAACAAAGGCTTTTAACTTAGAGTAAATATAGTATTATATACATTACTTTGTCTAAACATTTAATATTTCATCTAAAAGATTAAAATTAAAAGCTTTGATCAAAATATATTATCAGTTATATACCTGCGAAAAAGGTGATAATTAGGTTAAAGATGGATTCATGTAGTTTTATGTGCAGGCTACTGCATTTAAATTCCTAAATACATATACTTTTGTGTACTCATAATGATATTACAAATAACCTTCTAAAGTAAGGCTCATTTTGCAGAAGATGCAATCACTCAAATTGCAACATAACTAAATTTAGTCTCACTTCTAATAATAAGCGAGATATTACAGACAATATAATTTCAACTTTAACTCGTACGCTGTTTCCCCCGAGAAACGACACTCATAAAATATAATAGCACCTCCTAAATTATATTCTGAAAAGGATAACTGCCGCCATGAAAGAGATTCATTCACAAAAGTTGCTTTAAAATAAGTGAAAAGGAAAAGTTAAATCATAAATTAAATGTTCTCTATGAGGAGTGTAAGAATGTTTCTAGAAAAGGGAGGAGGGAGGTAAGAAATTCGTTCGTAAAGAATACTTCAGATAATTCTTCTTCGCAAGAATAATTCCAAGGCTTGGTCGGTCGAAGCTCTCCGGCGAATCGGAAATGCAAAAAATTAAAATGTATGAAATGAATTTTTTTGGAAGGAAAGTGAATTGTTTTAGAAGCGAGGTAACATACATATTCTTAACTAGCCAATGCAATAATACACTGTTAGAATTTGCCGATTAACCGTAAAGTTTTCTGCAACGAACTTTTTTCTTCACATTTGTGGTTTTGAAAATCGTTTACAACTAATATGGTTATACTACCATGATTACAAAAATGTACTGGTCTTTTATTATTTAAAACTAGCATAGTTTCAAAACTGTGAAAAATAGAATAGCTGGACATAAGAGCTAGGCTTTTAGATAGGCAATGAGCATTGGGGAGTGCATGACTCTGGAAACTCTTTATGTGTTGAAGGGAATAGAGGAAATATTGTGTAGTCAACCATGGGACCAACAGAATATATGTATATAATACAGGTAATCAACAGAATATATGTATATAATATGTGTCGGCTATAATATGTACGCACTTACTAGGAACTAGGTGCCTGCATTAAGTGGGCTTAGTTGGTAGTTTTTTTGGTAGTTTAACCGTATTAAGTGAAAACAGTTAATAAACTTTTAACGGTTTAGACTTTTCTCACGGTTAACAAAGAATGCTTAGGTAAAAAAAATCGAAGTCTAACTAATCACTATTGAGATTGAAAAACATCAAAATTCGATTTACTGCTACAGGAAACTGAGAGAAGAAAAAATTTGCTGTGTAAAAACACCCCACATTTTATCGATTCGATCAATTAAACTTGTTTCGATGTCTTTCCACCGCTTTATTCACTAGTGATTTGATATATTTCTTTTACGTTTTAGTCTCTTTTAGCTTAAAAATGAATTTATAATCCTAATCTACAGATTTTTATAACAAACATATTTTAATAACCTTTTCCGGAAAAAAAAGTAATAACATTGTGATGATGTATCGTTAATATCTTAGGTAATTGATCAGTCCCATGTTACTAAGTTATATTAATCCTTGAATAAATTGTTCAGAAAGATAAATGAAACCTTCTTTCTAATGTTAAATCGCCTTATTTATTAACCAGAATGTAACCAATTCAATGTTGGGTCTTTGGCGTTTACCTAAATAAAATCCTAATTTTTTTTATCCATATTCCTTCATCTATTTTCAACAACCACCGGCTATAGTACGAACTCATAGTTTTAATGCTTAAACTTTAACAAAAAAGTCATCAAATCTAGTTTCCTGCCGCGAGAAATTATTTTGAATTATAAAATTGATTTAAAACTGAAACATTTAAATTCAATCAGAAGAAACTTCAACAGTGAAAATAGTTTAACCTTTCTCTGCAAAAAATATTATCACTCAGAATCATTCCAGAAACCCTGTGTTTGTTGCACTTACAAAGATGAAAATAATTTCTGTCATTATTTTGTTTTATCTTCTTTTCTATTTAATCACCAATTAAGGCTTTATTTATATGACTTTGGTGCTAAGAAACATAAAATTAAAAAAAAAAAAAAAATGCCTGTTCTGAAGAAGAAAAGGTGAAGCTCCAGCCCGCATCATTATTTCTCCAAGTAAGGATAGCAAAAACTTTTGCAAATTTGATTAAATATTTTAATAGAAAGGCGAGCAATTACTTTTTAACCGAAAAATCCATTTTTACAGGTAGATGTTAAGGAGCAAAAATATGATATGCAGTGATTTTTACAGTGTTAATTATCGTAAAAACACTGAATCACTCTAGTTAATTAAATATTATTGTAAAAATTAAAGTATAATAATTCACTGTAAAAATGGATTTTATGGATGAAGAACCAAAAAAGCTTTTGCTTTATACCGTAATTTGAATCAAACTTTTTTAATTTTTCAGAGTGAATCTAGCAAGCAGAATATATACCGTACTTTTTACAGTATTATTTACCGTAATTCACTAAACCATTATTAATATTACTGTATAAATTAGGGTATTACTGTATAAATTAGCGTATATTTCACAGTAAAAAGGATTTTAGGGATGCTGGTGCTTTATACCGTAATTTGAATCAGAATGTTTTAAAGTGTATTTAGCAACTAGGATGTATACCGTAATTTTTACAGCATTCATTACCGTAAAAAAATCAACCACTTCAATCAATAAAATATTACTGTAGAAATTTGTGTATAATATTTCATCGTAAAAATGGATTTTACGGATAAAGAATCCAAAAAGATGGTACTAAAGCACCAGTATAACGGTATTACGATATAAATATCGTAATTTGAATCCGAAATTTTTAAAGCGTATCTATCATCCAGGATGTAAAATTCTCATTCTTGGACCTCTGGCCCTTACCTAAAATAAATCCTAACTTTCCACTTTTTTTATTACTAAATGAAATCCTATTTATATTATTGCATCTATTTTCAACGGCCACTGGCTACATTAAATACGGACTCATAATGCTAATGCTTGTAAACTTTGATCAATTAACCTTAACATTAAACTCAAAATGGAAATTTATTTACAGTTTTCAACCTCATTAGCTTTCTGATTTTATCAATTCCTATTTCATATTAGTATTTTCCCACTCGATTTAGTTTTGAAATTCTTTTAACATCCGAAGTTTTATGTAAAAGAAAAAAGAAATTTAGTTAAAAAAAATAAAATCTTGAATATCTTACTAAAGTAAAAATTATTTAAATATATTTTATA
Source organism: Parasteatoda lunata (assembly GCA_949128135.1). Taxonomy (NCBI): domain Eukaryota; kingdom Metazoa; phylum Arthropoda; class Arachnida; order Araneae; family Theridiidae; genus Parasteatoda; species Parasteatoda lunata. The sequence goes on along the minus strand of OX421981.1, from coordinate 45,289,449 downwards.
GAATGGTCCGTTGATTTCATTATTTAGATATTCGATGTTTAAATTTAAGTTCTTAAAAAAATATTGAAAAAAATTACTTAAATCGTTCAAAAATATAGATCACAATATTATTTTTTATATCTTTTTAGAGGTTCGGATATATTTTACAGTCAAAATAATACTCATTTTATGTCAGCAAATAGGACTTTATTCATTACTATTTCTTTAGTTTTTTTTTTTAAATTAAAAGAAATATTATGAACAAAAAATTCATTTTTCCAGAACAACCAATTGTTTCTAAAGTATATTGTTCCCAATAAGGCAACTAGAAAATTATATTTTCGTCCAAAATTAAGAACGCTCGCTGTATTTAAATTAACGCGTAACAATAATTCAATACGAGAAAACTTAATTAGAGAACTCATTTGTTAACTCGCGCTATTTAAGATAATATTGTGATTTATACTATTTAAAGTTACCCAAACTGAAACCTCATTTATTTCCATATATGAAGTTTCACTGAATTATTAATATTGATTATTTTGAGTTTAAAGTTGCTTTTAGAATTTCAAATATAATAAGCTATTTTCATAGTATTATCTATTAACTATGATGTTGAATGAAATTTGTTATTAATAATGGTATGTTTTAAAACATTGTTTACAGTGATTAAGCTGAGAATTACATAAATCTTTAAGGATGTTTTTCGAAGGCTCCATCAGAATACGAAATGATGCTTTTTGTTAATAATATGCTGTTTTTATAACTGCTATGAATTTGCAACTGTTACTGATGACTGTTAGATCAAGTTTAGCCTATGTGACTGTCTACGCTTATTTTGAAAATGTAGGCAGGTGTCATTATGGAGAAAAGCCGCAGTTTTCTTAAAATGAAAAAAAGTTTGGTCTAATTTTTTTTAATATTTGAAAACTTAACTCTAATGCTGTATTTAGTAATACTTCACTTTAGATATTTTCAGCAGAATGTTTACAAAATCGGTAACGAGTTGATGTTAGTTTGTTGTTTTTGCAAATCTTCATTAATTATTTTATTTATTCTTAGTTATTTTATTTTATTTAAAGAGCCGTATTTGCAATTTTTTATTTTTATTTTAATTTGCAAATACGGCAAGATGATGTACATAGTTTAAAATAATTGCATAGCTTCAAGGCACTTAGCATTTAAACTATGGCTCTTTTACATGGTGAAAGAGCTTTGAAAAGCAGCGTTAATGCGTGATTCCATTTATAAGAAACTTCTGCAACGAGAATTTTAATTATCTCAATTTCTGATTAAGTGCAGGGTGTTCTGTAATTGAAACCTTGAAGATACAGTGTATGAGAAGCTTTCTTAAGGATAAATCAAACAGTTGTCCATCTAGGGTCACAAAGCTAGATGAAGTGAGGAAAGAATAGAAATGAAGAAAGGCTTGTAACGAGAGTGAAATGAATTACATCAGAATATTTTATATTAGTAGTGTTTCTAATTAAATTATTTCTACTTTTCTTTGCTTTTCGGGAATTTAAAAAAGGTTACTGTTTTTCTTACCTGATTCCTCAATTAGGCTTCGTCAGAATTTGAAAAGTATTTTTTGTCTTTCGCTTAAACATTAATTTGTGATTTAATAAGGAATCACTTTCAAACTTCATTTTTTAAATTATTCATGAATTGCACTGTAAAAACCGTGCTCTGATATTTCTCCAGATTTTATATTGAACAACGCATATTTTTTCATGAAGAACCCTTCATTTCAAGTTAACAGCAAATCAAGCTTCCATATACAATTTAAAGCGTGTAAATAAATGTAGGCACTTTTAATAGAAAAGGCTCACACCAATCTCATGTGCATTCACACCATAAGTGAATTATTTTCGCTTCCATAAACAGCAATGTTGGCGCTCAAAATCTGTAACGAGTTCGTGCGAGTATGTAATAGTCTTCCATGCTATTATTCCTCTTCAGAAAAAGATGCACGTAATAAGATGTATTTTCAGTTGCTGGATAGAGTTGTTGATATTTTAATTTTCAAATCTTTACAAGATAAGTAAGATAAATTCGAACTAAACTTAATGGAATGAAAGCGGACAGAAAATATACATTATTAAATAAATTATAGCATGCATTATCGATCCACTTTTATTCGTATTCCGAATTTTTCTTACTAATTAAACTTATTAACTAAGCTTATTTCGAATTTATCTTACTACTCTTAGTGTGCTACGCGTATGTTTGATTTATAAACTATTTTTTTTTTATTTTAAGCAATATTGCAAAAATTAATGATTTTCATCTTATAAATTGAATAATAAAAATAACTTTACTAACTCTTATGTGTATCTTATCATACTCTAACTATACACTTTAGTATTACACAATACACTGTTAGAAATTTCTTGGAAAATACGGTTAAATAACATTTTATTTAAATGTTATTTTACCATATTCAAACAAAACAGTCAAATAATCATAAACAAGTTGGTATTCAAACTATTAACTGCAAGAAAAACTAACTACTTTAATCTAATATGCTTTGATAATCAGAGCACATCTAATAAAGTCCCTTAATTCCTTGAAGATAGGTGCATATTTTAGCCGAGAGGGGTTATCTTTCTTTCTCATGACCGACAAAATAGGGGTTCGATTCCCAGCGTTGACACTAAATTTTTGCCTCCATTCCCTTCAACACATGAAGAGTTTCCCCTCTCCTGCACAACCCAATTTAAGACCCTGGGCTATTAGAATACGATATTAGAAACTAATAGCAAACTAAATAAACCACATTCCACGGTTCATTTAATAAAGCACTACTCAACCGCAACCTAACGCCCTGTTACCTAACGAAAATTTTTGCTCCAATGTTCAGTTTAATTTCTTTTTTTACAGTTCTGAATCCATGCTAGTTAAAAATGGTTAAAAACCGTGTAGTTTTGTATTCATATCTTTATAACCATACTAGTTGTAAACGGTTTCAAACTCGTAAAGGTAAAAAATGTTGTTTACCGTTAACTATACTGTTAATTGGATGTAAAGACTGTTGTCGGTTGTTTTACTGTAAATTTAGAATAAAAATTTTAACAGTGCAGAAACTGGCATAGGTTCTTCGTACTGTGGAACACTTGGTTTAAAATCACTTGCTTGCCACCATTTTTGTCTTAAGATAGACTTAATTTTTTTTATGTTGCATATGTTAAGGATTGTAATTACGAAACGTTTAGCATGTGAATAAAACATATAAAAAGAATAGGAATGTATATCCTCGTTAATTTTTAATGCTTGTGACATGTTAACATTTTTATCAAATTAAATTCTTTTTATAATTTTCCTATTTATTCGATTTACTGAGAGGTTTTTTTATTTTTTTTCTTAATTTAAATAAGAACATATGGTGCATGAAATAAGAAGCAAAATATTTCATTAAGCTACTCAATTACAGACGTAAAAATGTATTAAGAAAGGATTTATAAATAAATTGTGGAAAACTTTGCGAAAACCAAATTCAGTTTCTTTTCTGCATTTACTTTTCTGCATATCTTGAAAACTAATTAAAAAGTATGAGATTTTTTTCAAATTCAAAAAGGACTTCATTTCTTCGAAAGTAAGTTTCAACAAAAATTTTAAAACATTTGCATTTACATTGATTATTATTATTTTTTTTATTTTTAATTTTTTTTTAAAATAGCATTTTAAACAAATAATCGTTAAAAATAATTAGATTCACTTTAAGAAGAATTTTGATAGAATTATTTTTGAATTTTTTTAATTTAATTCATATATAAATATTTTTTTTTTATATTATATATAACTCACAACAAAATTTTCAATTAGTTTACTGGATAAATTTTTACTGGTGATATTTTTTTCTCTTGTTTTCACAAAACTCGTCTCTTTTTTTTTACAAATTAAGCTGAAGTTCTATTTTTTTTCGACGAAACTTTTTATATTAAGTTTATTTAGTTATTTACAACTTAAATATTCTATCTCATTTTCGGTAACGATGTAAGAAATGGTACAGCATTTTTTTTACTTGTGTATATTTTATGTAAAGCTCTTTTGTGCTCTTTTATGTTTATATTTTAGTTATAAAACTGTATATTTTAGATTTTTTTATGAATTGCTCTGTTATCAAAATTTATTCAAAGTCTGAAATTGTCATTCTTTTTTATATTTTAAAAATTACTATTATTAATAATAACTATTATTAGCAATAATATGTTATTACTAATAATAACTTTGAAATGTATTAGATAATAGTAAGTGCAAAAGATTAAAAAAATAATATTTTTTTAGTTCCTTAAATAGTGCATTTTAATTTAACAGTCATTCGTATATGATGTTAAAGAAGTATAGTTTATACTATACTAAAAAATGCGTTATGAAAAAAGTGGAAACTACATAAACAAACATACTTTAAATATATGTTTAGTTTAAAAAGATAAGCGACTATTTTTTAACTTTTTATACATTTGACAGATTTATGATTAATTGCCGGCAATATTTCTAGAAGACTTTTATAGGCAGAATCACGACCAGAATTTTCTTCATGTAAAATTAATGACAAAATTATTCACTACTTTTGTCATTAATTAAGTAGCAAAATAATTTAGAGCTTTTTTTTAGTATCAATTCTTTTTTTATAATTTCTTCTTCCTTAATACTCTTTTAATAAGCTCATAACACATGTTATTATTCAGTATTTTTTTTTCTTAATTCCCAATATTTTTTTATATTTTTATTCCGCAATCCTTAACATATGTCATAAAACCTGTTTCTTAAGAGTCTGTAATTCTTACTAAAAGTTAATTAATTTTTCTTAATATTTTCAATTTGATCGAATTTTGCTTTAATTCATTTCTTTCCATGTTCGACTCAATATGGAAAGTAGTTTAATATATATATAAAACACATACGTGAGCAAATCTAAGCGAACAGTATATCACTATTAGATTATGGTATACGACTAGTACAAAGTGGTCCTGTCACTGATCGAGAAAATAAATTTGTGGTCGTAAACCTTACATGATCATAAAAATGCAGGTTTGCCAGTAAAATTTATTTCAAAAGATTTTACGATCACCGATTTTAAATTAGCGTTATGCTCGTAAAAGTTATATGATCGATGTTGTAAGATACGATATAGTGAGAGAGTTGCGCACCTAGTGTCTGTGATCAATTTGTAGAGGAAATGCGAGCGAGAAGCTCATTGCCATCGGCTTGGATCGAACCAGGAATCTTTACATTCCTCGATGTTGTAACCAACCTGGAAAGCAGTGTACAGCTTAGAATTACATTAGGAAGCATCACATATTAATCGTATAAATTAACTGCTGATTCTACTAATTTTGCTGAAGTTTGTTAGAACAGGTGTTTTTGTCAAACAAGGAAGATGAAGACTTATTTTGCAGTGATGCAAGACTATCGAAAGATCGTTACAATTATGAGAACTGCTATTTCTTTTTTTAAAAATAGATAAACATTAAATTATTTAAAAAAAACTATTTTTTGCATTAAATAGGGACTAAATTTCTAAAATTTAAGGAAATTTCTTAAAGTTTATAGAAAATGATTAAATCTTGTTTTTTTTCCTATTACACGAGTCGAAATATATAGCTTACCTGAATATAGTGTATATGATAGTGTAGATATTGTAAATTAACTTAATAGAATAACATTAATAGAGTAATAAGAAACAAAAATACCAATAGTTATTTATTTATTTTTATAGATATATTTTCAAATGGTTCTTGTGGACACACTCTAGAAAGAAGTTGAAGAAAGGATGGCTTTTACTTAACCTAAAATTAAGGTAAGTAAATTTTTTTTCCAATATTTTAACTGTTTATATCTAGATCTAAATTACTTTCTAGATAATACAAATATAATTCTCATTCTTGCAAATAGATATGGCTGTTTCTTGCAAGCTTGAGATGCAAAAGTACTATAAATTACATCAGTGATCGGTATTAGTAGAAAGTCTCATATTTAGTTTAAAAAAGTCTGTTTGATGCTACAATCACGAGATCACAAACCTGCAAGCGTAATAGAATCGTAATGGCGGGAAATCGTTCGAGAAGGAATCGTACTAGCGGTAAATCGTTTGCTAAGGAATCGAAACGGCGGGAAATCGGTTGGGAAGGACTCGTAGTTCAATGTAAAAATAGTGATAATAATGAATAAAGAAAAATAAATTTTTTATATGATTTTTCGTTATTTTTATAAAATAAAATATAAAACAATTTCGAACTGTAAGGTATACAAATTTTACCATTACTTAGTATTAAACATGTAATTTTAAATGCAAAATTTTATCAAAATCATTCGAAATGTTCTCAAGAAATCAAATTTTAAACATAATTATTTTTAAAATTAACCTATAACGAAAAAAAGATCATTTAGAATAAATGTATACTCCGTAACACTAGTTTCTATATTTTTGCAGGTCAAAAACAAAATTAATAAATATTCCATTTTAATTACCGCTTTTACATTGAAAATTGAATTTACCAACCCTTTGAGAAAAGAGTTATATTTTTTTCACGAAATATGTTTTAAAATGACTGCTTAAAGACCTTATAAATTATTTAAAGAAAAAAAATTAAATTAAGAAAATTCAGATAAAATAAATATTATATGCACAGGATTCCAATAAAAAGTTTCTCTGTTATCTCATTTCTTTGGATTTATCATGAATCTCAGTCATTCTAAAAATATTTATTTGCTTAAATTAATACCGCATTGCTGTTTACAAAAGTCTGGAAAAATAGAGTCTATATGTTAAATGAAATTAAAATAACAATGTTGTTTACTTCAGCTAAGAAGAAAGCAGACATAAAAATTGAATGATCCAATTTAAATAGATAAATATTTATTTATAAATTTGCTTTCCTAAGTAAATTAATATTTAAATATTAAAATACTATTTATATTCGTATTTTCTTTTAAACATTTAGAAAAAAAAGACAAGCTTTAAATATGCGTTTTTTAATCTCATATAGAATTTCTTAATATTATTTATCTGCCAAAAGGGAAAAAAATTGGTTTATTTAATTATAAACATGTTTTCTTAAAAAATAAACTTGGTGCAAATTTATTTATTTAGTGTTTTTTTCTGGTTTCTTCTTATCTCGCTGTATTTGTTTAATTATTTTTAATTTTAAAATACATTTAAATATTAATACTTTATGCAAGGAAAAGTGGGATAGGATCGGGTAAATAAGATTCGAAGGCTTGATAGAACTAAATTGTTCGCCCAGTCTTACCCCTCTAGTATGTTAACTCCATGGAAAATTTAGAAGCTCTAAAATTTTAGGGGAAAATAGCAAATATATTTATTTTGTGTGACAATTTAAGAAAATTATGTATTTAATTTACATATGATGTCAAGAAGAAGAGAGAGGAACAATTGCACTGGGGGCCGGGGCTGTTAAGGGCCCGAACAAATTTCCTTACAAAAAATAAACGTGTACTAACTAAGAAAATTGCAGAAAATTGTTTTTATAGAAACTATAATTTCGTATAAGGTTCTTTAAAAATTTCTCCAAAATATAAAAATAAGTCTTTTTGTGCTTTGAGAAAGGAGCTACTATAAATTTTATCCTGGGGCTCGTAAAACCTTTGTTCAGCTTTGGATGTAGTTATATTCTTTTCTGGCTGCACTGCAGCATTCGTGGGAAAAGTAAAGACACACTTCAAGGGGGTTCCCAATCTTCTCCAAAGAACAGACGTTATCTAAAGGCAACAGAACACTGCTACTATTGGTCTAAACCTTATTGTTTGTGAGTTTATAAAGTTTTTTAAACATATAATAAGCTGGACTAAAAATAATTTTCGTTGCTGTAATGACCATTAAATAAGGATAGCTTAAAAACTATTGAACTTTAGAGAGTTGACATAGTAAAAACAAATACATTTACGCAGGCGCAGTAGCTTTTCTTCATATTCCCCATTTTCTTAAATAGCATAAAGAGCACTGGCTGAAGATGTGCAAAGCTTAAATTAACAGCTATAAATGACTGTTACAAAATCACATCAGTTATAAAAATGACATATTATTTTCGATAAAGTGCAATACCATGGGGCATAAGGACTTTAAAATATAAATTTAAACTTAATGGTTTTGACGAAGTTCATATCCTCTAACATTTTCTCAACATGATGAAATATTCGGTAAGAGCGAATATTTCATCAAAGTTCAAGAAGCAATTCGGTCATAAATACATTTTTTACAGTGAACTTAAGTAACAGTATTATGTAAATTTTTTAAATACAATATTTAAAATGCAAAAGACAAATAACAAATGAAAAAAGCTTCAGTTATTTGTGCTATCACTAAAAACACAAGTAAAAATTACTCTAATTTCTTATGAACAGATCACTCTCAAGAAAAACATACTTAGCTTAAACTTTTTTACATTCGAAATTCATTATCATCAAATCAAAGAACTTTTTCTTACCTCTAATAACAAAATAAATGAAAATTTCCCTTCAGTATTCTTTAATGTATTCATATTTTTTAAAGCGATAAACGTCCCGAATTCTTTCTAAAGACGAGTTTCGTCTATGTCTTCCAGCAAAAATTATCTTCAGAAAAATCTAGCGTACATATTCTAAATCACAAAACATAAATTCTTCAAACTTTACCGATTGATTTCTTAGCTATTAAAATATCATCAAAGCAGCATTTTATGCGAAGGCCATGTAGTGATGCTCTAATTACTTACCAATATGATCGCTTTTACGATACTTCATATTGATTTTTCCCTTATTTTACATATTTTACCAGCATACGAAGCAAAGATTCTGAAAGTGAACCATTAAAGTTCTAATTAAATATTAAAAATTTTATTTATTCCTCAATGCCTCAACTTCATTTCCAGTTATATATATCAATATATAAATTTATGTAATAAAAAAACGTTTATGAAGGTAAAGAATGTGTAATATTTTAAAAAAACATATTATCGCATAAATAAAAAAGCGAATAAAACTCTTCTAAGGGAAAAAAAAACTTCTGTAATATTAAAATGACATAATAAGGAGCCCAAAAATGATTGAAGATTTGGCAAGCATTTAAAAAAAGCACATAATGATAGATGTGTAGTGCTTACCTCGTAATGTTTAGGAAACTAGATAATTTATCGCCTCCAAGTTTTAAAATAAGTAGCAAAATTATTTAATAGATGGCTCTCCTTACTGAAGAAATTAAAAAAAATTAATTCTGCATGATTTTCGGTGCTCTGTTGTGACCCTCGCCAAGTTTCAAAATTTTACCCTCATTAAGTTTCGATTGCGCAGTTCATAAACAATATATTTTATTGCAATTCGGATCATTCCATTTGAAATTGCTACACAGGTATCTATTTATTTTTTCCACAGATAGCTCTATATTCCTGCAAATAACGGAAGTCATTTTGAAAACATTTGTATGTAGTAGTTGTTCTCATTAATTGGCATCATCCACAAATATGCAGGCATTAATGAAAAACACATTGAAGTACTTTTTAAATAATTTTTAAGTTTGGTAACTTGAAACTCGTGTTTCCAAAACAGGACAAACGCGATTGAACTTTTTAATCTAATTCCATACTATAAATTGATTATTAAAATTTTCCAAATTTTCGGTGTTGTTTTCAGGCATTTGGCATGAATATTAGGGAGTTAAATTTATTTTGGTTCATATAGCGCGAACGGACAGTTTCTCTATTCTAATTTCTAGAAAAATTATTCGAAAGCATATTAAGTAAAATCAAAAAAATTATATTCCTAATTCTGACTTAAAATTTATTATAAACATGCAGGTTACCGTGAAAAACACGGCAAAACTTTTTAAATAATTTTGAAATTTGTTGAATTGAAACTTGTGCTTCCAAGTCAGGGCGTAGGAGACTGTACTTTTTACCTGAACTGAAGTTTATTACAAATGTACAGGTAACAATAAAAACCACACACCTGATAAAAATTTAAAAAAATTATCTTGACTGCCTAAATAATGGAATCTCTTAGTAGAAGTGCGTTACCCCAAAGCAGCAAAATAAACGCTACGTCGCTTGTGGCCATGCAAGGCAATACTTTTACTTTCGTCACTTGTAACCACGATAAAACGCTTGAAAGAATCGACAGTGAAGTTTTTTTTTTTTTTTTTCCATTGCTAGGTTCAGATGTTCCGGAGCAGGAATAGAACCCGGGAATGAGGCAAACTCTCTGTTTTAATGTATTATTGTTTGCAAATGATTTGTTGCCACTTTGATATCAAAGTTTTTCATATTCATAATTGAAAGATACCGCACCCAACAGATACAATATTTATCAATGATTACAAATTTTAATTATTTACAGAAAAGCGTCTTTTTCAAATTTCGATGCAGTAAATTTCTGTTATTTTAGTGAACAGAAATTTTCTTTTCGAATGTTACAGAATTATTACTTTCGCTAACATAATTTTTTTATAGAGTAGAATTTAAAGCAAAAAGACTTTCATAATTGGTTGCTATATGTTTAATTATTTCAATGAGCAGCATATTCCAAGTTTTCTTATACTTGGAAGGGGCTACTGCTTAATCAACCATCGTCCGATACAGAGTGCTTTGGTTACACCGAAATATGTGTTTATTTATATTAATGTTAAAATAAATGCAAATATTGTTTAACGTCAATCCAATGTTGCTGTAAATTACCACAAATTCATACCAGCAGTTTCACTTAGCTGAAAAGAAATAGTCATATTTTTTCGAAAACAGCATTTACAATATTAATGAGTGTTGCACCAAATTACTGCAATAATGTTTTACCTGTCAATAGAGATTTCATGCCATCTCCATCTGCGTAAATTCTTCATTTAGTTCAAATTTATCCTCACAAGCCGCGATGACTCAGGGGACAGAGCGTTCGCTTTCCAATGAGGACAACCGGGTTTGAATCCCAGTCAATACGGATTTCGCATCCGGCTTGCACCGACCACAGCGCTGACGTGAAATATCCTCAGTGATAGACGGATCATGGGTTAGAGTCTCCTTATCGTCAAGCTAACCGTGGGAGTGTCTCGTGGTCTTCCTCCCCATGTAACGCAAATGCGGTTTAGATCCACGAAAAAAAGTTCTACATTAAAGCAAATTTCTCCCAATACTCGATCCAGGAGTTCCCTTGTCCTCTAGATAGGATTCAAAATTACAAGGCTACGGAGTTGATTATTAGTAGTCGTAAACCCATAAAATTGGGTCGGCTGTTCAACGACGGTTATATAATAAAAATTAAATTTATTCTCGCAGCGCAATCTTCTTTCTGGTAAATACGCTTGCGTAAATCAGACGAAATTAATTGGTAGCAGATGGGGTGCAAAATCTCTCAAATCTCAACATGAACCTTAGTACCAGAAAAATTAAACTTAAAAAGTAATAGAACGACAGTATCACTTATCTCAAAGAGAAATATTATTTGACTAAATATCCAATTTTGTAGAAAATTTGAATCTTATTTTGGTTCAAAACACAAATATTTAACACTATATTAAATACTAAACAATAATATCCAGACACGAAAATATTTTCGAAAGCATAGCCTTACTCTCTTCAGTGCAATAATAATATATTCATAGAAAACCGTAAGTACGTCATTACGTAAGTACGTAAAACGTCATTTTTGGAAACATGTACATGGATTTTCAGGTAAGTACATTTAAAGGAAACATCATTCGTAATTTTTTTTTATTAGAAGAATAAAAAAAAGAAAAGAAAACCTTTTAACAAGATTGACATCTAGTATGGTTGCATAAATATTACGAAAAAAAAACAATAATTACCTCCTTGTATTAATTATTAATTAGTACTAAAATATAATATTTATTAACTGTGCACTATAATTTAAACAAGATTTAAACGTAGTTTAATACTTTTAAGAGTCTTCTTTACTTTAAAGAGTCTATAAATTTTATGCTATTACTCGTTTGAAGAACATCTTAAAGTTCAATTTTTGTTGTATGATTTAAAAGTTACGTTTTTATACCATTGAAAAGCTACACCCACACATTAATGGTATTTCTTTTGTATTTTACAACCTATAGGAAGAATCTCTCTTTCATTTGTTCATTTTTTTTTTCAAAATTGTATGGGAACATCTAATCCATAGAGATTAATTTTAATCCTTTCACTAAAAATAGCTAGTCTCTAATCTGACCAGTTTCAGTGCTTCTTTGCCAAACTAAGTTTTTTTTTCCTTCCATCTTAAGCATTAGATGAATGACTTTTTTGTGGAATGATTTTAAAACGCTTTAAATAATTTTTTATTCTGTTTTATTTAATAAATTATTCAACGATTTTTCTTATTTCATTTTTTATTAACACATAGCTGACCGGCGATTATTCTGAAAATTTATCCATGTGCCCGGCTATTGTTTTTGAAAGCGGATGTGAATGTAAAACAATATAAATAAACTTGAAATTTTTTTATTTATTATTCAACTCTTAATATTTCTTTTTCGTTTGATAAAAAGTCTAACAATCACCTACGTGTAATGGTACATCACAAGTTCTGCAAATATATAGGGTCTCGTAAAGTTATAATAAATTGGTAGAGAATTAAATAGTAAAACTTGAAAAGTGATGAAAATTACTCCCACTTTTTAAAATAGTCACCTCGAGATCACTGTTAACATGATTGCTAGGACTCGTGACCGGTCATCAACGCTTGGCCACGAAAACTTGAGTTAACTCGTGACCGGTCAGCAATGTGTTAAAAAAGGCCTTTATGTTTTTAAAGGGTTGTAATATGTAGCATTGCATATTACTCAATTTTAAATGTAAGTACATTTTTTGACCAGGCAATTGACAAAGTTTCTAGTTAGAAATTTTGAGACACTGTTAAACTATAAATATGGATCAAATTGAATAAACCTTTAATGTAGAGCTAATTTAAAAATATTATTGTACTTCCGAACCTTATAACATACCTATTCGTTCTACATAAAAGAAATATGATTCTATTCATCAACTTAAGTTAGGATGCATAAAAATTTGAATCATATTTATCTTTTTTTTAATCAAAAGATAATATAGTACAATGTTGAATGGATCCTCTACAAATACATAGAATAGTACACATCTTCACAATGGGCCATGAAATACCCTTTTAATGAGAATTAAAATAGAATAAGTGTTTCTATTGGGCCGGCATTTATTGAAATGCGTTAGTTATTTAAAAATAAAGCATGTCTACGAAGAAAAAGATGTTTTTTTTTATATTTCAGTTATAAAATTATTCAAATTCAATACACTATGTCTAAAAAATTATTTGGATACTTTTATATTAATAATTGTTAGTCTACCTCTTATACGCAAAACTAATATAGTTAATACCGTTAGTAATACAGTTAAAACTACTAGAAAATTGTTAAATTTACTGTGTTTCTGGATCTATGGGAACACCAAAAAACTCGTAATTCTTACCGAAGCTCTTTGGTAATGGTTTTGATAAAGTTTACTATAAAATATGGTTTTATAATACACTGGTTTAAGAAATTAAGAGAATCTGCAGCCTTGGTCGATTCTCTCTAGAACTACTGGACCGATTTTAATGAAAATTTATATATGCATACATTGATACAATATAAAACAAATAACCTTTCAACAATTAAAACAAACTCGCATGATCGTTCGTTACACTCTTTGGAGTCGGAAGGTATGTATCAGCTTTTGCAGATGTAAAAAAAAATGTGGGGTAATAGGGGTATGGTCCCCTCTTAGTGATTACCTTGCAGCTGTATTTTATACTTAAAATAAGGCAGTTTATCATTTCCTGTGGCAATTGATTCCACTCGTTGAGCAACACTGTTTTCATTCTCAGGGTGGTTCTGGGGAGGAGAGTTTAATATTTTTTACAAAGTGCATGGGAATAAGAACTATATCTTTATAAAACAGAATTTCCGTAAACAGTTACCATATAAACAGAAAAATTACTAAATGAAGTTTTTAAATACCGTATATTTTGGTTTAATTTACAAGGATTATGCGCTTTTATTGACAGAAAATATCATTCCCATACAATACAGTAATTTTACAAGAATATTTTTCACCGTGTAGAATTTCAATTTAAAAATAATTGTAAAACTACGAAGTCTAATGAACTACGAAGTATATGAACAACAAAGGGTATTTCTAGTATTAAACGATTTTTAGTGAAACATATGATATATCAAAAAATTACTAATGAAAATAAAATATATAGATTATGATATTTATGGTACTTTTTTTATAATATGCTTATGTATAAAAATTTATAAACAGTTTTGAATAATACAGTAATGTTTTAAACTTGATATAAGTTCTCAGATGTATTACAATTCAGGCCTCCGCGATTTCATATGGAATAATAACTCACGTTATTAAAGAATTTTAAGTTAAGGAATGAAAGTGAAGAATGTATTAAACTTTTGCTATATATATATAATACCACATAAACAGGTATGAGAAAACCCACAGATAATTCCTTGTTAACAGACATTAAAAAAAGCAAAAATTATACTACATAACCAGTCGTTGAAAACGTGCAAATAATACTACATAAACAGTAGTAGTAAGCAGAGGTTTTGGTGCGGCGGAACTTATTTCTGCCCGCCTGGAAGTGACGTCATCATGGAAAGTCAATGGATGCTTATTTCTGCCCAACCGGAAGTTGCTTATTTCTGCCCCGTCTACAAACCGGAAGTTGCTTATTTCTGCCCGCTTGCTTATTTCTGCCCGCCTGAAAATCGAAACTTCGTCTGCAGCGTCATGGGGAGCTTATTTCTTTTTTTTCTTAAGCCTAATATATTTTTAGTTTCGGTTTCTGTTTTTAATTTAGTTTCGTTTTTTTGAAATATTATTTAATTTATTAGTTTTTTTTGAGGGTGGCAACACTTATTATTTTTATATTAGTTTCTAAGGATGGCAACACTTAGAAACTTTGTTATTTGGGGAGATATTGTATATTATGAAGTAATGACATCATCTTTTATTGCATAATAAATATCCTACACATGCTTTAACTCTAGTGGCGCCATCTGTGTTGGAATGTTAGAAATAAAATAACTTTAAATCTATTTTAATGTTTAATCTGTTTTAATATTATTTATTAAATATAATTAAGGCTGAGGATCGAACTCGCGCCATTAAAAAGCCTTCGTGGGTCAGTAGTTGGATATCATAACCACTGACCCACGAATGCTTGGTTAGATATGTGTTAATAAGTTTAACTTTTGTATTTTGAACACGTGTATAAATAAAAACTGTTTGATATCGATATCTTAATACAGTTTCATCGATATAGTTTCACTTAACCTTTAATAGTTATTAAATAATTATTTCTGCCCGTCTTAATGTTATTATAACTTTCTCTGGATGGCAACGGTACTGACCATACACGTGTTTTATGTGACGTGTTTTGTGTGATAACACAACTACTGATTACAGAGCGAGTCATTCTGATAAGGTATAACAAGTTGGATCTTGGTCTATGACGTGTGTGTTGAATTCAGTTCCTTTCACTTGCACTGGTAAGTAGTTAAGCATGTGACAGATTGATATTTTTCTGATTGGCTGTTAGAGTTATATTTCCTTTATTGGCAACGATTAATACTGTGTTGATTATAATTTCCCTATCGTATATAACAAGTTCCTTTGCTCTGGCGTATGTAGTTACTTCGTGAAAATTGTTAATATTTATTTCTTAAGTGGAGTTTCACAGTCTTTAGATAGTTATGGAAGCCAACTCTTCATTAAAAAGAAAACACGATGAAATTCAAGTAAGTACTTCTATATTTTTTACCCTTATTTTATCTTCATGTGTAATAATATTTTTATTTAATCTTAATAGATTTTCCAGGCTAAACATAATTTTTAATTTCTTTTAATAAATGTTTTTAACACTCCTATTCGAAACTTATCCTTATATTTTACTTTTAAACTTTACATTAAATATTAATATACATTTTGCTTAGAAATTATATTTTACTCTTAAACTTTACATTATATATTAATATACAATTTACTTAGAAAATAGTAGTTCGAAATAATGTAGTTAATGTCTAAACAGTAATTAGGTTTTGCATGTTTGTTTTTCTTGGTGACTCAAAACATTTCTTTTTTACATTTTTAGGATGTACCAAAGAGGAAAGGTCTTTTCCAAGAGGGTGCCTATCCAGAGCATTATTTTCCTATTGGAGACAACCACTTTATACTAGCAAGTACTTTTAAGGAGAAAACTTCGATTCACATTAGAAAGTTCAATCGATATGGAAACAACTATTATCCCTCGACAGTTGGTCTGACGTTGCAACCGGAGCAGTTTAAAATTTGTTTCAAGCATGGGCCTCCTACTAACATATTTGACATTGTGGAAATCAATCTTGCTTTAGAGGCTCTCAATCCAGACAACAAAAAGGATTTCTACATTCTGATGACTGATGACGGCAAATACTCCTTGACTCATGAACATACGTGTCGAAGTGGTCGCGTGTACAAATTCCCCCTCGATATCAACTTTGCCCAGTGGATGGCTATCAGACGTGTACAGGAGGATATCATTTCCAGCTACATCACCCTGAAGTTCAAGTCTAGAGACTTTTTAAAAACTTTTAAAATGATATCAAAACGCTTGCTACCAGTGGAGAAGCCAAACAGTAGCCGCTATGAAGAAGCGGAGAGAAGTATGAACCACTGCCTCACCCTAGTGTTATATAGACTCATCGGTGAAAAAAAGGGTCTTAGCCCTCCTCTGAGAGTGGAAGATGAAGACGTTGAGGTGGGTGATTTAGTACCCGTGAAGGACTTTAATGAGTCCTGCATGTACCTCAATGTTGTGGGAGTTGTGAAAGACTTTGAAAAAGAACTATGTGAAAACGAACTTTATCCAGAACGTGAACCGCTCATTGACTTTTTAAGTGAGACTTATTTAAAAAATATACGGTTGGATGTATGTATAGATGCTGCTAGAAAAGATTTCTGTTCGTATGAATTTTAATTTGTTATATTTATTATTATTTTTAATTTGTTTTCTAAATAAATGTAATTATGTTAACTACATATTTTTTTTTTCTCTCTCTTTTTCTATTTCAGCAGGCATGACTTTTCTTTTTCAGTATAATACTTTTTTTCAGGTTCTTAAAATAAAATTCTTGCTTCAATTTAAAAAAGGAAAAAAAAAATATTCAATACTTGTATAGGTATTACTATTTAATTTTATTACAATTATTGCATACCATTATTTTTATCAATGTTTATGAGTGATAATTTTAACTGTTAGATATAAAACTGTTATTAGAAAGAAAACAATTCTGATAATTTCTAAAAAACTTTGAAATAGATTATGGATCATTTACTTTCATCAGTTTATACGAAACCTGAACATCCAGGAAGTTTTGGAGGTGTAAATGCTATTTATAATTCTGTGAAAGGTAAAGTGAAGAAAAGTGACGTTAAGAAATGGTTAGAGACTAAAGATTCTTATACTTTGCATAAACCAGTAAAAAAGAAATTTAAACGGAATCGAGTGATTGTTGGAGGTATAGATGAACAATTTCAAATTGATTTAGTTGACATGCAATCTTTAGCAAAATTTAATAATGGATTCAAATATTTGTTGACTTGCTTAGATTGTTTCTCAAAGTTTGCTTGGGGTGTTCCTGTAAAAGACAAATCAGCCAAAAATATATTGTCTGCTTTAAAAACTATTTTTAAAGAAAGAAAACCAGAAAATTTACAGTCAGACAAAGGTACGGAATTTACAAATAAACTTGTACAACAATATCTTAAAAAGATAGGAGTTCATTTTTTTACTACAAATAATGAAACTAAAGCAAGTATCGTTGAAAGATTTAATCGCACTTTAAAAACTAAGATGTGGAAATACTTTACAGAATTTAACACGAAAAAATATATTGACGTCATTTCAAAGTTAGTGCATAGTTATAATCATACCAAACACAGAAGTATTAAAATGGGACCAGCCTCAGTGAATATTGATAATCAAAAAGAAGTATGGAATAATTTATATAGTGATAAGGTGAATAATGATAAGCCTGTTTTTCAAATAGGTGACGCTGTCCGCATTAATAAGTCCAAACGTCATTTTGAAAAAGGATATGAAAATAATTGGACACGTGAATTATTTGTAATAGATAAAATAATCCCACGAAATCCTATAGTGTATAAATTGAAAGATTTAATGAATGAATCAATCGAAGGTACCTTTTATGCAGAAGAATTACAAAAAGTAGTCGATTCTGGATTTTATCCAGTTGAAAAAATAATTAAGAAGAAAAAAATCAATGGAAAGATGCAATATTTTGTTAAATTTCTAGGTTATTCGGATAAGTTTAATGATTGGGTGACGGATGTTCATAAAGTATAAATAGTGAAGCGTATTCGTTTAAGATTCATTTTTAAAAATGTCTTTCTATGTGACGTTACCTTCTGATAGCTCTACACGATTCTTTCCTGATAACAAAATCTCTCATTTCAAAACTCAATTACCTATACCAGTGAATTTAAGAGGTGAATGGGAAGTCGGCCTATCTGAAATCATCTATCCGCATTCTTGGCTGAACGTTAATGAAACGAATAATTATTTTCGATACACGATTAGTAATGGTAATATCGCCTCGACTGTTAAGCAAACAATTGATGTGGGGTGTTATGAATCAATGTTCGATATTGTATCAGCTATACAACTTGCTTTACCTAAAAATCCAAGTCGGTTTACAATAAATTACAATAAAGCTACGAAACGAGTAAAAATTAACGCCGTTCAGGGGTGCAGCCTTCTTTTAGAGAAGTTAGGTGAATTGTTAGGGTTCCAACGAGATGCAATCATTACGGGTAACCAGAAAAGTGAATTTGTGGCTGACGCGTGGTCTAATTTTTCAGTTTTCTATGTGTACACAGATCTTATTTCACCCCAAATTGTCGGAGATACACAAGCCCCTTTACTGCGGATCGTTCGAATAAAAGGACATGATGGTGAAACTATCAGTCAGTATTATGATAGACCTCAATACTTACCCTTAACGAGACATTCATTTCAAACAATTCAAATTGAACTCAGACTGAATTCAGGTGATTTTGTTCCGTTTGAAAGAGGTAAAGTGATGGTTGTACTGCATTTCCGAATGCGACAAATACTATAAATATTGAGTGTTTTTTAAAAAAGGCTTCATTTCAAGATAAGCAGTCAAGATGAAAGTACCTTATGTTTGCTGTTCCAAGAAGTTGGAAGACCATTATGCTTCCCAAGCGGGAAATGGTTTACCTTATTATCGTGGTGTGTCGTATCAAAAAGGCTATGGTCTGGGCGGCATATTTAGACGTCTATTTAGAGCAGCCCTACCATACATTTTTCGCGGGTCAAAAACTGTTGGAAAAGAAGCATTAGTCACAGGATCACGTGTTATGTCCGATGTACTAGCAGGTCAAGACTTGAAAACATCAGCCAAAAATAGAGCAAAAGAGTCGGGTAAAAATCTGGCCAATAAAGCTCTTGGGAAAATACAGTCAATGATTGGCAGTGGACGCTATAAAAGAAAACGCAAGACAAAGAAAAAGATCATTTCATCAAAGAAACAGAAAGTGAAAGGACGTGATATTTTCGACTCATCATGACGTTTCTTTTAAAAGGTTCCCCGGAATGTGTGAAGTCTGAACTGGAATTGTTTCAAAATGCCCGGCACGCAAACAGTTATACAAAGTGGACAGTGGGTTGAATTTCACCCGTTATCGAATGTGTTTGATGGCGGACCCGTTGAATTTCATATATCAGGTTCTGGTGATGAATTTATTGATCTAAGCCAAACTCAGCTTCACGTACAAGCAAAAATTTTAAAAAACGATAATACCAATTTAACAGCTGATGATAAAATTGGTCCAGTAAATTTATTTTTACACTCCTTATTTTCTCAAGTGGATGTTTCTTTAAACGACCGCATCATATCTAATTCTAGCAATACTTATCCTTATCGATCTTACATTGAAACACTTTTAAACCATGGTTATGACAGTAAAACCTCCCAATTGACGGCCGAACTTTATTATAAAGATTCAAACGATGGTCTTAAAAAAAGATCAGATTATTTCAAGTTAAGTGCAACTGTGGACATGATTGGTTGTATTCATAGTGATTTGTTTCATCAAAACAGATTGTTATTAAACATGGTGGATATAAAAATTAAATTAAATCGTAGTAAACCCGAGTTTTGTCTAATAGGAAAGTCGGGATATAAAGTTGTATTGGATAGAATTTCGCTTTTAGTTAGAAAAGTACGTGTAAGTCCTGGAGTCGTTCTAGGACACGCAAAAGCATTAGAAAAAGATACTGCAAAATATCCTATCAATCGAGTGCTATGTAAAGTGTATTCCATTCCTAAAGGAAACATGTCATTTGTGCAAGACAATGTATTTGTGGGACAAATTCCTAAACGACTTATCATAGGATGTGTCGAAAATGATGCATTTCATGGAACATTTGA
Organism: Parasteatoda lunata; assembly: GCA_949128135.1. NCBI lineage: Eukaryota > Metazoa > Arthropoda > Arachnida > Araneae > Theridiidae > Parasteatoda > Parasteatoda lunata. Next base: position 45,268,988 of record OX421981.1, on the reverse strand, counting down.
AAAAAATCCTTTTGATTTTAAACATTTCAATTTAAATTTTATCGCCGTCTACGTAGATGGTCAGCCAGTTCCCCATAATCCATTGGAACTCAACTTTTCACAAAAACAATATATAAGAGCTTATCAAAATTTGTTCATGAGCACTGAGCACATGAGAAGTGATAAAGGTAACTTTATTTCCAGAGAAGAATTTTGTGATGGTTACACTCTATATGCTTTTGACTTATCACCTGATTTATGTGATGGCGATCATTTCAATTTAATAAAGCACAGTAATCTACGAGTTGAAATGAAATTTGAGCAACCGTTAGAAAAAACAGTGTGTGTTATTGTGTTCGCAGAATTTGAAAACGTCATAGAAATTAACAAAGCACGTGACATTATATACGATTTTGGAAATTAAACAATGGATGGAAAAAAGATTTGTGAAATTTTATCAAAAGATCCTACAACAGCATTTAGATTTAGAGGTGTTTATTCGAGAGACACAACACCCTTATTACAAGAAAATGAAGCTATTATCGTCAACACTGATGAATCAACTTTACCAGGATCGCATTGGTTAGCTCTGTACATGACTGAAGGAAAATCACTGGAATTTTTCGATTCCTATGGCCATTCTCCAGATTTCTACGGACTTAATGTTTATAAATTATTTAATATTTCTAATGTATGTTGGAATTCTGTATCTTTTCAATCACTCACATCTAACGTATGTGGAGCCTATTGTATTTTTTTCATTTATAATCGTTGTCGCGATATATCTATGCTATCCATAATAAAAAATCTCAATGTAAATCGAAAAAATGATTTTGCAATGTATCAATTTGTGAAAAAGAAATTTGGTGTACGTTTTGCTTTCAAACAATAAAATTATTATTTTTTTAAAATGTTGTGATATTTTATTTTGTGTTTTTATTTACATACCGTTATTTGCGTTATTTATTTTTAATAAATATTCTCGTTTATTCATTCTCCTTTATAAATTATGGAGTTCCCTAAGCTTAGGCATTCGTTCACGTGCATTTTGGCTGGTCCAACAGGATGTGGAAAAAGCCAGCTCTGCAAAAAAATAATTGAATCTAAAATTATTGAACCTTTTCCAAAATCGGTTATTTGGTGTTATGGAGCGTATCAAACCATGTTTGAAACAATACCGAATGTGACATTTCATGAGGGCGTTCCTTCTGATTTAAATACTATTTCAAATGCATTAATTATTCTCGATGATCTTATGTCTGAATTAGGAAGTAATTCCAAATTGACGCATCTGTTTACTAAACATAGTCATCATCGTAATGTGTCCGTCATTTTTATTGTACAGAATATATTCCATAAAGGTAAAGAGATGCGAGAAATATCTCTAAATGCTCATTATCTTATTCTTTTCAAAAACCCACGTGATCAAAGTCAAATCACACATTTAGGCAGACAACTCTATCCAACAAAAGTGAAATTTTTCCAAGAAGTGTATCAAGACGCGACTTCGAAACCCTTTGGTTACCTGTTAGTCGATTTGAAACCAGATACTGATGATAATATGCGCCTGCGCACAGGTATATTACCGAAGGATAAAATGATCGTGTACCAGACACGATAGTCATTTGCCCACTAACCTTAGCGAAGATGAGTAGTATCGTTTTAGATTTCGAAGGATTTTTATTTGATAAAAACCGATTTATTATAAAAGAACTCGCAATCTTTGATCTAAATAACAATAACTTAAATAATTGGACATTTCAACCACCATTTAGTTTCATAAAAGCTAAGTAAGCATGAGAAAAGACAATATTTTTGGATAAAAAATAATACGCATGGATATGATTGGAGTTTTGGAGAATTACCATACATAGAGTTATATTTCATTTTAGAAGATATATTTCAGAATTATGAAAAGATTTATATAAAAGGAGTTGAAAAAACAAAATTTATTCAAACTTTTACGAATCGTTATTGTGTGAACTTAGAAACTCTAGGGTGTCCGAAAATCGGTGATTTGAATCCCTTTCAAGTTAACTGTAATTTTAGACACGTTAGCAGAAATCACTGTGCATTTATCAAAGCTCAATCTTTTGGGAAATGGTATAAAATAAATCTCACAAAGAATAAAATAATCAAATGCGATTAGAATGTCGGACAGTAAACACTGTTGTCTCGAGGTCTTAAAAGCTGTGGCTAAATCAAAATCAAAGCGGAAATTTTTAAAACATTGTCCAGCAAAATCTATTAAACATATTTGTGAATGTGTATTTAATTTGTTAAAAGGTAACATTCCTCTCAATAAAAATCAAAAGAAGAAACTTTCACCTTTTAAAAGAAGCTTAAGAAAAATTGCAGACAAAAAAGTACCTTTATTCCGTAAGAGAGAAGTTCTTGTTCAACGAGGTGACGGATTCTTAGGATTTCTGATTCCAGCGGCCATAACAGCTCTAACATCTTTAATCAATGGAGTACGCTAAAAAATTTATTCTTATGCCGGAAGATAGGCTACAAACTAACACTGTCGAATATTTATCCGAGTTGGACAGGCAAATGCATGATATTTTAAAAAATAAAAATATTTCCGACAATGAAAAAGCAGAGTTATATTTACAAATTCTTCAGCGGTACGTTAAGTTTCCTACTTTTTTGGAAAACAAAAGCGAACCAACTCAAGCAGTGGAGGAAAATGAAGTGGAAGAAAATCCTAAAGAAATTAAAGAAGAAAAAATGACAGAAAGTGATAACTTGATAGAAACGCAACTCATGAATGTCGTACCCAAGAGTCAAAAGGATCGAGCTAAAGAGCTTTTACAATTCTTACAAGAGAATAAAGAACTGTTAACGTGGACTGAAAAAGGCGAAATTTTGTATAGACAAAAACTTTTACCTGGAACAAACATCACTCATTTAATAAATAATGTATTGAGAAACGAAAAGAAAAAACCCAAAGGACAAAAAGAATTTTTCGAAGCATTAAAAGAAATGAAAATACCTGAAAAATTTGTTGTCAATAAAAAAATGTTAAATGACTCACCTTCTGTAGTTTATTCACCAGTATTCTTTGCTAGAAAAAATAGATGGCTGAAATATTAAATATTATTTGTAAATTTTTTATGTTATGATTTTTGTAATAAACGAATTTTGAAATCAAAATTTTCATTTGATTATTTTTTTAAATTTTTTTTAATCAACATAGGTACTTGGTACTTTTAATCATACATACTTTTACTATTAGCTACTTTTAATCAACATAGACACATCCATTACGCTTAGTATTATTTTAAGGATTATTATTTTTAAAAAAATTAAATTCACAAACATTTCTCTGAAATTAAATTAACATAAATTTTAAAGTTAAGGAGACATCGGTTGGTTTGAAGTAACCATCCAGAGTGCGGGACGAGGACCCTTCTCCTTTTGACACTCCGCGGTTATTAAAGTGGACGTCGCCACTGCTTTTTTTAAGTGGGTATAGCCTCCACTGCTTTTTTCTAAGTGGGTATAGCCTCCACTGCTTTTTTCTAAGTGGGTATAGCCTCCACTGCTTTTTTTCACAAGTGGGTCGCCTCCACGATAACTTTTTTCATCTAAAAGCCGTAAGGTAGAGTAGTGAAATCTGGCTGAATAATTCTTTTGTTGTACACCATCCTATACTTCTTAACTTCTTCTTTGTTCACCACTCTTCTTCTCTTTGGCTCTCTAACAATTTTAGCAGGATTGGTGATAGATATACATCTTTGCTGATCCAGATCGCATACGAGATCCTTAACTGAATCGAAATTCAAATTAATTGAATTCCTATAATTCAGAGTAAATCCACGGACTTTACAAACAGTCTTTCCTCCAGCAGTACAGTAGCCATAATTTTTAGGACCTCCTAAAATATAATTTTAAAAAATCACAAAGTAAATGAAGTAATAAAAAAAAAAGTAAACATCTACAAATTTAAATTTGTAAACATATTTACCCGAAACAAACGTTGTGATGGTATCACCGTCCAACTCATCGGTAAAATCCCCTAAATAATCTCCTAAACTGGGGTCTTGTCCCTCTACTGACTTGAAAATGATGCTATCGGTGTCGAAGTAGAGCACTCGGCTGCCTAGTTTTTCAATCTCTCCATATAACTTCAATCGGGCGTATGATGTTGTAAACGCAGCCAAAAAGACGTTGGTATTTGAATCTTGGGAGACGAACTCATCGGCACATTTGTATTGCACTGCTGCCACTTCTGGTGTTGGCAAATACATATCTGTAACCTAAAAATTAAATAAATAAATAAAGATATAATAAAAGATAAACTCATTTCATTTTTTTTTAAAATTAAAAATCATATATCAACTTACGCATAAAGATGTATCTGTTAAAAGTTTATTGAAATCAACAACAGATGAAATAAATTTCAGTTGAGTCTTATTGAGCATCATCCCCCATCTGTAAGAAAAAATATAACAAATGAATAACACTTAATCATTAAGTTAAGAAATTCGGTGCTGATTTTTCCTAATAAAAAAAAAAGGAAATATTACCTTCCCCAAAAACTATTTAAAGCCAATTTCGCTACCTGCCGTCTTCCTGGGTTGTATTCAATGTTATTAGGATCAAGTCTAATACCTTCTTTTTTTTCATATTCCTCAATATATCTCTTTTTATCATTGTCTGTTTTACACCAGCTAGGCCACCCGGATGCTTCCTGCTTTATTTTCAAAAATAAGTTTATGTATGTCTTAAACAGTTCTGTGGAAGATTCTTCAAAATGATATACTTCATATATCTGAAAATAAACAAAATAATGATTCGAACATATTTAATAAAAATTGATCAAGAAGAAATAAAAAGATAAAAATATTACCTTAATCATTTTATATCCAACGGATATAGCCTTTTTCACTTCCTCACTGACCCATGTTCCCACAAGAGCTCTTTCCTCTTGAGTATGTACACATTTCTCCATTTGCTGGTCTGCACACAACTTACACAAAGGAAACATTAGCTTATTCTGGCATCTATATGGTAAGACTGGATGATAAAGCTCCCGAGGTGGTAAAATTTTACATTTAATAACACCGAAATAATTCTCGATGTTATCAAAGTTTGATGTGATGATCGTAGGATGCCCAACGGGGTATCTGCAATATTTGTTTACCCAGGGATATAGACTAGTAAAATCTATATACTTCGCTTTTCCTTCGTAGAAGAGTTGTATGGCGTTCGTTCTTCCCCCATAAAACGCATCCCTGGGTTTCAGTCTGTCAACCACTTCATGATGCTTGAGAAATTCATTCAGGTCGGAATTCTTTTTCTTCATATCCTGAAATTCATGCTCCCACATGACTTCAACGTTATATCTCTGTGAAGTAATCTGATGCAAAATCCTATTTGTCTTGTCGTATAAAGCTCCCATTGTTACCCCCTTTAAAGGATTGAAGGTGTCAGGAGAATAACATTTACAACATCCATGAAAAAAACAACCTTGATACTGAAAAACAGTATTTGTTTGCACACAGAAACCATCAACAGACACTCCCGCCACTTTTTTTTCTCCTAACCCGTTCATCCCATGCGCTATAACTATCTGATTCTTGTGAGCTATAAAATCTAACCAACGTATAGAATCTTGGCTGAAAAGAGTGTTGTTTAAATATCCATGGCTTGGAACCATTCCGACAGTGTTGGAAGGGATGTGAAGAGAGCGGTAAGTCGCCATACAGGATGACGCTATGGTCGTGTATGTGAAAGGGTCCACTTTAGTAATTTGGAGAAACTGTTCCCTAAACTCTATACAACATCGGCGTAGGATGTCAACATCAGATCTAAAAATAAACAACAAAGATTTATAAATAACTTTAATTTGTTACTTTATTTAATTTAAAAAATAATATTAATGGTATAGATACCTGCAATACTCTAACATTTCTTTCTTAAAATCAAAAGGAGCTTGCTTTCTTGTCTCGTACCAAGTGTAAAATTCTTTCCTACCTTGAAGTGACATGCTATCTGGACTATAATATTTGGCATCCGGGAGCGGTCCTAAATAATCTTGATTTTCTGGGGTATTAAAAAGGTGGGGAAAAAAGCCCTTTGCAAGCTCGGTTATACCAAAGGTTTTTGGGAATTTTGATAGAGACATTGGCAAAAAGTTAAAAGAGTCAACAACCCTTATGTTCAATGTCGTATGATGTAGGGCCATTATCTTGGATCCATTGGGGATAATTTTAGGGGTCATTCCTTGCTGCAGCAGCCAAGATAAAAGAAATTGCCCATCGAACCCTTTCATATTATGAGCTATTACAGTGTATCCAGAATGTGCAGGGGAGAAAAGAAAGCAGCAAAATTCATGCAATGCTTCATATCCTGCGAAAACAAACTCCTTACCGTCAAAATATTGTGCCACCGCAAAATTCACAATATGAACATTAGAGCTTTGATCCGTTTCCAAATCGAAAAAAATAATCTTTTCATTGGGAGCAATAGGCGAGATCTTTTTTAAAAAACACTTATGGGATGTCATGTCAACAAAAATTTTACAAGAAGGACATTTAGATGTCCCACATCGATGCTGATCTTTCTGACAATCTCTGGTTCTGATTAGCTTACAACACTCTCGGCATTGATATATTTGTTCACATATAGATTTAATTTGCCCTCCAGAACGAGCTCTATGACGCTCAAAACATTCTGCAGACTGACAAAGTCTATCGCAGCTAGTGCATCTTATTTTTGTACCCAAAATACATTCGGTTGAATAGCAGATGGCACATTTAGAGTTACACCGATGATCGATATTATTCTGGAAACATTTGTCACAATCATAACAATAATTATTTGCACCATGGAAACCTTTCATAGAAGTTATTATATCAAAATGGTTATCATGATGCCAAATATGTATCAGTGGGTGGACTTTGTTTCCTGACCGATGTATGACCTATAAATATTAAATATAAAAAAAAATTTTAATCTCTAAAATATTTGAAGAAATATTTTTTTTCCTTAAATATTATTAAGTGATATTCTATTAATATTTTTTTATAAAATAACTAATCGTACAAAAACAAACATTTCAATTATGAATGAAAAATATTTAATAATTTTTTTTTTCTTTTTTAAAATTTAAGAAATAAACCAAATAATATGGTGAAGATAATATCTAAATAAAATTAAGAAAAAAAACTGTTTTCTCTTATTTGATAATTATTGTATATAGATTTTCAGTTATTTTAAGAGTTTTTGTTCAACACATTTTCTTTTCTTTTTTTCTAGCAGTAATGAAAATAATTCTCTCATTTTTTTTTAATAATAAGATAATAAGGAATTTTTTTTTTTTCAAAAAAAAATAAAAATAAAGTATTAAAATAAAAAAATTATCGCACTATATTAGTGCTTCTATAAAATACTAAACAATCTAAGAAATTTATTTTCTGTTTTTAGAATATTGGTAAAAATGACAGTACAAAAAAAAAAAAAAATATATGAATTGAAAACTTACCTTATTCATGTTCTCAGATGATACCACAATAATATATAATCCAAGATGTTGTGCGAATTTGTCAATTTCTGGTAAACCACATGGTCCAACGGGTATCCCACATACGTCGTGTAAATTCAATGCACTATTCCGGAGAGTTGATCTTCTCATATCTCTTAAAGACTTATATCTGGCTTCATTTGATATTTTTGCATGAGCTAATAAAATTGCTTGAGCACAACATAGATTTGAGTCATCAATCGGCACTGTAATGATAGATGATTTGCGTAATCGATCCATACTTATATTTATCACCCTTTTATTAGTGCGGCCGGAGCCCATTGGTCGCTTAATTGTTAATATGTCAACACTGAATCCATCATCAAGCTTGATTCTATCTTTGCTTTGCAACACTTTAACAACAGAAGCAAGAATTTTTTCCACAGTCATATCAGAGAACTTATATAAACAAGTGGAGATTGGTTTGTCGAGGTACTCAGAAAGGATGCAAAAACGAATTAGATCATCCCCCACTAAGTTAAAAGACATCATGGTCATCAAGTAAGAAAAAATGTTAGTTAACACATAAGCAACTGTTCGTAGAGGTACGCCTCTGAATCTTTCAGGAACTAACTCTGGTATAACACGAACTTCATAACAAATGTCCTCAGCACTGTACTTCTTACATGCACGTCGACCCTTTTCCACAATTTTAATACAGCTGATCAGCTAAAAAATAATTATAAAAATGAATAGTTTTATATAAAGAAACAAGAAATCGTAAGAAGCATGTATATATTTTCAATATAATCATAAATACCTCTTCGTCAGTCATATCAGCATTATAAACTTCATCTCTCCTGAAATTCTGCTGACTGTCAACATTCTCCTGTTAAAAATTTTTGCATATACATTGAAAATTAGATAATAATTATAAGGAATTATCCATGCAATTAAAAGCATTAATTTAGCTGGAACCCTATTTTAAAAAACAATAACAATAAAAATAATAATAATATTACTCGATCGTCTTTAAAACTTTTCTATGAAACAAATCATAATTTATTTGAATGAATCGTTAATTTTTAACAAGAGCTATTTAAAATACAAATTTGCAACATTGCTTTCTATAATTTTTAACTGAAGCATACATCTTTCTTTTTAAGATAAAATAAAAATAAACTTATAATCAAATTTAAATATGTAACTCACATCATTATCAGACTCATCTTCAAAATCACTATGACTATTTTCGAAATATTTACGCACTGATGGAGACAAATACTATTAAGAGCAAACAAAAAATATTATTAGTTCATGAAACAATTTATTGTAAAATAAGCATTAACTTTTGAAAAAATTAAATTAATGTTAAGAAATTAAATTAAAATAATGAAAAAAAAATTTTCTTACGGAATCAGAATCAGAATCACTATCTGAATACGGCACAAAATTACTCACATCCTTTAAAAATAAGAGAGAGAATCTATATTACTTATCTTAATAAATAACTTTAATAAAAATTAAATTTTAATGAAGAAATATTCTTAATTTCTTACCTCATCATTATTCCCTTCCATCGTCTTTTATATTTCAGAATAGGGTCTTCTCAAAATTTAACACACATTAGACACTAGTATAACGCAGCTAGAGAGAAGTGTAAAATACTACACTGGAATAATATTTCCAATTAATTTGTCTTTCGTGAAGCTGCTCTATATGTACTGATTGTTATCAATACTATTGCTCATAGATAAGCTCTAACGATGTCTTTCCCCCACATCCTCGTGTATATAGATAAACTATATCCTTACAGTTGTGATTAACTAATAAAATACAGATTAAACTCAAAGGATACGGAAATCTATCTTGTTAAATTTTGTGAGAAATAGTTATAATCCCACGCTCAATAATCAGTGATATACTTTAAAATCTCAGTTATTGATAAAATGTTCCACACCAGATAAAACTCATATGTCGCATAGTGAGATTTATCTTCTTAATTTTCATGAGAAATAGATGTATTCCCATGCTCTATAATCAGTATGAAGCACTATGTTATACTATATATTATGACTAATTGATAAAGCGTGGATAAACACCAAATGTCCAGGACAGAAATTATCGGTGTAGAATTTTATGAGAAATAGATATGACTCTCCCAAGTTCCGTAATCAATATCCGTTAAAGTTTATAGATACTTTTTGAATTTATTCTTAATTATTATAATAAAATGGATATGTTTTTGAATATAAATGAATTTATAGCGGCTAAAATTCCCCATTATATGTTTCTTAGATTCAAAATATTTCTTTTGAAATTTTAAGAAAATTTAATATATAATTGATAATATTATGTAAATATGTCGTTATGCATTTTCTAAAAAATTGAATTAATTCATATATTTTTTTCATAAGATTAAGAAAATAAGTATTTTAATATAATAATTTAATTATATTAGTTGATAAATTATAAGTTTAAAGATGAAACAAGTTTATAATTGTATTTTAAAATATGAATGAATAAACACCGTAGATATATATTAGTTTTTTAATTAGATAATAATTTTTTTTTTCATTAAAATAAATATAAAATTAATGAAATTTATATTTCTTAAATATCTATATTAATATGTGTTGGAGCTCTTGCAAAACTAAAAATTGCGTGCAATCAAAGCCATCTGTACAGTTTTCACGACCCCCTACTTGTCATCGCACTAAGCGTAGGAGGTTTTCGTGGTTTTCCTCTTCTTATAACGTGAGTACTCACAAAGTCCTCTTCGAAGACATGTAGTATCTAAATATCTAGGAGTTCCCTTGTCTTCTGGGTTATGACAAGATTACATTGATAGCCGTAAATCCAAATGAAGTTGATAAATATATAATCTTATTAAATAACATTCATTGATTTAAAATTAATATGCCTTTAAGTCTAATACTATATTCATAATAAACATAATATTCAAAATATGTTTTATTATTATTATTTATTATGTAATAATTAACACGTGTATGGTCACTACCGTTGCCATCCTGAGAAAGTAATAATAACATTAAGACGGGCAGAAATAATTATTTAATAACTATTAAAGGTTAAGTGAAACTATATCGATGAAACTGTATTAAGATATCGATATCAAATCCTTTTTACTTGTACACGTGTTCAAAATACAAAAGTTAAACTTATTAACACATATCTAACCAAGCATTCGTGGGTCAGTGGTTATGATATCCAACTACTGACCCACGAATGCTTTTTAATGGCGCGAGTTCGATCCTCAGCCTTAATTATATTTAATAAATAATATTAAAACAGATTTAAACATTAAAATAGATTTAAAGTTATTTTATTTCTAACATTCCCACACAGATGGCGCCACTAGAGTTAAAGCATGTGTAGGATATTTATTATGCAATAAAAGATGATGTCATTACTTCATAATATACAATATCTCCCCAAATAACAAAGTTTCTAAGTGTTGCCATCCTTAGAAACTAATATAAAAATAATAAGTGTTGCCACCCTCAAAAAAAACTAATAAATTAAATAATATTTCAAAAAACGAAACTAAATTAAAAACAGAAACCGAAACTAAAAATATATTAGGCTTAAGAAAAAAAAGAAATAAGCTCCCCATGACGCTGCAGACGAAGTTTCGATTTTCAGGCGGGCAGAAATAAGCAAGCGGGCAGAAATAAGCAACTTCCGGTTTGTAGACGGGGCAGAAATAAGCAACTTCCGGTTGGGCAGAAATAAGCATCCATTAACTTTCCATGATGACGTCACTTCCAGGCGGGCAGAAATAAGTTCCGCCGCACCAAAACCTCTGCTTACTACTAACAGTCTTTAATAAAATACAAAAGCACATAGATATTAAAAGAGCATACATTATATATCGTAAATATTCATTAAAAAAGCACAAAAATATTACATAAACAGACATATTGTTTGCGTTTTATTTCAGATTGTTTACCTTCATTCTAAAGGGACAGTTCTTATTAGCCAATTTCAGAAATTATAAATACGAAAATAGCCCGAACTTCAAGTCTGACAGTTCACACATTGGGTCATAAAGTCTCAGCTAAGAGTGACCATGATCACCCATCCTCAAAAGTCTACGCAGCTTTATAAAAAGCATGGATTCATTATGTTACATCAGACTTGAAAGCATCGTGATTCATTGCATTGTTTTTCATCATTGTCATCAGCATTGTTCTTCTTGTTATGTCTATATTGAATCATGACGCTCTCAAGCTTTAGCTAACATAGTCATATCTAACATATAACATACATAAGATTTGATCTAACATGGATAAGACTTGAGAGCATCAAATGACTCAGCATTGTTTTTCCTATTACGTATATTTTGAATCATGACGTTGATCCCTCTAATATAGCCTTAGCTAACATAGTCTTATCTAACATAGAATTTAGATAAGATTTGATCTAACATGGATAAGACTTGAGAGCATCAAATGACTCAGCATTGTTTTTCCTATTACGAATAATTTTGAATCATGACGTTGATCCCTCTAATATAGCCTTAGCTAACATAGTCTTATCTAACATAGAATTTAGATAAGATTTGATCTAACATGGATAAAACTTAGAGCATCATGACTCAGCATTGTTTTTCTTGTAATGTCCATGTTGAATCATAATGCTCTCAAGTCTTATCTAACATAGATTAGATTTGAGAACATCATCACTCATTATTGTTTTTATTGTAATGTCTCTGTTGTATCATGACGCGCTCAATTCATATCTAACATAGCGTAATTTGGTTTTACTATGTTAGATAAAACTTGATAGCGTCGTGAAAAAAATATACAAAACAAAATTATAATTTATAAAAATAAATAAAGTATCTAAATTAATGAAAAGTAATTAACAACTGAAAAAAAAATTTTAACATTTAAACATAATTTAAATATTTTGAATTGAAATTTAAATTTCATTTCAAATTTAATCTTCGTTCAAGCATTTGTACATAAACTAAAATTTCAAAAATTAAAATTTTTTATATAATTTTATTATTATTATAAGTACATTTTATTTCAACAATGCATGAACAATGTCGTAACAAACATCAGTTTGAACTAAATGTCACCTTATTTCTAACTTAATAGGGATTCTACTGATATCCCCATGAATATTTAAAGAGAAATAACACATCATGCATTAAATTTGCTCGATGAATTTAACGCAAGTACTTTTCCTGCTATCAAACAAGTCTTTTCCAACCAACTTATTTTGCATAAACCATGTGTCAGACAAGAAGCACATATTTTAGTGCTTTAAAACACTTCTATGAACTTTCTTAGACATAAAAGCGACAAGCTAGAAAACGAGAAAAAATTTTCTGCGTTACCATTTTCTTTTCTTTTTCTTTTTAATATCCGTTTTCGTTGGCCGGTGAATTGGAGGAGAGGGTACAGGTCCAATGATTATGTTTTCACTGTCAACCGAAGAACTGAGAAAATAAAATAAAATAATAGAACTCTTATTTTCTTTACAGAATCGTGATATAGAGACATTTCTTTCAAAGTTCTCGAAGACACAATCTGTAGCATTGTTTTATAACTCTTATTTTCTTTCAAATGATTTGCAGGCAATTAAGAAAGTAATACGATGATATTCCTTCAATTCTCTCTTAAAGTTTTGAAACAATTTTTTTTTTAATTAAAATTATTTGAACTCAAGTTTTAAATTGTTCAAAGTAGTTTGAAACATAAAGTTTGAGGAAGCAATCAATTGAATTTAGTTTTAGTTAATCGAATTTAACTAAATAGTTTCTTAAATACATTTTAATGATATTTTAATGGATTGAAAAATGTCGAAAATAATTTAAAGTTAGTTTTTACTTGTTTCATGTTAGATTCAAGTTTGTTTCTTATTAGAGGTTGTTTAAATTGTCTTAATTCAACTTGTTCAATTCTGGTTTCTTATTAGAAGTTATCGACATAATTAGATTAGTAATTAGCTTATAACCTAAAAGTTGAAAAATAATTTATCGAGTTTGGTTTCTGTTTTCAAGTTAATCAAAATTGACTGACTATATTTTAACGCATCTTGTTTTATAATATTTTCCCTAATAGAAAAATGTTAAAAAAAAAACGTTCAATTTGTCAATTTGTTCAATTCTTGCTTCTTATTAGAAGTTATATATACATAATTTGATTAGTAATAAGCTTAAAACACTAAATATAACCGAAGTTAATGTAACAGACTAAAAGGCTTTTATACCATGCTCTAAGATATTATAATAAAATTACAACTATACCAATTTTACCCCATTTATAAAATTTTATCACAGGTTATAAAACAATATTTAACTGTCAAATTTACTAAAATCATTACCTAAGCGTTTAGGTAAAAATTACTGAGCTTCTTGGTATTCCATATAGGCAAAAACACGGCAAATTCTACCATGTTCTGATAGTTTTGACCATACTTTTTTTCTCAGTGTGGTTACTCATTGTACTCATTGGTGACTCGGAGTCTTGTGCCTGAAAGTATGACTGATTCATATTCGTTTGTTCTATTGTAGGGCAAATCATTATTATGTTTATCTGTATGCGTTTCTCTGCCCAGGGTCAAAGGTATTTAAATACTTTCTAGGTGTTACCTTGCATTTTACGTTGCATTTAAAATTAAAGAAGTTTACGAAACAAACACTTTAGATATTTTTTCAGCATTAAAACAGAGTAATTTAAAATTGATACTATTAAAAGTATTGTTATTGCTTTTGCAGGTTTTCCTAATTTCTTTCATTTAAAATAGGAACATATAAAGATATTAAAAATCAGTATAATGTTTTAGAATTATTAATAGTGTGATTAAAAATGTTGAATACAAAATACATCAACAAAAATGTTTGGTATTATACAAAATATATTAGACAGAATTAAAAAAATATGCGCATGAGAAACAATAACCATACTAAGCTTAACATATTCGTTCTGATGATCACGTGGGTTTTTAAATAATTTTTAATTTCATGTCAAAGGAAATATGTTTTTTTTACGCGCGAAATATTTAATTATATCTGAAGGACTAAGCTAGATAAAATATATTATATTAGATAAAATTATTATAAAGAATTAGAATATTAGAATTAGAATATTAGAATTAGAATATTAGAATTAGAATATTAGAATTAGAATATTAGAATTAGAATATTAGAATTAGAATATTAGAATTAGAATATTAGAATTAGAATATTAGAATTAGAATATTAGAATTAGAATATTAGAATTAGAATATTAGAATTAGAATATTAGAATTAGAATATTAGAATTAGAATATTAGAATTAGAATATTAGAATTAGAATATTAGAATTAGAATATTAGAATTAGAATATTAGAATTAGAATATTAGAATTAGAATATTAGAATTAGAATATTAGAATTAGAATATTAGAATTAGAATATTAGAATTAGAATATTAGAATTAGAATATTAGAATTAGAATATTAGAATTAGAATATTAGAATTAGAATATTAGAATTAGAATATTAGAATTAGAATATTAGAATTAGAATTAGAATATTAGAATTAGAATATTAGAATTAGAATATTAGAATTAGAATATTAGAATTAGAATATTAGAATTAGAATATTAGAATTAGAATATTAGAATTAGAATATTAGAATTAGAATATTAGAATTAGAATATTAGAATTAGAATATTAGAATTAGAATATTAGAATTAGAATATTAGAATTAGAATATTAGAATTAGAATATTAGAATTAGAATATTAGAATTAGAGTATTAGAATTAGAGTATTAGAATTAGAGTATTAGAATTAGAGTATTAGAATTAGAGTATTAGAATTAGAATATTAGAATTAGAATATTAGAATTAGAATATTAGAATTAGAATATTAGAATTAGAATATTAGAATTAGAATATTAGAATTAGAATATTAGAATTAGAATATTAGAATTAGAATATTATAAAGTAAATGAAATAGCTTGTAGTTTACATTTGAGCAAGATTTTTGCTCACGATTAATACACTGGTTATCATAAATTAAGGAAAAATCACAAAAATAGCGATAACTCTTTCAAAAGTCAGATCAATGGAGGCCTGTTCTCTTTACGGATGAGTCCAGGTTTAGTCTAGAAAGTGACAGTAGACGTTATTTGATATGGAGAGAACCTGGGACCCGTTATCATCCATCAAACATCCGTGAAAGAGATGCATACGGAAGAGGCAGTGTCTGTGTTTGGGGAGGCATATCCTTAGGAGGGCGCACATACCTCCATGTCTTTCCAAGGGGAACCGTGAATGCTCAGGTTTATCGAGACAACATCCTTGATGCTTATGTGCGCCCATATGCCGGGGCAATTGGTGATTGCTTCCTGTTACAGGACGATAATGCAAGACCACACAGAGCTCGCATTGTTGATGATTATCTTCAACAGGAAACAATTACTCGCATGGAGTGGCCAGCTCGATCCCCGGACTTGAATCCTATCGAGCACGTTTGGGATGCTCTAGGGAGGCGTGTATCTGCCATCAATCCGCCCCCTCAGACCCTTGCCACGCTTGCAACTGCTTTACAAGAGCAATGGCTCTCACTTCCTATTGAACTGATAGACCGCATAATTGAAAGCATCACACATCGCTGTTTGTGCTGTATTGCTTCTAGAGGCAATCATATTCCATATTAAAGGTACTTTTTCTATTGCAAACCGATACTTCCAATTTGTTTATTTTATACATGTGCTAATTTCTATACTACTATTAATGTCTGATAATTTCTTTTTATGTTGTTTAATACCTTACTATGTGTTGTATATTGTGGGTAAGTTTCATAAAATTCCATGTGTAATTTCTTGAGTTATCGCGATTTTTGTGAATTTTCCTTAATTTATGATAACCAGTGTATTTACAGATAAGTTATAAAACGTATTATTAACAGTTCTACAAATGACTATAAGGGAAATGTTGTTGAATTATTAAAAAGAAGAATTCCTTCGATATTTTTTTTTTTCTTTTTTACTAAAGACGCGATTTTGTCTTTTGCAACGTCTTTAGAATAAAAAAGAATGTCAAAAAGAAAGTATAAGCCTATAAGAATAGAAATGTTTAATAAACTCATAACGAACCAATTAGTTTACATTATTCAAATAAAGTTACAACTATATTATCTTCGTAAAAATGCTAATATTGTATCAAGCAGGAAAATACATCCATTATATTAACTAAACCCTTGCATTATGTTAACGGATTAATTATAAAACTCGTGTAAAACTATCCAAGGGTTAAATAAACTGATAAAACGAGGAACAACCGAAGTCTTCACACGCAATAGCTGAACACTAATATTGTTCTAGTCATCGCGGAAATTGTTGAACACGAAGTATAGTTGCCCTACTACGAAGCGAAATATACAAATTTGCTTTCAACTTTGAAAAAGATCTCTGTAGAATATTGAGAGTCTTGTTTTGAACGCAATACATTTTGCAAGAGTTAAGCCATTAACACACTATTATTATCCGTTGTGTACAATACATCGTAGAAAACTTGGCGAAGTTTTCAGTTATTGGCGATAGTTGCAACATAGCTGTGCTAATAGGTGGTAAACTATCTGGGCACTCAATTAAAAGGACTGATTTAAAGCGTAAAGGGGAAACTCTTTGCATTTTAATCTTCAAATTAAAATTTCCATAATCTGGCAAGTATCCTCTTGAGCACCATGCAATGAACTAATTACTGAAAACTTCGATGAAATGTTTGTTCGCCATCAGCTTGCCTTAAAATAACATCCATCGAGAGTAATTACGGAAAAGAATCTCGTTAAATTTCCTTCTAGTCATTTACTGGATGAAATTGATTTCCATCTGCTTCTATTAATTGACTACCAAATCTGCTGATATTTTGAAAACCTTTAGACTTCTAAAATACTTTAAAGGCAGTTGATCTTACTTAATTTTTGAAAGAAAAAAAAAATTAATTATGTCCTGTTGCATTTCCTGAAGTGTTTTGATTTGCTGGTTTTGACAAGCTATCCCACATGCCTTTAATATATGAGTCTATAATTTTTAATGGATAGTTACAGCTAAATATATTGTATTTTACGGAAATTAGGAAATATAAAACAGGAAAAAGTAAACACAATAAAATAAACAGTTTATTAGACCGAACAATTGTTTATTATAGAATATTATACCGATTCCTTATTTAAATAGATCCTGTTCTATTAACCCCTTAACGATCGGTTAATTTTCAAGAAAACGGTCATAAAAGTTTCTATTTTGCCAAATACATGTATTTGATTGGTGCTAGTGTCTAGTTTAAAATAAACTAACTATTTACCATTACCTTAAAAATATCCTGGTACTGATATATGGTGTGTAAAATGAGAAATAAAATGTTTTCCGGGCAAAAGAAATGAATTAGTTTTAGTCTTATTATTAATTGTTATTCAAAAATTTGGTGAATTTGATAGGCTAAATCATCAAATACGACAAAATAGCTACCTCTGGACTTAAAATGCGTCACTATATATTTCTGCTTCTTATCTTTGCTACACAATAAGGTCTTGAGCAATATAAATAAATGACAAATTTAAAACAAATCAATAATTTAAAAAAATTTAATAAAGTAAATTAGCAATCAAAATTTATTTTTCTTCAATTTTAAATCAATAATGAATTTGAAAACCAACTATTTTCTTTCAGTCACATCAGTTCTTTGAAACTTATTCTGTACCTAAAATGCGTCACGTCACAATACATTTCTGCTACTTATCTTTGCTATACAAGAAGCTCTTAAGCAATAGAAATAAATGACAAATTTAAAACAAATCTATAATTTAAAAGTTTTAACCAAGCATCTTAACAAGCAAAACTAAAGTATCCTCAATTTTAAATCAAAAATGAAATGTAATACTCAAGATTCTCAAAATTTTCTCTCTAATAAATCAAAAAGGAACAAGAAAACTTTTAAATTGGCAACAATCATCTTTTAAATATAATTCCTTAAAAAGCTCGTAACAAGCATTTTCGGAAATGTTAATCTCCAATAAATGCTAATGAAAAAAGAAAACGCTTAATTCTTGGAAAAAGTTTTCCTTTTCGTTGAAAAGGGGATTAAGATACGTCTGTAGAGGCTTTGCTTTTCATAAATTGCTGAGCAGCTGTGCTCGACATGTGCTTTCTATTTAAGTCCTCCGATTTCGTTACAGGACAAAGTACACACTTATCATTCAGTCGCATTCAGAAGTTAACCTTTTACAGCAAAAGCTAACTCTTCTTTTTATTTACAATTGGTTGTGCTCCTTTTTGTTATTCGAGATTAAAAGATTCACAGCTATACAATGTGTGTTTTTCGTCGTGAATAAAAGTTCATTTAGATTTTAAATGTTAGAATAATTAAGAGAGATTATTAACCAATTAAGAATTATTTGAACTCATCTATACTTACAACAAAATATATTGATAACTTAAAATGTTTTATCTTTCATAAAATGAATATGCCTCATGCACCGTTAGAATCTATTATTCCATGGAAAAAAAATTGTCCAATATACTTTCCAATGTCCGCCGGGGGAATGACCTTTAGTCATACTTGCATCTGAAGGGCAGATTTGTTGGCCACTTTTCCAGGGGCACCATATTAGGTGGGCCAACGTTGCTCCCATAGTAAGGACATATAGTACGAATAATTAAAGAAGATCCATGCCTTGCCCGGGATTCGAACCCAGAACCTTAGAACCTTTCTGAAGCAAGGCCAGTTCCCGGACTCCTATACCGGCCGGTCGGCTGTCCATATAAATATATATATAAATATTTACGAGGGTTTTAAGTAAGGGCCGTTTGTAAATACAAACCAAACGAAAGAAAATTTGCAAGAAACAAATTTTTTTTCTAATTCTACATATGCTTCTTTTTTTTTCAGCATAATTACCAAGTCCGTATAAACACTTATCATAAATTGCAACTAGATTAAGAATACCCTCGTCATACAAACTTGCAGCCTGCTCCGTTAACCAAGAGGTCACTGCCGTTTCCACGTATTCGGCATCGTTGTAAAGATTGCCGCAAAAATGATGTTTGAAATATCGAAAAAGATGAAAATCACTCAGTGCAAGCTCTGATATGTAAGGAAGGGTGGTCCAAAACTCCCCAGCCAAAAGAGCCCAATAAAGCTTGGATCTGAGCTGCCGAGAGAGTCATTGTCAAAGAGTTGTTAAATTCTCTGTAACCATGGCAGGGAATTTTGCTACTTCACAAATCTGCCACTGAACGTATGCAGTGGACAGGTTTTTTGCCGACTGAAAAAGCATCACTGACCTTATCTCGTGCGTGGCGGGTGATTTGTTAAATTTGAACATTTTAATGACACGAAACTGATCGTACAGTTTACCTACACAGCTGCAGCTGAGCACAGTTCTCAAAGAATGCCGGGACACGACACAATCACTCGTTGCAACGCACGCGCCACCTATTAATTTATACAACGAAACGGTCCTTACTTAAAAAAACAACCCTCTTATATATACATACATTACTTCAATAGTTGCTTGAAGTTTTGTTTACGCATTGGTTCATCAAAGCTGGATAGGATGGTGCATGGAATTTATTTTTTACAGTAATACAGTTGAAACGAAATGGTGTAAGTTTGCTGCTGTATTAAAGTAAGTAAAAAATATTGTATTTAAAAATATTGAATATAAATGTGATATTTGATATGAAAATCCTCGTTTTAGCATAAAAGGGTAAGTCTGTTTTTATATTATTTTCAGACATAATTCTGCAGCCATATTTAAGTCATAGTTCATTTTGTCAAATGTTGACACTTTCTGAATTAAGATAATCCAGGCCTACTAAAGGGTGAGTAAATGCATGATTTTGAAATAATATTAGTTTTAATACAAATAATGCATTATATTGTTTATTTTAAAATAAATACAAAATAATTATAAATAGTACCATAGCACCAGGTACTATAACAGGTGGTACCAACATATATTACATAGATTCGTAAAACTATTATAAAATTTTCAGTTTAGAAATGGAGTAAATAATCACACAAAAAAATTTAACGCATAAATATAAGACGTTGTTATAAAATATAAAGTTAAATAAATGGTGTAAATAGTCGCACAACAACTGCAATTAAGATACTATTATAAAATATTGAATTGAAATATTGTGTAAATAGTCCCACAAATACCACATAAAATACGTGGACATAAAATAACATTATAAAATATTTTGTTATTAACAAACTGTATATGATAATCGTTGTTTCCAAGATTTTAAATCAAAGAAAAAAAAAAGCCTTGTGAGGCATGGTCGATGCTGGGTCGTGTACAGGTATTGTTGAGTTGAGTTCTTTTTTTTAAAATTTGGTATTGAAAGTGAGCTTTAAGACGGATGATTCTAATGCTATTAAAATAGCAAAACGGAATTAACCAGTTAAACGTGGGATTTTATTTTAGAAATTCCTCACATAGTGCTGAATTTAAGCCAATTAATGGCGTGTGTATACAAATAAAACGCTAGACAAACCTTTCTATTATAAATTTTACGAAAAAGATACAACCAATAATAATTTTAACACTTATAAAATATATATAAGACATGTGACATTCAATGACGGGTCGAACTCCTGGCAAATCTTTCTATTAGAATTTCTGTAAAAAAACATATAACCTAAATTTTTTTACCACTTATAACATATATATGAGACTGTTTTTAAACCAAGATAAAGCAAACAGTAATGACAATAGTTATAACTAAGAATAGTGAAAGTTTTTATACTCATTACGAAAACCAACCATAAATGGAATTATTTTGCAACAAGGTTATATTATTTCCGTCTTACTTTCACCCTTGCTTCAAAACGAGGTTTAGACAGCGTCTGGATCTAATGCTTCATAATCTTATTTTTTTTTATTCCTATTCATATCCTTAAGAGTTTCTACGCGAAGAAAATAGACATAGTAAAATTGAAGTACTGAATGGTAATAATATTTCTGGTAAAACAAAACCATAATTCTAGTAATAAAAACCCAAAATATACAATATTAAAACCATTCATTCAAAAACTTTCCCGGTCATCTATTAAGGGTTTACCAATAATTCTGGTTTTCAAAATTATTGTACACATTACAAAAATATTGTACATGTACATATTTAGACATAAATATAAAACCGAAAAGTGAATTTTACCGAATGTTTGGTATTTATGCCAATCTCTAAGGTATCATGATAAAATTATCAAATTTAACCACATTTACCAAATTTAATCAGACATTATAAAACCCTACTTTATTGTTAATTTTATCAAAAGTATTACTAAACCACTTCAGTAAAAATTATCGAGCTTTTTGGTGTTCTTATAGAGCAAGAAAAAGGTAAATTTTACCATATTCTGGTAGTTTAGAATATATTTTTTTTCATTGTCACTATGTTTTGTAGAGCAAAGGATCAGTATTTTCTCTGCTAAATGTTTGCATAAATCAACGTTCGCCGTCTAAATTCGTATGTAAGTAGTTTTGGGATTCTACATTAAGCACTTAGCTGTTCGATTGGCAATATAAATAAAATATATCACCAAATAATATTCTTATAGCATTTTGATATTTTAATTAATTTTGAGTTTTGGTAGCAAATGGTATTTTTTTATTTTACCCGACGAGTAAACACGTTATACACACTTCAATCGAGATTGTTCAAACGAGCTTAACTGGTCAACATTCAATTTTTCATTTGTTTCAAATATTCTGAAGATAATCTAATTTTGTGCAAAGAGTAAATAAAGAAAAAAAAATCTTTTTTTTTTATCTAAATATAAAATTTTCTATTTTAAATATTATTTTGTTTCGATATTATCATCACGAAATATAAAATGTATCATCCCAAGATATTCAAGAAGAAAGATACATTTGGTAACGCAAAAGCAAAAAATTAAATTATTCCAAAAATGTAAAGGTTCACCTTCATATCTTTTGATGAAAAGGAAATATTTCACATTATAAAGTATATCTCAAACATAGTTTCTAAGGTGTACTGAATTGCCTCACAAAACTAAATATGACGTTTCAAATTTAATTATCACTAAAAAAAATCACAAAAAAATCCTTATCGTTATTAAGATATTATTTCAAAATAGACAAAAAATAATTTTAAAAATGAATACTTCTTTTTCTAAATAAAACTGATAACATGATATGACTAAATGGCTTATTTCTTTTGGGGTACCGTTGCTATTTTCTTAAATGCGAACAATACCTACAAACACAAAAATAAAATAAAAAGTTACCTTTAAAATCTTTGCAATAACTACATTGATTAAACCTTTATAAAAAAAATGTATAAAGCCTTTTTTATGATACTTAGTAAATCAAAAAAATGCTGTTTATGAATTTCCTTCAAACAATTCGTACCATGATGAATTCTATTCTTCACTAATTAATGATAATTTCTTTGTATGCTATCAAATTAATTTTGTTCCTAAAAAAATTATGTCTCGATTTCGAAAAACTGCTTTTTTTCTATGAGTTTAATGAAGTGGTAACAATAAACTTGCTTCATTGTTCATTATTTATTTATTAATTATGTTTTAAGACAGAGAATTAGGAACAAAGAATAATTCTTTTTTAGACATGTGTTATTTGTAAAACAATATCCGCTATCGAAAGTTTATCATTACTCTTAATTAGTAAATTGCTTATTACCAAACGTAAATTATACTCATTTTTAAAATAACACTCAATTAAATATTATCGACAGATATTTGACAAATATTAGAGTTTCAATAGCTATTTTCTGTAATTACTTTTAATTAGAAATGAAAGTATTGTATAATATTCAAATCATAGTTTTATGACACAATTACGTTCATCAAATATTCATTACATAATTTGCTTTGATAATTAATGATGTAGTTTGAAATAGAAAAATGGGTTAATTTATTTTCTTAAGATACAATGTCGTCATTATTTCTTACTCTCTCATGGTGTAACATAGATTTAAAAACACATTTTCCCGCTAGTCTTTTTTTTTTGTCGTGACAATTATGATATATTAAAACATAGAAAATTTTCTTTTCTTTTTTTACTGTAATTATTTCAGTAATTAGTTACAGTAAAAAATTTCAGTAAGGAATATAAATAGTTTCATTTTCAATGGATTTTTGAAAAATTAATTTACAAACCATACATTTGCGTCGTCCGTTAATGCGATTTTATATACTATATGCGTCGTCCGTTATAATATTGCTATTCATAATATACATAACAGATCACAAATTGCTTAGTTAAAAAGTTGTTTAGTTATATAAATAATAATAGTTGAAACTGAGTTAGTGGACATGTTTTGGGGAACTGACATGCTTAGATTTTATTTTTTCATAATTATTATACTTCCTAAAATAAAACTGTTAGAAAACACTTTTAACAGTTCTTTTTTAAGAAGTATTCATTATAATCCCTAGTTACCCCAATACTTACTGCCATAAGTCAAATATTGAAATTCTAAGTTACTTAATATTGTGGGTAATTTGGATCACCATTGTTTATTTTGTTTCATCATTTACATATATGTTAAAAAACACTTTTATACACGTTAATATAGAATGTATTAATAGACTCCACATTTAAAACAATAAATTAAAAAAGTGAATTAAACTGGCAGATGTCATCAGACATTAAGAAATGTTCTAAGTAAACTCGAAGGACGATAATAAAATTAATGATCGCAGTAATTAAAATCTAGTTTCGTTCTAACAAAAAGAAAGCCCTATTATTTTGAATTAATCTAACAAAACCAGTTTCTAATCTGAAATTTAATGCTGTTTCAAAACTCGAATTTCTGAGTTTTGAAGCTCTCAAGTTATATTCCTATGACTTTAAATTGAGTTAATATTCTTTGTTCCAGCTTAATAGTGGTTATATTCTTCCAAATGAAATTATGACAGAAATCATGTATATAATTATCATTAATTAGTTGGTCAATAAACCCACTTTCATGCAATCAGATTGATATGAATTGAGCTTCAATTCAGGCATATTACTTTATAGTAATCCCCTCTGCAGTTTCTGAAACCACCGTGACTATTCAGGGTAAATTATCAAATGGTGGATTACACGTATTCATTGGAAGCGTTAACCATTTGGAAACCTGTCGGGCGCTGTTACATTAGAATAGTGGCTCTAAACGCTATTCAATTCATTGAGTTTAATGTATTAAACTTCCACTATTACACATTAATGCTAAGGATTATGTTTGGCATTCTATTTACTGCGTTTATATACATATCACCTAATGTGACGATAAAGTTAATTGCCTAAGTAAGAAAAGAATTTTTAAAAAAAACTTGCTTTGAATAACAATGACTATATTGACTTAACAAGCAGCTCTTAAAAGTTTGGAGTAAAATACAGATTTATACTGCAAGCTCTGAAGAAAATTAAGTTTATATTTAATCCACAGTAAAATCTTCGGGCAAATTTACAATTCTGTCAAGTAACAGGAATCAACATACATTATTGCAAAAGTTTACTATAACCATATATTTGTTTTAACAAACTAATGGTCTAGTTTTGAATGTTCATAATATTAACTAAGCCAATCTAACACAATATCTTTTAAAATCCAAGTCCAGATGAGAGTAGGTGAACCAATTTCCCGCCACAGGTATTTCAGCTGCGCGCAAAAAATACGCATCAAACTTTTTTTTATTTTTAAATTAGAGGTCATTGATGGCGGATTCAATACCATGTGCAATTTCGGGCAAAATTATGAACTTTTTTTTCAGTACGCAAGTGACTTATGAGTGTATTGCGTACATGAATTATTTCTATACTCTAGCTTTTTCATTAATTTATGTAACTTTCATTGCTTTTATATGAAAATTCCGATCCATGTGGTACACATTGGCTTTTACTAATGTTATAGCCATAATAGAGAAATGATAATTACGATTTATGTTTGAGATTTCGAATCCCAGAAACCATAAATTTTCTTCGGAATTTTGGACGATGAGAGTTTTTGATCAGAATGTTTGATCTACCAAGTATTAAATTTTCAGCCTATTATATAGAGAATTAATTTTCTTCTTTGAAAATTATTTTGTCGGAGAATTAACCGAGAGGTTCTTTGCAATCAATAATATGACCACTCTATTTCCACTATATGCAAACATAAACTTTTCCAAACTATATATTTCTCATTATAACTATACGCAATGTACCAATTGAATTACAATTCCCCATTGACTTTTACCATGAGAAAATTGCTGTATTAATTATTTCTATATTCTAGGAATCCCAAAATTGTATTTTTTACGCGGTCTTAGGATATCCTTATTCAATAAATAAAATGAATTGTTTGGGTTCATTGTTTGATATCTAGTATTTCATCGAAATAGTCATATTAATTTTGATATAGTTGCTATTTGAATTTCGGAAATATTTATCAAGAGGGATTTCTAAATGAAACAAACCAAGAGTCTACACCTCTAGATTTATTCGTCAGAAAACATATCGCTGACAGAGAGCAAATACTATTCCGAATTGATTTAAGATTAAATTCGCATGTCCGTAAATAGTTTAAAAATCTTGTGTAAATACAGCGAAAAGGAAGAATTTTTATTATTTTCTTTGCAAACAATAGAAAGAAAATTATATCTCTTAATTAACTGTCTACCTAATCTCCATAGATAGTTAATTATGCTTTAAACAACACCTGGCGGTTAAGCTAAAGTGAGATTTTGCATAACAATTAATGTATTCCAAAAGCTTTCGACAGAATTTTCCCAACGAAAATTATGAGTTTTTTTTTTCTTCAAATTATTTTTACAGATATAATATTTTTTTCAATAAATATTGGAAAAACCATATTTTTTAAAATAATTATTCAACCTAATTTATTTGAAATAAAAAATTTTTAAGTTTATAAAATTTTATGTAGGCTATCGTGATAAATATAATTTTACAATTACTCATTCACTTATTAAACATTATCTGATCTTCCAATTTTTTTAAGAAACTTACTAAAATTTATTTGAATATAGAAAAAAATGCATAAAATAAATAGTTACTAAATGAAACGTTTAGTACTATTGACATTACTTTACTTTGGACACAAGATCTACGTAACCAAATTTAATATTAATTACAAAACGTTTGTTTTAAAATTTGAAAAGCGTTCGATTAAAACTACGGAAGATATGCGTATTTAAAGCAGTTCTCTGCCTCATGTGCGAAAATCGTTTTAAATTTTTTTTCTCATACTTTTGTAGTAGATTGTATTTGTCAACTAATAAAAAAAGTATTATTTGAATATCATACAAACGTAAACATTTTTTATGTAATCTATTCTAATTCTGAAAATGGTACAAAACATCAATGTAAAAAAAAAACATAGTTAATAAAAAAAAGCGTTGAGATATAATTGTATAATAACTTTTTCTAATATTTAAAAATTTACTCCACCACTGGATTATCAGGGCTCATAAAAATTTGTAAAATCAGGAGAATTATTCTTCGAGTTTGATAACTTTCATCTAGGTAGCCAAATTAGTGAATTTTGAAAAGAATTTAAAAACTTTTAAAGCATTAAAGTTATTGCGCCATCCTAAAGGCCAGATAATTCTTTACAACAACATAGCATAGATAGTTTAATATTATACAATGATTTTATACAACATTATGCCTTTTATGCAGCATTTAAAAAATGTTTTTTTTTTATTTTAATTGATTAGTGAAAGAACTTAAAATAACACTATTACGTCTGGGAAGTATTATTTTTAAAATGTAAAGGTCTCCTAAACTTTAAGAAGCAATATGTAGGAACCTTTAATACTCTATGGCAAATCAGGTACTCTATTTTTAAATAATAATTACACGACTTGTGTGATCTTCAACGCAAAAATAAAAATAAAATAAATTTTTTTAAGAAGAATTATTTCTTGTATTTTTCAAACCTTTAAATTTCTCCATACCTATACTTACAAAGGTATAAATTTAGTTAAGCATTTTATTCTATCTAGAACGAGTGAAAATTTCGTAGTTCGAAAATTAACTACACCTTCTGCTTTGGCTATCTGGTAGTTAAGTAACCACAACACGTTTGAAACACTTCCCCCAGACACACGTGACTTCCAACTGTCCAAACTAAATAAATTATTAGAAATCTTAACGAATGAGCAGCTAACAACTCGTTACCATATTACTCATTCAGAAAGTTATTTACATAAAGAGAAATAGGTGGCTGTTGTATAGATCAAAGGCACAGGAACGTAAATTTACTCTATGGGAGACATGGTGACTTTTCAAGCTCAGTGGTTGGTACCATAAATCAACGAATAACGCGGACAGCTAAAATGCACGGCTGATGAGAAAATGTTAAAAGCCAGAGATGTTAAGAGCTATTGATTGAGGATGTTGCAAGCGCTGGTGGCAGATTAAAATTTTTGAATAAGTTCACACATCAGCGGCACAGTGGGGTTTAGCTCAGCGTGAAATGCAGCGGCAGTAAATTGTGAATAGTTGAAGCAAGGTACAAGTGATTTAGTAAAGTTATGAATTCTCTATATACCGGAATTTTATAGTACTCCGAACTTAATGTGAAGAATTTCTGAAAACTTTAATGAAAGATAAAATTGCATTACGTAATAGCTTTGATTTTCTTGAAGATATTTATAATTAGATGGATAAAATTATGGCAACGATACTAAAGTGCCATCTGATTGAAAGATTTTAGTTGTTAATGACGCATCAATTAGTCATTTTATAAACCAAAATTTAATATTACATAGTTTACACAGTAAAAATTCATCAGCTCAATTTTGACTCTCATCCATTTAAATCAGAATGGAAAAGAAAATAGTGATTACGTAAAAGTTTGTTTATTAGGAATTTTGCAAAAAAAAGATAATTGTTTATTTTGAAATTTATTTAATACATTTCAAACAGTATAAAATTCATCAGCCTAGTTATGTACAACATTCTTTTAAAATAGAGAAAAGAAAACAATGGTTGCAAAAAAGTTTCTTTATTAAGATTTATTACACAAAGAAGAGATAATTCTTTATTTTTTTCAAAATTTATTATTCATTCTAACCAGTAAAAATTCATATGCCTAGTGATGTTCAGCATCTTTTTAAAAAAGATAAAAGAAAACAGTGGTTACACAAGAGTTTCTTTATCAGGACTTATTTTACAAAAAGAGATAATTCTTTATTTTTCAAAATTTATTATTCATTTTAAACAGTAAAAATTCATAAGCCTCAGGATGTTCAGGATCCTTTTGAATTAGAGAAAAGGAAACAATGTTTTAACAAGTGTTTATTAGGATTTATTTTATAAAAAAAAGATAATTCTTTATTATTCAAAGTTTATTATTCATTCTAAATAGTAAACTTTTATATTCGTAATGATGTCCAGCATCCTTTTAAAATAGAGAAAAGAAAACAATGGTTGCAAAATATATAATTCTGTCAACCAGACTCGATAAATAATATAAATATTAATTTTTGGATTGGGGATTAACACACAATCATCTTTCATTAAAGCTTGAGTGAAGGTTAACAGAAAGTAATGCTGGTATATAACAAAAAAAGTATATGTACTACAAATTTTTTCACCTAGTTGGTAATCATATCTAGCTGTTTTTTGGGACCAGGCATTATGGTATACCCTCCAATTGCAACGGAATTTTCTATGTTTCAGAAAATATTTTTCCTTGTAGTAGAAAAGGTAATATTTTATATTTTATTAAATTAAAAGCAAGAAAGTTTTATCCATTACTGTACGTAACCAATCCAAGCAAATATATCAATAGTCAGATAGCCAAGATTATAGCTGCGAACACTTCCGGATTTTCCTGAATATTTAAGGAAAGATATTGTAAAATTTGTGTTCTTCTGTTTATAATTGGCCTATAAAACTAATTTGAAATAATTTTGATCGCCACTCATTCAAATTAATTTATTAAAATCATTGAAATTGTATAATTAAATATCAACCTTATTATTATAAACTTCTTTAAATTATCCAATGTAATATTATTACCTTGAGCACTTACATTTTCGGGATAATCCTTGGTAACTGACAAATCAAACGTAATTCAGTACTGCAGTAAGAACGTGCCATAAAACTTAAATCCTTCTATTTACACTTTTATCTCCATTTGCACTTTTGTATTCATATTTTTTTATTTGGAAATCTTATTACAAAAATCATTCTTGAAAGACTTATAGATTTCGTTTCTTGTTTTGTTCCTGATTTTCTTCGAATTTTATTTTTTGTTTTTTGGGAGATATATTTTTTACTTAATGTGTTCTATTTTGTTTTAATTTTTTTAGTGTTTATCATACCTTTGTATTGATATATTTTGCTTTGGCTACATTGATACAATATTAGAAAGCACTCCTTTTTGCGGATATAATCGTGTGAGCTTATGAAGAGATGATATCTTTTCTTCTTTTGTTTTCTGACTTTTTAATATATATTTTAATTATTTTAATTATTTTTTAGTCTTTTTCAAAAATATTTCATTTAATAATTTTTCTTCTTAGTAAAGTACACCATAGTATATATATATATATATATATATATATATATATATATATATATATATATATATATATATATATATATATATATATATATATTCTATGGTGTACTTTATCTCTAGCATAGTATAAAAATATTCCAACCAGTAATTGTGATTTGGCTGTCACATTACTACCATAATTACTACCATATGGGAAAATCATCCTCTGCGAGAATAACAGTTATGCAAGTTATGCAAGTCATTTTAAATTTTGTTAAAGATAACCTTTCACTACTCAAAGTTAAAAATAACTCTGTGGACCACTTTCTGGTTGCATTTATGCAAGTACTTGATCTTACCGAATTCGAAGATGGGGATTTCAGATTTAAAGTTAGTTTTGTTCTGAAAGTTTGATTTTTTTCGAAATGTTAAATGTTTTCGCTTTATTTATTTTTTTTTTTCAATGTAAAAGTTTATAAGGAACGCATAGGATAATAATCATTGATATACAATTTTCTCGTTAAATATATATATATATATATATATATATATACATCACATTGCAAGCAGGTCATGTAAAAATACGTTTCTAAAATTTTTGCAATCCGTACAAAAGTTTAAAACGTTGTAGCAAAATTACTTCGCTTCCGGCTGTTTTGTTAAAGAAATTATCCATTCATGATTTCCACAAAAATAAATGATTCAGTACATAACTGAATCAGTATCTAACAATCATTCGTTGTTTTTCTTTTGTCTAAATTGAAGTTGTAACTACAGTGTCAAGTTTGCTCCTTACTTTTGTGAAATCATGAATTTTTTTTTTTAAATTTTAATCTATAACAGCTGCAATGCATTTGTTTGTAAAGTTGCCCGCATATATGTGTTAAGATAGAAAATATGCAACCTTAACATATAACTAAAACATAAACTGAAATGTATTCTAGTTTTTTTTAACATCACGCTCTATGCAGCTTATAAGTGAGGATACTTAATATTTTCTCGTGTGAATTTTTAAAAAAAATTCTAGTGAGAAATTCAATTTCAGCTATAGCTTTGCAGAAATAAAGAGAAGAGTTAAATAAAAACTATATATTCAAGTCTTAAAGTATTTATTAACAACTGTTTAAGAAGAATCTTGCGTATCTGTTGGTTTCATGAAATTTATTGTGCAGAAACCCTTAGAAAAGAGAAAAAAAAATTATTGATTTGGAAATTAAAAAACGTATATAGAACTGAATTGGCCATGTGCTACGTAAAATTGAAAAGCTTAAAGTAAAACAAGTTTTTGATTGGAACCCTCAGGGCAAAAGACAAATAGGAAGACTTATAAGTACTTGGGGTATGAGGATTGCAAGCGAGTTGGAAACAATAGGCAAGACATGGAGAGGAACAAAATATCTAGCCACTAATAGAGCGAGATGAAAAGCTTTGATGTTCCTATTCGAAGTGAAAAGTATGTGTAAATGTATCTAAAAGGATGTCAACTTTCTGTGTTTATTTGGGAAAATATCTTCTAGTTTATGTTTTAATATATGATTCATTGTTTTTTCAATTTGATTTTAAGTTATTTTCCTCATCACTATATAAAAATGATTTAAAAGTGCATATGAATTGTCATTCTACTTCATCTCTCCCATAGTGAGGCTTTTAAAATATTGTAAAAACTATCAAACATCCTTTAAAACTACCAAAAATGTTTAAGCTCAAGTTTTTCGTTGCTAATCACTGTATGAAATATTTTGTGAAACCCGCACTAGTTTACAGGCTTTTGTGCGCTTTGAAAATGTATAGTTTAGTTTCAGCTTCCGGAAAAATGTTTTGCAAATCCTCAATTGTTGGAATGTACGTTAGTTGTTTAAATTCAACATCATTAACACTGGGCAACCAACTACTATGTTTTCTGCATAGTATTTAATTGAGTGCATGATATTATTAACTGTTAATTAATAACTGAAGCATTTAGAATGCCAACATATGCAAACAAATTGCCTTTCTTGGCAAAATTTTAAAAGCTTCACGACGAGAGAACTGGAAAAAAGTAGCGTTTGATATGAACTGTTGAATCATTTGCATGAAGTGACGCTAAAAATAACTTTAAATCAAATTTACTTAACAAGAATCATACATCAAAACACACACTTAGCTACCACTAGAAGAAATTTCCCCAATAAGCGTAGAAAGTTGGAAGCCTTGGTAACATATATTTAACATTATAATAGCGAGAAAAATGCATTCATAAATAAGTACTAGCTCATTTGTGGCAAAATTAAATGGATAATTTGTTCATTTAGCTACCGATAGGATTGAAAAAGGTAACAATAGTGTGAATTCAGAAACAAAGATATGATTCAGTTTTGTTAAAATAATTTGTTTACTAAGCATGCCTTGCCTCTTTGAAATAATTGATAATAATGCAATAATTAAGTTAACAGTCTTCCTCTTTTTCTCTTTTGAGAAGGAAATATTCCCAAAACGAAATATCAGTGTTTAAAAATTGCAAACTCATTAACGCCTAGCCACAAAAAATCTGGTCTATATCTCAAAAATATGTATATTTGTTTATACTAACAGGGGAAGTATGCATCTCGAAAATTTCTATTAAAAAATGTTAAGCTTCAATTAAAGAGCATGTTTAAAAAATTCTGATAAGGTAAAAATCTACCACCAGATCTGCCCCTAGGGTAAATATGCCCCATTAACGTTTCCGTTAATTTACTTTTAAACTAACAAAAACTTCCCAGCTGATAAGTAATCGGTAGGCTACCCTCCTTCTACCTGACAGATCCATAGTTTAAAATGCAGCTGGGACAGTTGAATTTTATGTCTAGTTTTCTTTCTAAAAATGCTAATTACTATTTAATATGCTTTATTCAATTTATAATTTTTTAAATGTAAATTAATTTTTTTAAATAAAAAAATAGATATTTAATTCTTTTTATTTTTATAATTAAAAAATATAGATTATTTAAAAAAAAAACAAATTTTTAATCTTAAATTACCCATAATTATAATTAAATTAAAAAATAAAATTATCTATAATTAAGATGAAAAATTTTTTTTATTAATTTGTAATTTAATATGAATTATAAAATTTTGACTTAAATTTAAAAATACATTATTTTTTACACTATCCATCTATTCTAATTAAAAAATGAAAAAGAAATATTAAATATCTTTTTTTTAGATAAAAAAATTAAACTTTTTAAAACAAATATTTTAAATGAAAAATAACAATTCAAAACAAGAAATAATAATTTATAAATTAAATTAAGCATATTCAATACTTATCAGATTTTTTTAGAAAAGGAAATTGGAGATAAAATTCAATCGACTGAGATGGGATTCAACTCCGGACCTCTAATACGAATAAGGTCAGCTAGATAGTTAATGTTAATTTAAAAGGAAATGAACTGAAATTTTATTGGGGTATCCGTTACAAAAAAGAGGTGTTTTTGAGGTTGACAGATGCAAAAATTACACCTGAGGTAGAAAATGAGGTTATGCTTTGCACAACCTCATTAATAAACTTCAATTTGAACTTCATTTACACCTCACAATATCAACCTCATATATAACTAGGAAATAATTTAAGTTTAGATCGTTTGAAATTATTCTCAGTGTATGTATTTGCTTGAAGTGTAAAAAAATAATTCGTGCACCTCAAAAACAATCTCCCTGAAATTAACTTCGAATACCTTGACACCTCAAATCTACCTTGACACCTCAAAACTACCTCAAATTAACCACAAAAATACCTTAAATTTCTGTAAGGGATACGTTAACTTAGGGGTTGATGTGATGGCTCTATCTAAGATTCCAAGATGATAAGATATACTCTATCCAAGATTTTCAAACATGCTCATTAAGCTTAATATAGTTTTAATAGGAATTTTCGAGCTTCGTACTTACCTTGTGAGCAGATATTTCTTTCTCTCACCTACAGCCTTAGCCTTTAAGAGGCTCTGTGATATAAATTCAGTTCAAAATATAAATATATACAATAATAATATATTATATTAGACAAAACCCTCTTATTTCTACAAATTAAATTCGAATAATGAACCGCTTGTTCCACCTACTGTTTTCAGTTCAGCGAGAAAAAAATTGTCATTTCAAAAACATATTTGACACAAATGGTTGAAATATTTTCAAAACTAAGGAAAGCAGTGAAAAAAAAGTTTGGAAAAAGTTTAACGTTTTCAAAATTTTTCCACTTAACAAATTAGGATTAAATCGTCGTATGTGTACGTTTCTTTTTTAAGTTATAATGCTTTTTTTTCCCTAAATATCATTACTGATGAAAATAGTAGAAAACCGAAATTTATTTCATGACAAATTCGTTTTTTTTTTATGACGCAACAATAATTTTTTGAATGCACTTTTAATAGTAGCTTCTACACTGTTGGAATTTTCAATTCTAAAATTATGGTAAAATAACCAGAAGCAGTCTGCCACCCAATCAACCGTAAAGCTTATGGTGAAGAAAATTTTTTACCTTTACGGTTTTGAAACCGTTTACTATTAGCATGGTTTGAAAACTGTGAAAAAGAAATTTAACTGGATATGGGAGATAGTTTGGCAGCTTTATGATGCTGCCATCTATTGGCGAACTAGAGTATCGTATTCAAATAGCATGGGTTCATAAATGGGGAGTACAGGACACTGGAAACTCTTCATGTGTTGAAGGGAATGGAGGAAATATTGTGGTGCCAAATGGGACACGAACTCCTGTTCAGTCAGTTATGCGATTGACAGATTTACCCTGTCGACTATAATATGTACTCGTTTGAAGGGAACTAGGTTGATTTATTGGGTGGGTCCAGTTGGCGAGGTAAATGTTTCATTGTTCAACCACATTAGGTGAAAGAAGTTAATAAACGGTTTTTCTCACAGTATACAGTTTGTAAACCATCTTATTTACGGTTATTTGAATATTTTTTTTTATTATTATAGTCAAATAACAATTAAACGAATTGATTTTTAACCATTTTTTCCGAGAAAATCCTAACAGTATATTATTTCAACTTGCATGTCAAGTATTTCTGAAAATTAAAATGCGAAAGAAATAATACAGAAAAAATGTGAGATATTTTCTGCTGTAGTTTCAATTTTTTTTATTCATCTTTAGTTTTGTTATAATTTTTGTTCAAAAAAAAGTTAAAAATTATTAGATCAAGAAATATTATTCTATAAACCACAATTAACCCTTTCATGACAACTTAATATAAGAATTACTGAGAATGTAAAATAAAATATGTCTTTTACCACTATTCATTGCATCAAAAAATAGTTTCTTAAGGCATTATTTATACTTTTCGTAAAACCGTCCAGACAAACGAATAATTTTAGAAAAAAAATATATAATTCTTCTTTCTTTTGAATGCTTTTATTGCTTTGTCATGATCAAATTGATATTTTATCTCAAAAATATCTACAAAAAAATACAGAAAATTTATAAAATGTCAAATCAAGTGACTGTGAATTGAAGCAAAAGAAACTGAGAAATGATAAAATACTTTTTGGGACAATATATCGAAGGAATTTGGACACATTCTTAAGACAGTTAAAAGAAAAAATACAAAAACAATTTTTCTCCGTATATGTTTAAACTAAGAGCCGTTAGAACGGACAAGAAATAATTTTTCAGAAAAAAAGTAGTTGCCATTGAAGGTTCTGCTGCTAGAAAGTTAGGTGCTATCGCAATAAATTCTGCAGACAGTACTTGAATTAAGAATGAAGCATGGCTACATCAGTCCTCGTTAGGCACTTATTATGACACCCTCCTATCTTTGTTTCTTTTTCTCAAATAGAACAACTACAAGTATTTCCTTTCTTCAAAATAATGTATTGTGACAAACTTTGTCAAGAAATGAAACGCGAGAAAAGTTCTTATTGTCAATTTATTTAATGAGACATATATATAAGCATCTGCAATTGTGGACCTGCTTAAAATTTAATAATTGGCATTACAGACATCTGTTTCTACTTGAGTAATGGTGTCAAGAAGAAAAAAAAAAGACATTTTAACTTAAAAATAGTTGTTAATAGTCAAAATACTGTTTTATATACAATAAAATAAACGGTGTACAGCTAGAAAAATAATGAACTCTATATTCTGAATACCTTTTAACCTACTCAATCGATTTTAACTTAGTAAAATGCATTCTATTTTAGTTACCATCCCAAAAATATTTCAACATAAAATTACTAGACAAAAACGGTGCTATAAAGGGGTAACTGTTTTAATGAAAAGATAAAACAATAACATTTAGATGTTATGAACAATGTAATTAATCGGTTAATATTTAATAATACCAAGTAAGTTGGTAAAAGTATGTATAGCGGTCAATGGCAATTAAGGTTAAAAAACGTTAATGTAGGCTATACCGGGTAAATATATACAAAGCAGGAGCACTTAACCTTACAGAAGCGTCAGTGTAGAGTATACAAATGTATACCAGGCACAAGCGCAAAAGGTGTACCCAGCAGGGGCATTTAACCTTAAAAAAATCATCAGAGTAGAGTAAACAGAGCAGCGTAACTGTAAACTGTATAATTTAGGACAAACTTGGCGAATAAGGATTCTGGAAATTGTTCAAGAATATATGACAAAATTCGAATTCTATTTATTATAAAACAAAATATTTTTTTCCTGAAAATCTATTTTCACTTGGGAAATCTGGGAATAACTTTGTGATCTCTTAGCTTTATACGTTTGTTTTGACCTCTACGGAATCCAAATATATATATATATATATATATATATATATATATATATATATATATATATATACTATCTTAGCCTGTATTTTCAAGATTGTCTTTTGGTTTTAGAAAATTCATTTCTTTAAGATATATAAAAACAGTTATTTATAAATTCATAATGTTATTCAAACTAGTTTCCTTCACTCATATAAAAGTTGAATAATATATAAAGGCTTAACACTTTCATTATACGTTCTCTACAACTAATTCAACATAACAATGAAATATATACACGAACTAATATTGTTCATTATTGTTTTATATAAATGCTTCTCTCTTAATGCAAAATTTTTCATTACACCTTTACTTATATATCCTTAGTATTATGCCTGATGTAAACCAAATGTTTAAGAAAGCAAATTGAATAGCTATATAGTTGCGATAGATCCTAAACTTGAAACTTTTATCTGATTAAGACAAATCAAAAGCTATTAAACTAAGATCTTCTTAAGTATACCTACTTACGTTTTTTTAAAGTTTGCCTAGTTGTAAAATGAAAGAGAAAAACTACCTTGTAATCTTCTTTGAATTGAAATGTTTTTACTTCAAAAATTTAATTCGTTTCTCTTTTTAATAGGTTTTATTAACCATATTAGTAAATCCACACAAAGTTTTATCTTTAACAAAAGCTGCATTGAATAGTTTTGGAAAACTTTTAAGCCTTAAGAAAATACTCAGTACCAATATACGATTTTTTTTTTATCCGCAATAGAAAGATTTCGAAAGTTTTTAAACAATAAATATAGCCTTAATAACGGAGTAAATTTTCCATTTAAGCAAAAAGAATTTAACTGAATAAATCG
Organism: Parasteatoda lunata; assembly: GCA_949128135.1. Classification (NCBI taxonomy): domain Eukaryota; kingdom Metazoa; phylum Arthropoda; class Arachnida; order Araneae; family Theridiidae; genus Parasteatoda; species Parasteatoda lunata. The sequence continues at coordinate 45,231,448 of OX421981.1, read as the reverse complement.
TCCTATATGTTCATATTTCTTATAAGAAATCGCAAAACATTAGTTTTCAGATTTAATTGACGATATTCAAAATAAAGCACTTACTTTCCAAACTTGCTCAACTTTTTGAGACTTTAATTAAAATGTGTATCATCTTGCTTTTACTTTAACATTTTTTCTTTCGTAAATTTAATTTTTCTTAATTTTTGATTTCTTATTAATTTCTTAAGTTTTTTAATTAGTTAATACATTACAGGTTACATATGTTAATTTGAATGGGAAAAATATAGACTATATTCATAAAAATTTTAAACAATTATCATTTAGTTTAATTTAAATGTTTTATCAGATATACATTATTTTTAAATGAATGCAACTAGCAATAAAATAATGCATGAATTGTGATAATCGGTATATATATATATATATATATATATATATATATATATATATATATATATATATATATATATATAAGTCTAATAACAAAAAAACATTATTACTTCCTACGTAATTACTTTTTACTATTGTCAATGGATATTAAAAATATTTATAAAAAAGTAAAAAAAAAAAAAATTGGTTAAGTAATATAATTTTTATGTTTAAGTAATATAATTATTATTCCACAGTGCATTGAGCTTTTATAATTTACGTATAAATACAACTTACTCTGGTATTGTTCTTTCTTTTTTGAGAAAAGTTATTAATTTTCAAAAAATGAAAAATAACTTATTTTATATTGAAATTTAACAATGATATGTTTAGTAACTTTTTACAAATAATTTTTGAAACTTTAAAGAAAACAGGATATTAAACATTTGTTAATAAAATAAAATAAATTGATGCAAAGATTATAATGAAAAAGAGTTAGATAAAAAAAAAGCATTCCTTATTCATCAGGCTCTACATAGTTTTTTTCTAATGTAATAAATAGTTTAAAGTTTTATTCAAATTAAACTTTTCAAAAATTTCTCTGAATAATTATTTTTAGTACTTCAAAAACCTAATAGAAATTTTATTGCGTTAAAAAAAATAAAAGAACATTTTTTCAACAAGGCCTTAAATTTCGAAATTAGAAATTGGAGAAAAAATCACTTTTATTTCTGTCAAAACGTCTCCAGCACAGAAACTTTCAAATCTAACTGGAAATTCTAATCATACTTATTCCTGTTCTATAGTTTCAACAATAATATAAAACATGAAAGTTTTACGAAATCCATTGGAATTAATTTTCGCGATTGAATGCATTTCTGGAGAATCCTCCAATTACATGATAATGAAGGACCAGTTTTGTACGTCTCTCAATTATTACTTTAAAGGAAAGTTTTTAAAAAGTAATTGTATTTTTTCCTTTGTTCCTGTCGAAAAAAAAGACTTTTAACAAAATATTATATATTCAAACAAATTGGCAGAGAAATTCTTATTTCAATTGTATGATAGAAATCGGTTTTCCTAATTCAATACTTTAGAACTTTTTTTTAAATATTTTTCAAGTATTTAAGTTATTCACGTGTTAAATTAAAAAGAAATGTAACGAAAAATATAACGAAAACGTTTGGTTTTATTGTATCAAAAATAAAATAAATAAAAAATCTTATCATTTTTTTTTAATTTAGAAAAAAAGTAATAAATGTTTTTTTTTTCTTATCCATAAATCTATAACCGATTAAAACTCTATATATACTGCAGGGTTGCCAACGTTTTACGCTTTCTTAAAAAAATATAGTGATAGCTAAGATTATGTTTTATTGTATGATTATTTGTTTTGTAAGTTTGATTTTAAGTTATTTTTCTTAAAAGTATATATACATGCTTTAAAATTTCATATGAAATGCAACTTTGTTTCAGTTATTTAATAGTGAGGCATTTAAAATGTTGACAAAATTATCAAACACCTGAAAGCTTTAGTTCTTAAATGTCTGTCACTCTTTAAAATATTTTGCAAAAACAGTAGTGTTAAGTCATCTGAGAAATTCTATCCATGGAAAACACGTGGTTATAGCGGAGCTGCCAACTTTTGACGCTTTTTGTAAAAATTTATCTTAGTGGTAGATAAGTTAATGTTTTAATGTATTATTTTTTACTCGTTTAAACTTATTTTTCACACCACTACTTATAAATGATTTAAAAGTTCATATGAAACTGCTCTTTGTTTCAGTTCTTTCGTGGGGAAGATTTTGAAATGTTGGTAAATTTACCAAAAATTCTGTAAGTTTTGGTTTATAAATGTCTACTACTTTTTAAAATATTTTACAAAAAGCCTAGAAGTTTGAACACCTGTTGTAGTTGTAGCTAAATTTATGTTTTGATGTATGATTCTTTGTTTTGCAAATTTGATTTAAAGTCATTTTCCACTTCCACACCAAAAGCTCATATGAAACGCAACTTCAACTCTCTCGTTGTGAGGTTTCTAAAATGGTGAAAAAATTATTAAACACATGAAAGCTTTAATTATTAATTGTCTACCATTCTATAAAATATTTTGTAAAAAGAATAGTGTTAGGTCTGCCAGAAAATTCTTTCCGCGAATGAACACGTTCCTTTTTAAAATGCACCTTTTTAAAAAAAAGTGGTATGGCATTTACCCTTAAACGATTACCTTAGATCAGATGTACCACTTAGTTCTATCGGATACTGTTTTAACAAGTTTGTATAAGTATGCGCATTCTCTTTTGCGCCATATATGATGTATCTCTTTAAGCTAGAGCATTATTATTGAGTGAAATGGTAAATATACTATCAATTTGCATTATTAAATATTTTGCATTATTAGAAAAAGAGGTTTGTACTTTCGTGAATAGAATTTTCCGGTGGATCTAATAGTTGACAGCCATGTATATAGTTAGAAGAATTTTGATTAAAACTAAGAGTTTAGATTTTTAAGGAACTTTGTAATAGTTTTTGTGTCATGTAAGAAAATGTTTTGCTTAACCCGTTTGTGCGTGCACCCTTATAAAAGAAAGTTTTTTTCTTTAACACGTTCACCGGAGTTAAAACTGGTAACAAATAAATTTAATTTTTTAGTTTTTTTCGGGGAATAATAAAAATCCATAACTACCAATTGTTTTTAACGGATGCAATTTTTATATTAAATTGCTTCTTTGCCGTGATAAATTGCCTTACTGTGAACTGATATTGTTGAGAATAGATTGATTCCTCCCGAATATTATCTAATATTGAAATAGTTCTTCTACCAGTATTTTCTCTTTTCCGTCCCGCTTTCTGGCCTGGGTGTGAATAGCCTCCACACAGTCTTTTATAAGTAGTCCGCACAGACTATTTAAATGGGAACCAGTCGTGCGCATGAACCCAAAACCTTTTATAAAAGTAATTGAGAGAAATTTATCATATATATTTGAGAATTAAATCTGTAGTGGTTGACAAGTGAACAAGGCAAACCAATAATATTCATAATTAAAACAAATTTTTAGTTATATATTTGCTACCACTTTTTTATTTTAACTAGATTTTGTATTAAATGACCCGTTCGGAAAGTGGATATCCTTCACAGTGGTCTGATTGGACTACCTATAAAAAACCGTGTGGAGGCTTTCAGTTATAGGAGGCGTTGGAACAGCCGGCTTGAACGTGTTAAATAAAAAAAAACTGTTATTTAGTGAAAACAAGATAATACTGTTTACCCTAATATATTAATAATATAAATGATTAAATTTGTATGTATCTGGATCTTGTGCCACTAAACCCTGCATTCAATCAATCAATCAATTAAATTTGTATGAGAAGTCAACATATAGTTCATTTTTAAAACTAGAAATTTAGGTAACCGAAAGAAATGTTCTCTTGGTGTAAAAATAAATACGCTACCACTATTTTTATGCATGTGATTCTCTGTATTTTTGCATATTGACCACTTTTTATGTCTAGACAGTAATGGACAAACTCGATTTGAGTGATACCCGTTATGCATTTATTTCAAATAAATGAAAAGTGATGGCCAAAATAATTTTGCCGCAGAAAGAGATAATACAGTGATAACAAACTTATCTTATAAATGAGAAAGCATTTACGAAGGTAACAGATAACTAAACGAATTAATACATTTCCTTTTATTCTTAATGAAAATTTTAGCACCCGTATTCAACTTGACAGTTCTTTTTAGTTCAGAATTTTAAAAAAAATCGGACTCTGAAAGATTGGTATTTATTGATTATAGTGTTTTCTAAATACTCTTTTTTTTATATAAATGTTGCTGGTTTGAAACCGTGATCACGAATTTATTCTAGTCAGCATTTTGAATAACCTTTAAATTCTTGAAAACAGAAAGTGACCTTTATATGAAGCGGTCTATGTTAAAAGGGGGTATGTTACATTTTTACGAAAATAAGTTTTTTGTTGGTTTTGGAATATCAGTCACTAATTATCAAATATCTAGTAATTTTCTAGACTGTCTAAGGAAGAGACAATTTGAAAGCAACTAAAACAATCTTTCCCCAATTGACACAGTTTTTGTTTTTTTGTTTTTCTCGAAGGTGCAGATTTGTAACATATCTCCTTTTAGCATTATTCGCTTCATATGTAAAAGTCATCATCAGCAATGGCTCGACAGTCCAGTGTGGGCCTTAGCCTTCTTAAGAAGTTTTTTCCAGGCTAACCTTTTCCTGCTGGGTCATATTTAAAAGTAGTGGCACATATTTGTTTATAAGAATTAGCTACTACGTTCTTTTAACTACTACTTTTGCTCTAAAAAAGTAATTTTCTTTCGATTTTAATCAGAAAACGCAATTAATTTCAACATATTATGAAACCTATATTTTTCTGCAATAATAAATCATATTAACAAACACCTGCGTAAAATTTTTACTTCTATAAGAAAACAGTAACCGTGATTTTAAAAGGATCCAAAGCACAAAGGATTTGAGGTCTTCCACATTTCTTTAAAAAAAAAAAATTCACTAGAATTATTTTTTATACTCACTATTTCATCAATGAAAAAGCTTAGAATTTAAAAATTATGAATTCCTTTTTTATTCTGTTTGATAACGCAAATCCTCTAATTACTACATATAATTAAGTTTTCGGCATTCTAAAACAAAGGCAATTATGTCCATATAAATTATATAGTTTTAATTATCAATGTGCAAGAAATATAAGATGAAACAAAAATTTTTAATAAAATTAAATGGTTATTTAAAGTGCAATTTTAGTGAATCTTCTTAAAAGTGTTAAGTTCAGTTTAAAGTTTTATAAAAATTTTATTTGTTTTAAATATTTCTGTTTAACCCATACCTGCCAGCTTTCACTCTTTCTGTTAATGGATTTTCAAAATGGTAGTGAAACAATAACCAAAAAAACAATCTTACTCAGAAAAGAAAATATTTTTTTGACTAGGTTGAAAATCGCTATATTAAAGACTATTACGTTTTTATATATTTGTTGTAATCATTTACGTGTAGTTAGTGGTCAAGCTCTTTCATAAGAATTATTATAATCAAAAAAGTATAATGGGATAACATGAGTTTCGCTGTAACTTTAAATATGAAAATTAAATCATCCCAGAGAGTTGGCAGCTATGCTAACTCCTTAATGCGTAGCCACAAAATGTTGCTTAAAAGATAGTCTGTAAATAAAGAAGAGGTAGTCCAGATTTTTTTTAAAAAATAAAATAAATATTTATAAATTTTAGCAACCACTTCAGCTTTAAAGAAGAACTTTTAGATCTGAATATTTATTTAATTTTTGAAAATTAAACCTAAAACTAAAACACTTATGATACCACTTTTTTATAGCATAGAAACTGTCTTTTTAAGAAGATTTTTTTCACAAATATGTTAAATTGCTACCTCTAAAAAAAAATATTTTTCAAAAATGACAAAGTTTGGAGCGCATGACTACCATAAAAAACGGTATAATCTACGTTTTGTATCGATTCTTAGAAGAAAAGGTGTCCCGTAGTGGGACTGATCTTAAAAACACGGTTCCATGAACAACACCGAAGTCAAGCATCAATGGCTGTGCTTTGTAAACGGGTGGGCGACCACTTTGATCAGCCTACGTAGGAACCGAGGGAGAGCAGTATCGGTCCTCTTTAAACTGTTCTACCGTAATCTGCTTGACTTCACGCGCAGGTCATTTGGCAACCAAAGCGGATGAGCCATCCCCTCTGCGGAGAATCGAAATTGTGTTGGCATATCTTTGGATCAACCTCAGCAATGTTTCCTAGACCGTCGCCAATAGCACATTGTAAGGCCGGGATAGCCTGGTTGGTAGGGCTCTGAGCCCATATTCAAGAGTTCGTGGGTTCGATCCCAGTAGAACCGAAGACTCCCCGTGTAGTAAATGGTGACAGATGCACGTCAAATCTGTCGAGTCGCAAAGTTCTCCATGTTCCCATAACAAATCAATACCTTATGACACCACTGATCCAAGAGTTTCCTTGTCTTCTGGATTGGTTCAAAATTACAAGGCTACGGAGTTGAACATTAGTGTCATAAACCCAAAATTGTACGGCTGTTCAACGACGGATATATATATATATATATATATATATATATATATATATATATATATATATATGTGTGTGTGTGTGTGTGTGTAAAATAGCCCATTATAGAGCCGTGATGGCTCAGATTATAGAGCGCTTGCCTTCCAATGAGGTGAACCCTGTTCGAATACCAGCGATGGCTGATCGATACAAATTCCGCATCCAACCTGCACCGACCACAGTGCTGACATAAAATATCTTCAGTGGTACACGGATCGTGTCATAGAGTCCGCTTGCCGTCAGGCTAACCGTGGAAGTTTTTCATGGTTTCCCACTCCATGTAACGCAAATGCGAGTTATTGCCATCAAAACCTCCTTTACGAAAGCAAATTTTTCCCAAAACTTTATCCAGGAGTTCCATTGTCTTCTGGATTGGGTTCAAAATTAAAAGGCTACTTAGTTGAACATTAGTAGTCGTAAACCTAAAAATTGAGTCTGCTGTTCAACGGCGGTTATAAAATAGAAATAGCCCATTGTGCAGCTCCACTGCGACGTAAATAAAATACTTACTTACAAAAAGAGGTGCGTTTTTGGAGCAATAGTTGGGAACAGTCTGACTGTGTGAACCTCATTATATTTTCAAATCAGCAAAAAATATAAATGTTTCCTGAAATCTAATTGCTAACATAGCTGTCCAGGTACAAAGGGAGATTTCCTTTCTACATTTAAAATAATTAAAAAATGTATGCTTTTAGCTTTAAATGTGATACATTCAATGTAAAATTAAAAGTAATGACATTACATCTAAATGGTTGCGTGTTCGAATCCCGCTCAGGGATGTTCCTTTCTCTCTCTCTGTGTTCTATGTCCATTCTTCTGTGTGATTGTATGAATGTAACCCTCCCGATAAACGGGTTTGTGGTTGTATGACGTGGGCGACGCTACTCCACTGCCGTGGCTTTGCCATAAGGGCTCACTGGGCTACGATAAGAGAGGACCAATTCTGGCATTTCTGAGGCCAATGGGAAATACACCCAAGTGCCCGCCATTAACCAAATATATATATATATATATATATATATATATATATATATATATATATATATATATATAATATATATATATAATATAATATATATAATATATATATATAATATATATATATAATATATATATATAATATATATATAAATATATATATAAATATATATATATAAATATATATATAAATATATATATATATATATATATATATAAATATATATATATATATATATATAATATATATATATATATATATATATAATATATATATATATATTATATATAATATATATATATATATATATATATATATATATATATATATATATATATATATAAATATATATATAAATATATATATATAAATATATATAT